>OX235271.1:3049091-3649091 GCA_944472155.2 Trichobilharzia szidati | reverse complement strand
AGCAATCAACGAACTAAAATGTGCATACTCCTGTCTCCCTTTCTCGATGGAAATCAGTCACATAAATCAGTGTCATGACAAATCGTGGCGTGCTTCGTAACAGTATGAACTATTGCCAATTAACTCATCATTTTGTAACTACATGTATGCATATATATGCACAGTCTACATTCTTTTTACAATCACTAAGCCTGTGATTTTGGTTTGCATCAAACGACACGAAAATGGATGCTCAAATATACATAGAATTCTGTTACTAATGCTAAATTGAACTGTGGGAATAAGTGAGAATACTATTTCACTACAACATGCTGTCTGTATCATACCAGCTTAAGGTATTTCTTTTTCTTTTCGGATGTGTTCGCGGATGTCGTGATTCTCCATTGAACATAAGGTGCATATATGTGACTTCCGCTGACGTTTTCGGTGAAAGCGAGAAGAAAGAAAAAGTGATTTAACTCAGGACGAATAAACCAATGATTGGTGAGTAGACTGCGCACAATGTTTTTTTGTGTTCAAATCCAGATAGCAGCTGAGATCAGCCGAAGTTGGAGCATAAAGCCACACGATATAGAAGTAGTGTCTTCAATATCGTACGTAATGCAGCAAGTAGTCTAAGGACGTCATCCTGCACTCAACATATAAACAGAATTTACAGGAAATAGCCATGAAATTCCAGAGAACCAACAAATCATTCAAGAGCAGTGAAAGCAGACAAAAGTTAGTCACAAAGAAATCAATTAGAGTCGACCATATCATCCACTGTATTTCAATAATATGGGAGAATTTTCACTTCTTTAAGAAGAACTTCCTTCGTAACAACACTGAGAGTAGTGTTCTCCGGTCACCCGCTGGTCTGCAGAAGCCTAAAAGACAAGATCCCGCATCTGGTCACTTCTTTGTGTGTGTTATTATCAGTTCACCTGTTGCTGTGGAGCCAGGCACATCGGTCTTTCGACGTGCATCCTGACAAAAAGGGTCTAAAAGCGCCATCCAACATGGCCGCAGAAATGAAGTGGTGGCCGTACAAGGAGTGCAATAATCGAGCATTCCATCATCACCAGTCATTCTATCTCAACAAATGCCCTCTTGAAAGTTATCTACAAAGTGAAGAGCAGCCTGTCAAAGAAAATACTTTTCCGTCTTTTTTGCGTTGCAGAAGCCCTATCCATTCAGTTAGAAGAACCAGAAGTACGCATACAAAAGAAAACTATTCAGCTATTTCTAGTCTCATGATTATAACTGTGTTCATTTGAATTAACTTTTGGTTGTTTACTTGATTTATCTAACTACTTAAGACTCTTAAGTAATACCGTTTTTTATTTTGTTTCTATGTACACCCTGAACACAGATATTCCATCAAATTACTCACATTATCACGTAACCCTTCTCTAACAATCGTTTGTGACAACTCATCACCTCTTCCACTACCCTCATATATCAACATCCGATTCCTCTGAACACTTTCTGTATCACCTAAATTCCACCTAAATCTTACTAAATGTATTTTCGCTCGACAAATTTTAACAAACCACACATATACGATTGTACAGCTTGATAATAGATTCGTTCAAAAGAATCTCTTCACTGAATCACTTGTTTAAAGTTCAATGTCCACACACATACAAAGTAACCATGTATAAATTTGCGATTGTACAGCTTTAAAAATGAATTCACCGAAAATAAACTCTTCGCTGAACTACTGGTTTTCTCTCTATAAATGAGGAATACACCATGATAAACGTGTTTCGCGTTTACCATCGTGTTCGAGAGAGAAGTCTCTGGCTATGTAGACCACAGTATTCCAAAATCCTGAAGTCAATTGCAAACACACTCAGACAACTGATCATCTTCTTCAAAATATTCTGTGGATTCGTCTACGTGGAGATTATTTTTCATTCCGTCTAGATAATCAAGGAGATCAAATAGAAAAGCACAACCGAGAATCAAGCAAATTCATCTGTGATTATCGTCAGAAGGATAAGTGGAATCTGTTAATTTGACGCGGAAATGATTTTTCACTACAATCAAAATGATCGTCGTCACTGATGTAGAGAACTCCACATCGATTCGTTTAAACAACTAAATTTCATTAATATCAGTAAAAAGTTTGAACATTGTGGATTAGATTTGATTCGAATCAAACAATTCCAACAGTGGTGTGAACACAGGCAGTAATTTTGCTCGAAATATTACCAATAACAAAACTTATCATTGTGTGTAAACTATTGAAATATAATTATACTTTATTTGAACTAAATTTCATCTTTATTCAACCTTATCGTTGATATTCGGAAAATGTCAGTATAAACAGTAGAAGTCCAGATATTTTAAGATGGAAGCCATCCTTCTCAATAGTGATCATAATCAATGTTCACCAGCCCATACATAAAAATAACGCATGATACCTGCTTCATATCGTACGATGAAACTGCTTACATAGACCGGAATTATTTCTGTGATTTCAGGTCAAGTTCATGCGTTGTTTGTTTAATAAAAATTTTTCAGTTCTACTAATTATTTCTCTATTAGAAGTTAATTAACATAATGAGAATTTTTGGCAAGGATATTATGTAGTGTTGAGGAGCAGTAGAATGCGTGGTTCAACCAGTCTTGTGAATTTCCTGAATTGTCCTACTGATTTACTACACGCATAACATATGAAACACTGCCTTCATTCAATCATTCGAAAATGGCTACACGCCCTTGTCTTGTTGTCCATGCCTATCTAGATCCCCATATTTTTGCCATGTTTGTGTGTTAATGAATTCGCGAATTAATACCTTTCAAGAGACAGTCGACGATGGTTTGGATTCATTCACTATGTTTAAAATTTTCTTGATTCTTACGGTTATGTGGATGTAGTGCTGATTGATTTGTACACAAAGAACTTTGCTACATATTTTGAAGGACAGATTTCAACAAAACAAATTTTCATATAACTTTTCTCTGATCACATCAACAATTTGACAAATAATTGTTCGTGAATTGTTTACATCATGTTGTTAAAGTATAAAATGGTTTACAATCGCATCTGGTTCTATGTTTGAGACGTGTGTGGAGGGTTGCGTATGAAGAGGATGCTCTCACTCTGACACGAAGGTATTCTCCATTTCCTTTTGGGCGTTCAGGTGTCTGTTCACAATAATATTAGTGAGTTGACTTGGCGAAAGCCCACATGTCCTACCAACAGTCCTCAGTGCTGAACACCCACCAGAGCCTCTAATTAGCGCAACAGGGAGGTTTAAGTAAGGTTTACAAGGACTGATAAGAATTAAGGAACTGTTAAAGGAGATCTTCTTGCCCTCTTTACGCTGATGATTAGACGAAATATCCTTTGGGTAATTACATTGGTCTGGGTAGAGCAGGAGTGATTAGAGGGAAGTCATAGGTGTGGGAATAAGATTAATTTAAACGTCTGAATAGTAAATTATGAGGACGATTAATTTTTTCACACTTCAGTCCTCACTAACTTCTCCAGACCTGTCAGATGTAAAAATTATAAAGATCAAATGAGAGAAGTCAGAGGGAGTTCGAAGAAAGCCATTCCATGCAGAAACAAGAATTCAATTTGTCTGCTAAATTTGAGTCAATGAAAGGCGAAGTGGAAGTGTTCATGAGTAGAATAATAAATACCAAGCAGAAGACAGACAAGATTCTCACGAGAGAAAGTACAGAATCCATGGAGTATTTCAACTCAGGTGAATGCCATATAACCACTAGACCTGACACTCAGATACTGAATAATTTAAACCTTGTCGAATAAATGAGCACCTCACTAGTTCACTGTTTCCACTTTGGATTTGCGTTTCTCAGTAAATAATTATTTGAATAGGGCTATGAAGTGCCAAATTGTTAAGTCGCCGAAGTCTTTCACCGAAGTGTGCCTAACCATGTGCATTCAATCTAGTCTTTCGGTTTATAACTCATACTTGGAGCCTTCACGCGTTAGTGAATATTTGTAAGCAGATTTTTCTTCTACGTTCTTATTTGTCAACGTCAGATTGACTACTTCATTTATGCTTTGAACGGCCAATTACTTTCATGGATGTCGTATGACTAGAGGTAGTCGGAAATAGCGTAAAAGATAATAATAATGATTTACTTTATTCCAAAAACATTACTTGTGATACAGAATGGAATTTTCAGCGTTAATCACAATATTGCATCTAATTTCCTCAAATTATAAATTAAATTAATCACACAGAAAATATTTCTACATTTACAATAGGGTTAATATAAAGAAAATAAAAAATAAAAAACATGCAGCATATAAAATGGAAATAATAATAATGATAGCAGCTAAGGTAATGATAATAGTACAAGTGAAAATTGCCGTGGGTTTGTTTCACACGGTATTGTCGATGCGGTATACAAATCCTTGCATGATTAAAAATATTGAATATAATGTTCTCTTTACATGATATGGTGAGGGAAAAAACAAAGATTACAGCAGTCATAGAGATAAGTTGGTGTTTGCAGTTATGAAAGTAAAAACAAGAAGCAACAGAACCATAAATATAATAGAAATAATAAAAGTAAAACTTGAAGGTATATAAAGATGGATGGAGGAGATCGTTTATTTACCAGATGAAAAAAGGTTAGTCAATTCTTGCCTGACACTATTTTCATCACATAAAATACGTGACAAGTATGGTATCATAGAATTTTTATACTTAGACGTGCGAGCATACAGTTTTCTGAAGTTACTTCTTGTTCTACCTGAGGAGATGCAAGGTGAAAGCTGAGGGTGAAGTGGATGTTCCAAGTCAGACAAAATCCCTTTAGCAAATTTACTGCACGAAGTCAAATGCCTATCGACAACGACGTTGACTATGTAGTCCACTGGGACACCACTCATCCTACTGACAGTCTTCAGCATTCTACGAATTGTGACAAAGTCCTTTTTAAGCAAACCAGGAAAGAATAAGGGTGAACAATAAAGAAGAGTAGGTAGGATGCAAGAGTTTATGAACTGTAAGAGGATGGGTTGAGTTAAACCTGAGTGCCTTAACTTCCTAATGTAAAATGTCAGGCGGAATATTTTACTGGAGATCGCTGAGACATGGGAAGACCAGGAGAGATCAGAAGAGAGAATAAGTCCAAGATACTTAATTTCTGATTTAATCCCTATATCATTGTCACCAATCTTACAACTGTCATGAGAATCGACGGCTTCTTTTAACTGTCGTTTACATCTCAAGCTGTAATTAACAGTTTGACATTTAGAAGGATTCAGTTTAAGACCATTTGACTCAGACCATTTACTGACTCCCGACAGAAAGCTATTTCTTTTGGTACAATCTAGCTGGGAGTTAACAGCCATTGAAACAGTTACATCATCAGCGTACTTCAAAAAGTGTATTTCATCAGACTGAGGCAAGTCATGTAAGAAGAAAGAAAAAAGAAAAGGAGAAAGGACAGCGCCCTGAGGGACACCAGCTTCAGTAGGCAACGAAGTAGAAGACTTCCCTTTATACACGGTGTACTGCTTTCTTTCTGAGAAATAAGAGTGTAACCAGTTAACAGCCCAACATTTTGTTTGACTTGCAGCAAGTTTATTTAGTAAGATGTCCTTAGGGACCGAGTCAAAAGCAGATGTATAGTCTAGGAAGGCACAACGAATGAATTTAGCCGCTTTGTCTAGACTGGAAGCAATGTTACGATATAAGACGGCACTGCATCTAAAGTGCTTCTATTGTGCTTATAGGCAAATTGTTTTGGGTCATTAAAGGATTTAAGAGAGGTTACGAGACTAAGTAAAAGTAGTTTCTGCATAGTTTTCAAAAAAGGAGAGGTAATAGCAATGGGTCTAAATTTGATACATGCTCCAGTAGACGATTTAGGTTTGGGTACAACTTTAATGTCTTTCCAAACAGCAGGCACAATATTACTAGAAAAAGATTTGTTAAACAGATCAGTGAGAGGGTAACATAGAATATCTGAACACTTTTTGAAAATAATACTAGGTACATGATCTTGACCTAAGCTCTGGGAAGGGTTCAGAGACTTGAGGCACTTTTGAACATCATTTGTGTTAAAACCTGGAAAGGGGCTATTATTAACACTAGTGATACTGGGATGCATGGAATTTGAGGGAGAATAAATAAAAGATTTAATAAGAGTACATACATCAGAAGAATACGGAATATTGTTCATCTGCTTACCACCAGTGATTTCCTTAAATAGTTTCCACATATTTGAAGCATTTTTGCAGGATATGAATTTCCGGTTATATTTATAACATTCAATCTCTGCATTTCAGACTTGATAAGGAAGTTAGTTCTTTTTACACCACTTTTATTTTTCATTTTGTGCACTTATGTTGACAACATTGAAGGTAGGAATTATGAATGAATTATGAACGCTCAATCGTGTCAATTACTTGTTTAATCACACTCTATCTCATATTTCTAATGACTGCATATTTCAACTACAATAAAATGACAATCCGATTAAATGTCAATCTTTCGCGTAATACCAGCGCACTCAGCACACTGTCTGATGGAATTCCGACTTGTCTACACGGAATATCGTATTCTGACATTCGTGCAATGTTACTGTGGAGCCTCATGAATAGTTTATTAATAGGAATTAACGTGAAACATTCCTGCTGACAATATGCCATAATGTGTTTAGTGTTGAACTGTCGCGAATAAAAATTCCAGCTTCAGTTGCAGATTAGTAAGTCTAATTCAAGTTGTCGCAAAGTGGGCTGACTCCACGAATGTGCTCTTCCGCTATGTATTGTGAGTGTGCTTTTTTCTTTTGGACGCCATCATATGAATTCTGCCTACTATTTGGATTGAAGTGTTTCTGCAGATCGATAGATTTCATTACACCTATCAGATTCCATTGATTCATTATATGAATCATCCGATATTATGAGAGGTTGTTTCACTCACCAATCACAACACTCACAGTCTTCCACAAATGAAAGATGAAATCGTGATTATTGTAATCAACCAATTACAACAATAACTGTGACTTTTGGTTGTGGTATAAATAAGCGAACGGAAAGTCAGTTGCCATAAGAAGATGGTCTACTTTGCATACAGCCACATAGCTTTCGTCACTCTGTTGACATTTGCAGCCGTAAATGCAGGTAAGCATTTTTTCAAGAGGTAGTGTATTTGTGGCTTATTTCCGCACGACGTGTTTGCCTTATTCACTGAGACTGCTGAATAGTTTGTTGGTTACTCTCATGGGTCATTCTCTCTGGTTGAGCCTTTATTCCATAATGGCCAGTTTTGTGTTTTGCTTTCATCTCAAAGTCATCTTGTTTAGTTCATGGTGACCAGCAGTATAACCGCCGAGACGTCTTTTAACATAATTTTGATTCAGAAACTGTGTATAGTAGAACTTTCACAGTGACACGTTATCGCATTTCGATAATGTGTCAGTCTAAAATTTCCTAAGATTTAAATAGCTTGAATACACACTTTGAGATGATGTGTATTTGGACTGCAATTACATACAGAAAGTGCTCAAGAGGAGTTTGATGCATTTCAAGTGGAGAAATTGTTCTAATAATTTTCAGTATTCTAAAACTTCTCCTCTGTATAATAACAATCGTTTGCATTTCTTCTTGTGAATTCAAGGACAACCGTGGAATAAACAGAGCATCGCAAATATGCTTTCTACTACCAACAGTAAGCACATTTTCAATGCGTTTTATTCGATTTTATCATTTCACTTGAGAATTCATTGACTTGCATTCGGTGATCTTACCTCTGTTAAGTTAATTCGATTAATTTCCTTGAAGAAGTTTGGACCAGATTGTCGAACGAAACGTTGGAATTAATCATTTCAATTTGGCTGAGATTTCATAAATATATTTTTATAGATCTTACTTCCTGTTTGACAACTCATACAAAATATTCTCGTTTCCTTACAGACAATATACACGGAGTCAAGTGGATAGTGGATGACGCAGAAAAGGCAGTACAAATTCGTAAATGTGCGTAAAATATGATGCCATATTTTTGTCAATGTTTCAACGCTTACGAAAATATGCCATGAATTACGCTTTCGAATTTATTACTATGATGACATCAATATTTCATTTCGTCCTCTATGGAGCAGATAGTAACTGAAATGAAATACACAACTCCACATGCTTTTAACATTCAACGCTTTCGCTTTTCTGTTTTCTTAGACAAGATTCTCAGTCAAAATCCAAGCTTACAAGGAGATTTAGAAAAGTGTAAGCAAGTTGAGTTTTTGAAATGATGGACGATCTGTTTTAGATATGAACTGCCTGAAAACTGCATACAAATACATTTGGGGAGAGGTCGCAATAGACAGTGAGTTCTACCAAATTCCCTTAATTCGAAATATCATTTTATTCATGAAATTTGTTCACTACATTGACTATTCATCTGATAAATCTGAAGTTGGTTTCGTGATACACTCCCTGTTGATGATTTGCTTTCTCACTCACTGATCATTTCATTAATTAACGCTTATGCAACTGCCATGAGATGCATGTTTGAAATTTTGTTAACTGAAAATTGATCTGACATGCTGAATATATAAACTTCTTTCTAACTTTCCCAGAAATCGCAGACCGCCTAGACAATGGTAAGCTAAATATTTTGAATCATTTCTGTACTTACTTACCGTCATAATTATTCCTCGTCAACATTCTGACTAATAGTCTTCTTCTGGCATATATCAGCGCTCTACCATCACAACTGTTACTATTTCAGTCCTGCCTTTTATTCGCTAACATCAAATAAAGATGGAGAATTTCCTCATGCACGTGACATGAGTAGGTGCTCGAGGACAGTTGTTCGACTGATGTATTTCTCATATTTCGTATATTATCTGACATTCCGTCAACTGGTAAACATAATTTATTCGTCTTAAATCTGATTGTATTTACCTTTAACATGCATAAATGTGCATTATATTGAGAAGAATAGAAACAGGTTGATATGTGTGACACTCATTTATTTACAGAAAATAACTCCAAATTTGACAAAAATGTGAACTGTAGCCGACAAGTAGCCGTACAATATTATAGTAAGTAGCACTGTATTACGCTAACCAGTCTGAATTGTTGTTTCGTCTGTGTTCAAAAGCGATTTTCGAAATTCCAGTTTCAACATATCTATTGTAAATTTGAGTTAATAATCAAACTGTGTTTTACTCTTACTCACCCTTGGATAGAGATGAAGCAGACGTACCCTTTAAACAACTGTTTCAAAAATATGCCTTCAGCGCCCCACGAAGGTATTCGTTTGTTTCTTTTTTTTACATTCTTGATGAAATGAATAACATTTTCACATTCATCTACGATGAAGGTATATTTCCACATGTCACAATACCTCCATCATGATCTGAATTCATGAACATCCACCTCTCAGTGTACGATAGTCTGTGATGAGTATTTACCAAGAGTCAGGTAATAATGTCTGAAGGAGGATGAACAAGTTTGATGTTCAGAATGCTTTTGGGCGTCTACAAATGCAACTGTTGAGATAATGTGATTGTGAATAGAAATACACACAAAAAAAGACTATTTGTTGAAGGCGAAACTGATCGAGTACTAATATAACGACGACATGATGACTGAATTTTGAAAGTTGTGCATTCTTAACATATTCCAAGTGGATGAGTTTGTAGAGTAGTCAGCTGGTTGAATCTGTGCGCAACAAAAAGACTGTTTTGCATCATTTCATGTCGCATAATTTCGAGTTTCAACGTCGTTTTATGATTGTGAGATATTCAGTCTGCAAGATATTCCTTCATGAATCATTTCAGATCTGCATCAACTGAATAGGCTAACCCGAATACTATTCGACCACAAGCACTGGGTTAGCATTGAAGTTTGTGAGTTCATTTTCTCTGTTTGATTAAACTTCACAATTGAGCATTTCTGTGCGGGAACAGTGTAACGGTTGTGATTTTGTTGCGCGGATAGTCAGTGCCTATCTAATTTTAGTTATCAGACAAACGTAGTGATGGACAATAGATCTTTTCACTGGTCGATTCAAATATTTATCAACCTTTCTTATCATTTCTAGTTTTCAAGAATCTATACGAAACCCAATTGAACGAGTTGTGAGGTGAGATTTATTTTACATCATATTTACACATTATAGGATGCGAAGGTCTGTTATCGGGTTAGTGAATAGAATGTGAAACGCACGAAATGTTTGTCAGTCTGGATGGAGGATGATGAGTGGGAAAAGAACAACACAGGATGCAGAAATTCACCGCAACAATTAGATAATATTTTTCATTATCGACTATTCTACTATCTTTCGGTTCAAATACTGTTTATTGAATGTGTGGTTCAAATAACAGCCTCGAATACTCCTGTTTAATCGGATGGTGAAATCATCATGAGTGTTGTTGTAGGTTGCCGTAATCACATTCTCCAATGATCACTATCGTAGTGGATCACAATAGATGGTATGGTGAATGTATGACAATACACAAGCGCATTTCAGAAATGTCACTGAGGCTATGCAAACAAGCTGGTGAAAGTTACACGACCCATAATGAATAAGTGAAATGCAGCAAGTCAATTCCCTCGAAAAGTGATGGATATGGAAACCATCACTCACTGAAAATATTCGGAATTCTCAGATTCTATGAATAAGCGCACAGATCACCATCAATCATCCTCCTTCCCACAATTAGCCTTTCTCGATTATTTCACCACTAGTCTTTCATCCAATAATATTGCTAACTGATTTTATTCTCATACAGGCTATTGAAGACAAGTACCAGGATGAATGTAAAAGTTGATGTAACACTGAATACATGTAGATTGTAGAAACTTTCGTAAATTTTTCATTTTCAATTTAATTAATTAAATAAATCTTTTAACTGCTGCAACGCTTTCTCTTCATGAATTCACACTTCATTCAAGCGCTGATTGTGTTGTGCTTTGGCAGTAGACGTCAAGTTGAGTGGAGAACATGTTTTTAAACTAGTTGCTTATCGACTAACATAACGGTGGCGTAGCCTGATCAACACGTTTCCTAGGAATCCCAGTAATAATAATTATACTAAGAGTAATTTCAAAACACAGATATGATTCCACTTCTCATTATTGATATATGTTCCAGATGGAACATCAACATTCAACAGCACTTCTCCATTTCAAACCCATCGCTACAGTCCTTTCTAACTACAAAAATAGTAATACTGATAAAACCTATTTATTCCAAACAAAGTGAAGTTCCTAGCGTGTTCTAAAATATTCCATCCCATTTCCTCGTTACATGACTCATCAAATGTGAATGTACATATTACGATGTTGATATTATCAGCAATGGGAAAATAAATCGAAAATTAACACATATGCTGACAGGAATATATTTAGGATAGCTGAAATAAACGGTGGCGTTTATTTCTTGAAAGCATTCATGTCGAACACATCTCTCGTCTCTCACATGAAATTCCAGTCAAATAATCTTTCATCGAACTAGTATATTATGTCGTCTGAAGATATAGTCTCTTACAGTTGCTTGTATTACCACATGAAGAGATGTAATAGGATAGTTATGAATGAGGAGAGAGCTGTGGTTCTGGCAAGAGGATATTCGCCAATTTCTAGCAAGAATTGATGCGCCTGCCCGAAACAATATTACAGCGTGTACGTACAGGATGATGCATCGGCGGCACAGTGGTAGACTGCTCGCCAATCACGCTTAATGTGGTCTGTATTTCGATCCCCGACCACGGACGAACTCCTTCACTTCGCCAAGACAGTAATAAGACTGGTAAAGAGGGAAGGTTGGGCATGAGGCTAGCAACTTCATCCTGTAAAACGAATCATCACTGCTCCAGAAACGTGAAGCCTCTATCTTGAAGTCCTATGTTCTACTGGCAAAGTAAATGAATTATAAAGGCGTAAAGAAAGGCTACACACGCTGCCTACAGCTTTGACGCCCCTTACTTTGTCACAAAGTCATAGTCAAGTAGTGGAGGTGAGATCAAATGAGAAAAATGTAGGAGGGTGGGAAGTTAGTATGCAAGAGTAAACAGTTTATCAAAGTAGAAGTTGATGGATTGTGATAACATATTCATATAATTATTAATATTCCCTTTGCTTCCGAGTGGAAAGAAGCGCTTCAGGTACACTTCAACACTATTTCCTACTTTCTGCTATCCTCTTCACCTGGGTACACGATTACCCATGATCTCCGTTCTTATGATCACCTTTATGTCACCTTTACACAGACGACTCACTTGTTGCCCACATTTCGGATTACACTCGACCAATCGCCTGGCGCGATGACCTACGAAGGCCTCCTTAATTTATGCTAAGTCTATCTCCATTTGCTCCCAGCCAGGATTTCTTATCACTAATTATCTCTGGCTGGGCGTTTGACCTTCAGTGTGGAGCCAGCGAAGTAAGGTGTCGATAAAAGTCTGCAAACTGTTGGAATTCCTTTCCGTAATTCGCTGGCCACGTTTCTGACCCGTTTAGAAGGACTGAATGATCGACTTGACATTGGTGTTGAAAATGCGACACATTTTCCCAATGCTTAGGCAGAGTGCAGAAGATTTTGAAACTCGTTTTAGGTTGATGAAGGCTTATCTTGCCTTACCTTTCCGATTCTTGCCTGATTTGACATTTTCATCCGTTCCGTGAGGTAAGGAGTTAACTTCTGTTAAGTCTCTCCTGTTGATGGTGATTGATGCTGGTTGTTCTTGCTGTTGATTGGTTATCTTCATCACCTCTTTCTTCTCTGTGTTCACCTGGAGTCCTGTTTCCGATGCCTCTGCAGCCCGTTTGTTGCTTTTCGTCTGCAAATTTTCAAATTTGTGTGACATCAAGCATATATCATTCACGCGTGCAATCCACTTCTTCCAGAATCTTCTGATCAAATGTCGAGTCTATTCCAGGTTCCTCGCTCCGTGTAAACAGTCTGACGCATAATCCAATAAACGCCAATTGTGAATTTGACGAAAAAAATAGGCAGCCAGCCTTGTCTTACTCTTCTAATGACTTCGATCGCCTCGCCGAGTTTTCCTTTCTAGATTGCCTGACACGTGGCAATGTCATATAGCCAGCTGCTGAATACGGCTCATGAGGACTTGAGTAATGCACGTCGTAGAAACTGTCTAAGCAGTTACTTCCTCAAAAGTGATCACATTTGGGTAGAGGTTTGACTGCCATTCTGTTCTATACTTTGTTCTGTGATGATGATTTGTAGAGTTACAGTTTGATCAGCACATGAACGTAGCTTGTTCTAGGCTGGTGGATTTCTAATTACAGTGCATCTTTTCTTCTCTCCATCATGATGTCACTCCGTATTTTACAACGCGTGGAGAAGACCGTGATTCTACATCAGTTTGCGGAGACTGATGCCTGAGGTGGCCTTCTTTGGCAGCTAGACTTGGTAGACAGTCTTACTTCGAAATCTTTTGGATTAGTCGCGTGAGCACAACCATCACAGTCTCTGAGTCCTTTTCAGCGGTTCGGTTTGTAGAAATTCCATCTGGTCCTGCCGCCCTCCCGACTTCGTCTCAGTAGCTTGATCACATTGAGTTTTCTGCTTTCGTTGGAGGGTCTGTGTCACGTGACAGACAATTGTTTGCGTACTGTCGTTGTTTTTGTTGTTGGTGGTGGTGATATTGCTGATTGATTTGCGGGTTGTGGTCGATTGCAGAGTTCTTTACAGTGATCAGCGCATTGTCTTATTTGTTTCTCCTCCTTGGTAACCAGGTTCCTCCGAACATCTTTTATTGGTCTCATCATCTGGGTAGATCTCTACCGGGGTAGACATCCGGTTATCTGATATGATCTCCTGAAGAATCTCCTACCTGTGGCCTGCCTGCATGCATGCTTGTTCTGCTTCAGCCGCTGGCCAGTGTGTTGTAGAATTGTCGCTAGTCCTTCCTAGCACTTTTCTTCTTCTAATTCAATTCTTTCCTTATTCAGTGCAGTGTACATTGAACTCAGCTTCTCCTTCTCGTGTCTATCTTTGCATTCAGTCATCTTCTCTCTCTCACCATCCTCCTCTCCTCTCCTCTCCTCGATTACACTTCAGTCAAGTGTCCGTTGAGAAGCATTCCATCTCTTTTCTTGTTTCCTCTTTCTTTTTGAAACAGTTGTGCACATTTCCTTGAACACCACCTCCATATAGTGAGATCCAATGTTCCTCCACGCAGATTTCCGCATGGATGCCAAGTAGTGTCTCAGATTCTGCTTTGCTCTGATCTGTAGAAAAGGCATTCCTGAGTTTCTGATTGTTCAACTTGAAAAACAGTGGTCTGTCTCCAGTTGTTTTGAAGGACGTCACCCTCACATTGATGTTTCGTTGAGCTGGATATTGGTCTGATCTCACATTTGACCCTATTCCTGAATTTGCATTCAGTGTGCTTCGTCTCCACTTCATAGAAGAGCACTGAGTAGAAATCAAGCTCGTTTGTTGTGTGTCGTTCAATGTTTGTCCATTACTATTTGTAGAAATCCGTGGAAATCTTCCTTCTCTGGTTTCGCGTTGTCTGTTGCATTTGCTTAATGTGGCCTTCTTTCCTTTCTTCTTTTTGAGTCAAAACTTGCTGTCATGATCCTGTGTGAAATAGATTTCCACTGCATTAGGGCTTTGGCTGCACTGGTGACATCGTGATAGCCTCTCACTCTTTCAGTGTGCTCGTTGTTGTCACCTGGGTGGTCGAACCGGAGTAGATTACTGACTCTCCAGTTGACACTTTTCACAATCCACATCCATTCCATGTGCTCCCGCAGAGACTCAGCACTTCTATGCCATATCTTCGCATTTCTCCGGCTAACAGAGTGACGTTGCCAGTCGGCCTCGTACATTGTAGTAACATTCTACGTGCCCAATCTTATTATTGACTCCATAGAGAGAATACACATCGGCAGGCTGACTGGATTCTCGAAGGCTTGCTTTCACCAGTCCACATTATTTCGCCCCTTCAATTCCGGCGAACAAGCATTGAAAATGGACCCAGAGACAACAGCAGACTTGATAACGCCACTACTGGGAAAGGTATGGAAAGAGGGCGAGGTACCCAAGGATTGGAAGAAAGGATACTTATTCAAACTGCCAAAGAAAGGAGACATAATTCAATGCATGAACTGACACAGCATTATATTCCTGTCCATCTCAAGCAAAACACTTAGCCGCATCATCCTGGAGAGAATCAAACACGCCAACCTGGATGAAAAACTTCGACCGGAACAGGCTGGATTCAGGAGAAACAAGTCATGTGTTGATCAAATCGTCACACTACAGATCATCATTGAACAAAGCCTGGAATGGCAGTCAGCTCTCTATCTCAACTTCATCCACTTTGAAAAGGCCTTCGACAGCGTCGATCGAGAGGCGATTTGGCAAATACTTCGCAGAGTACGGCGGCCTGCTTGAACATAGGGCTACCAAGAAAATTCCACCTTACAACATTTTGCAAAATTGCTTTGGTTTGCTCTTTTATTTTTGTTTTAATTTGTCAATAATGTGTTCTAATCGTATTATTTATAATCGCGCATTTTTAAAATCATTACAACCTACTGCGTTGTGTCATCCACAAAAATTGAGAAAAAAGCATCACTGTGGATGGCAGCGTGCACTGAAACGTACACAAATTAATCTAATGATTGTTCCTGAACTCGTTAGCACTAATTGTAGATCCCTGTCCAACAAAATGGATTATCTTCAATCCCTAACGTATTCTAATGTTTATCGAAATGCTGGCGTTTTAGCAATACAAGAGACTTGGCTGCACCAGCATTATGATGATAATCTAGTTTCAATAAATGGATATAAAGTTTTTCGCCAAGGTAGAAAAAGTTCTAAGAAAAAATATGGACGAGGTGTAGCCGCTTTTACAAACACAAGTTGGTCTACATCAAATCACGTTTGCTTCAATTATTCTAATGACAATATAGACTACATTACCGTCAGGTGTCGCCCAAAACACTTAAGTAAATATTCTTATATATACATAACAAATATTTACATAACACCCAATTGTAGTCTTTCTAATATAGTTATGTTTGCAGATGAATTTACTGAATTCGCCACTCCTGCATTCGGAAACTCGTTTTCTATAGTCTGTGGTGATTTTAATTCATGTGATCACAGCTTTTTTACTTCACTTGGTCATGAGAATCTAGTCAAGTTTAAAACATGTCTGGACAAATCACTAGACCTGGTTTTCATAAACGACCGTGATGTATATGAAACCCGAAGGAGAGCTCATTTGCTAAACTCTGACCACTGCATTATTCGTATTTTAACAAAAGTGTACGGCAAGTCACAACAAAAATTGTTTAGTCATTTAACAAAGAAGATACATGAACGTTCCTATTCCCATGACAACA
Source organism: Trichobilharzia szidati (assembly GCA_944472155.2). Classification (NCBI taxonomy): domain Eukaryota; kingdom Metazoa; phylum Platyhelminthes; class Trematoda; order Strigeidida; family Schistosomatidae; genus Trichobilharzia; species Trichobilharzia szidati. The sequence continues at coordinate 3,632,773 of OX235271.1, read as the reverse complement.
TTCTAGCACTAAGATGCATGTTGTATGATACCAACTGGGAACTATTTACTGACGATAAGTTGGATGCTACTGTCTCTAATATAACCGATTATCTGAAGTTTTGTTTGGATATTTGCTGTCCATATGAAACACTGTTTTTGAGATTTGACAGAATCTCTTCTTTGCAGCTGAAAAAACTTAGAAGACAAAAAGAGAAGTTGTATAAGAATTGTGATAATACTGGTCTCCGTAAAATAAACACCCTTATAAAAATTGAAATAGAAAGGTTGAACAGACTATATAATGAAAAATTTTTATCATGTAAAAATCCTTCAAACATTTGGAAACTTTTCAATAAACTTACAAGTAAAAAACAAATGTCTGTTGATGCTTATTCTGATGTTAATGCTTTAAACAAATCATTTATCATGAAACAAATTAATATGCCTGTACCTGATATACCTAGTCAAGATAATGGTCATTTTCCGGGTTTTAAAAAAGAGGATGTACTATTATGTTTGAAATCTTTAAATCCAACACACAGCCTTGGTCCAGATGGTGTACCAGGCATTCTTCTTCAAAAGTGTGCAGACATCTTGTGTCATCCTCTTACTCAAATCTTTAATGCATCATTCAACAAGGAAACGGTACCTGCTGACTGGAAAGAAATCAAGGTTGTACCTGTACAGAAATCATCTTCTGGAGCAGGTATAAAGTTGAGACCGGTCGCTATAACATCTCCTTTTTTGAAAACTATGGAGAAACCTCTTTTGAACATTCTTAAACCTTCTATAAAAGCTTTTAGTGACCCTAAGCAGTTTGCTTATAAGTGTGGAAGAAGTACATTAGATGCAGCCGTTGTACTACACCACAATATTGTTTCCTGCCTTGATAAGGGTGCTAAGTTCGTTCGAACAGCTTTTTCAGACTATACTGCAGCTTTCGACTCTGTTCCTGGGACACTTTTTTCAGGAAAGATGATTTCAGCACAAACAGAGACCTGGGCAACTAGATGGCTGTCTTCTTATTTTAAGGATAGGAAACAGCATACTGTTTTGGCTGGAAAGCGCTCTACTTCTCAGCTAACTGAAAGTGGTGTGCCTCAAGGTGCAGTACTTTCTCCATTTCTTTTCTCTTTCTTTTTGCATGACCTTCCGAACTCACCCAAAGTTAACTTCATTAAGTATGCTGATGATCTGACCGTTTCCGTCCCTGTAGTTTCCACATCGGATTGTTCCCATATGAATGGCTTCTTAGCTGAAGTTAAGGATTGGTCTGGCACAAATGGTCTTAAACTAAATTCAACTAAATGTAATACTGTTGATTTCAGCTTGAGAAGTGTAAAAGATATGCATGGATTGGTCCAATCTCATGATTGTTGTAATATTGATGGTAACATGACAGAGAGTAAGTCAAGTGTTTCTTATCTTGGCATTAGTTTCTCTTCAAAGCTTTGCTGGTCGTCTCACATTCTTATAGTTTCTAAGAAAGTTTTCCGTCTGACTTATTACATAAAGAAGTTGAGGCACTCAGGTATAACCCAATCTCTTTTCATACAATTTATTAATTCATGTGTTTTGCCCATCATTCTTTATTGTTCTCCATTATTCTTCCCCCTGGGCTACTCAAGAAAGACCATATAATATTACGAAGGACATTGAAGGCTGTAAGTAGGATCATTGCTATCCCTTTGACTCAACTAACCGACACTGTTGTCAATAGGCACATGAATTCTTGTAAACACTTAGCTAAAGTTATTTTGTCTGATAGTGAACATCCTCTTTATTCACATTTGTTTCCTTATATCTCTTCGGGTAAGACCAAAAGAAATTTCATAAACATTTATGCTCGTACTACAAAATATAAAAATTCGACCGTCCCATATTTGGCACGAGTATTGTGTGAAGAGACGAATATCAGAAAAGAACTTTTACAACTTTTAAAGCATTAACTAAACTATAAAATGTATTGATGCATATTAATGCATGTGTTATTTTATTACTTATATTATTTATTTATTATTCACTATGACCTAGCAATGGTGTGATTTTGTTGGGGTTTTTATTTTTTCCTATTAATTATCAATATTTTTAACATTTCATACATTTATATAATTATAAACAGAGCTAAACCATTGCAATATGTAAAATAAAACGCTGAAAATTCCATGCTGTAAATTGTTATTGTTGTGGAATAAAGTGATTATTATTATTACGGGGTGCCACCGACAATTATACGTCTCATCCAACAGTTGCACGACAATGCTGCATGCCAATTAGTCCACAAAAGGAAAATTACGGAATCTTTCGAAGTGAGCTCAACTATTAGAAATAAATAATGCATTCAAAAGAAGTTCATACCGCCATTATCCCTTCCTTATTGGCTTATCAAGACATAATCAACTGATGACTTCTCCACCACCCCTTACTTATATATTCAACCTCTCTCCTATCATCCATTAATCCTATCACATCTCCACTAATATGTATTTCATTCCATTCCCATACAATTTGGCATTACTTAATCTGTTCATTTGTTTTTCTTAGCATTTATCGACTACTATGTCTACTTGTTTAATCATTCTGTTTTTCGTTATTCGTGTTATCACAGATCGCCTCACTTTCTTATACTTTTACTGATAAAACCGTTATTATTATTATCACTACTCATATTATGACTAATTGTACCATTTATATTCACCATCTTATTATCCTTCAGACAAAATACCATGGTTGGTTTACATTTGAATTTGTATTTGTAAAGTTATATAAGTATATTAGAGTTAAGCCTGTTGATGAGATGAAATTGAAAACATAATATCATTGTTCGCCTAAATAAGATGTTCTAAATCCAAAGATACTCAAATTAAATGTTCAACAAATTATTGTAGGAGAAATAACCTGTCAAGATAAGTGCAGTTGCCACGTGAAACAGCATCAAGAAAGAGCTACTCAAAGGGTACCAGTCTCAGCAGTAAACTACAAAGTGAATAACAGCCCTCCAACGAGAACACACTTCCAACTCCTCTGCACTGCTGAATCCATAGCGGACCAGTTATATCAACGGGGGCTGTACATATAAAGGAGAATTGTTCCACCGACTCTATCATCCCGATGACAAACTCACTTTTGTTATATTTGAAATAAACTGAATAAATCTGTTGCCTATTTGTTACGTCTGCACCTGCTAATTGCTATAACGGTAATAAACTCGAAAGAAACGCTACCGTGCTTAAATGTCCTGTGTACCCACAGGTTCACTGAGCCACGCAAATGACAAAAGACAATGGCTGCCCTTTGATTCAGATATTGTATCGCAGTATGTAGTTTAAGCAATGACAAGTGATATTTCTGTAATTTGGTTTGTAAGGATTATTTATGTTTTACGAGTTGATCAAGGACTGATATCAGTTAGAGAACCATTGAAAACCAGGCAGTACTGGACAGCTGCTGTTTCATCCTAGTTTGGGAATCATCGGCAGTACGCATAACCGTAATAAAGTCAGCTCACAACCGTCAGAATGAATTGTTCCTAATTATTGGCTGGAAATGTCTATTCTCATTTAATTCATCAGCCCACGCTTTGAGAAACTGTTCACTCTTGTATACTTACTTCCTCCGCTTCTGCATTGCTCTCATTGAATCTCCCCTCGACTAACTGACAGAGATTTTGTGACATAGTGAATGACATTGAAAGCTGTCGGCAGGCTGTGTGGCCTTCCTAAATGAACGCTGTAGGCATGGTATTCACTTTTGGTATGCTACATAAGGAGGAAACGGGATAAAATATTTTAGAACATGTTGTGAACTCCATGTTGTTTTGATGGAATCGGTTTTTGTCATTATAATTTTTGTCGTTAATTAGAAAGGACTGTAGAGATAGGCGTGAAATGGAGAAGTGGTCTTGAATCTTGACTTTCCACCTGGAACACATATCAATAATGAGAAGTGAAATTATATTTTCTATAATTGATTTGTAAGGATTAGTTTTGTTTCTTCGAGTTGATCATGGATTGATATCAGTTAGACAAAACATTGAAATCCAAAGAGTACTGGGATGCAACAGCTGTCCAGTACTCCTTAGTATTCAATAGTTCTCTAACTGATATCAATCCTTGATCGACTCGTTGAATTATATTTGCATTTTTCAAATTACTCTTAGTACTATTATTATTGCTGAGATCCATCGAAAACGTGTTGATCGCGCTACGCCATCGCTATTTCAGTCGATATGAGATTGGTTGGGAAAAGTGCTCCTCACTCAACTTGGCGACTGTCGCCGAAACACAACACCCATGTGTGATTAAATGTCCATGCTAGAAAGCGGAACCTAGAATTCTCATTCAACGAATCACATCAGTTCATTCCTAAAAGTGATAGAATGAATGAGACACGCGTGTGTCATCAGAAAACAGTGTGCTAGCTGAATATTGATTAAAGAATAGCGTGCACACTTATGATAAGAATTTGTGTTACTGATGCACAACACATACAGAATGCTTAGTACAAGTGTGTTAGTTGAATAGTGCTTAGAAAAGATTATTAGAAGTATACAAATGAGGTGATTTTGGCAACGCGTAATTGTTTACAGAATGAAGAAATATTTGTGTTGTTTGAGGTCAACATCACACGTAGTATGTCTTATTTATAATTATTACTATCTCTTATAATTTTATTTCATAAATAATCTTAATTATATCAATGATGAAAATAACAGCTCTAACACAAACAGTAATTTTAGTAGAAATATGCAATTTTCAGCATGATCAGCTCAGAGATCCAAGAGAAGCGATAGGACTTCAGATAGTGTGTGGAATCAATCGGCTAGATCAGTGGAAAAAAAAAGCTGAATTGGTTGGGTCACTATCCTGCACTACCATACTGGTCTACATCACTTGTTGCACATGAGACAACCTGATTCTATCAAAATTCAATTGCCATGTATAATTTCCACATGTGTTATGCACAAACTTACTTCAACCTTCGTCATGAAGTAAATATCTTCAATGTAAACACCTTTTGATTGAAACTGTTCACAAGATGAAATATGAAACTGGTTTATTTGAAGTCAACTGATGGGTGTGAATAGTGTGAAAGTGAAGTCAATCCGATATGAAGCAGAAACCGGGATATTTCATAAATTGGAAGGCGTTTTTCAGATACCAGTCCGTGTGTAGCATCTGAACAAAAAGATTCGATGTATGTCCTCTGCGTCAGTATAACTTGACAATTAGGCCACAGAATTTAGAATTCATGAAGATATCATGTTCAGTGAAGGTCATCGGAGAACTGCACTCCATAACCAAAGTGTTTCATTACCCATCTTGAAATCCAGGCTTCCCATGATATGTCTGATATCACTATGGTTGACTTCACATACCCTTGCCATTTCACCTATCACACACAGTTCACAGTTCACCTTAGCTTCGCGATATTCGGTTCATCTTAAATTGACTAATTCTACGTGCGCTTATGTCCTCATGAAACTCACCTTTACTAATGCATATCGAGTGGTGATCAGTCGGAGTATTGCATATTAATCATCACCCAGTCCCTGAAATCCCACTTTCATAATGTCGAATTCATGTTGAAAGACATCACAAGTGATTTCGATTTACTTAAGGGTTGGGCAGTGTAATAGTGAGCTTTGAGGCGGTACTCCGTTTTAATTAATATGGCTGGTGAAAATTGTTTTTATATGCTGAATTTCGTTTCACACTCAACACCGAAATCCAGGAGTAAATGCTCAAAATACATTTTTCGGTTTTCGTAGTGATGTTTATTATTGATATTCTCTTGCGTTAGGAGTAGAATATAGGGCTTCCACAACATATCTCCGCTTCGTTCTGTCTTCTGCCATCCTCTACAGCTGGGTCCACGAATGATCAAACTCTCTCATCTTTTCCTCACACTACCTCATCCACGTCACTCTCGCAAACACGACCCACTAGTTCCTTCTATTCGAATTCCACTGGAGCGATGGCCTGACGTGCGATGTCATTCGGTGGCCGCTTTAATCTATGACATATCCATCGCCATTTACTTCTACATATTCGCTGATCGATCGGCTCACTCCTGAAGGTGTGATCTCAGTCAGAATTTTCTGTTGCTTATTGTTTCCAGCCAGCTGAACATTTGATCTTCAGTGTGAAGCCAGAGATGGAAGTCTGCAATCTGTTGGAAATCCTCTTCGTAACACGCGGACTTCACATCGGTGTTGAAAATGTGAATCTGGTCCCTCATTCTGATTGCAGTAAACGTACACGTTGATAATGGCATATCTTGACTTTCCGACTTTGTCCTGATTTGACACCTTCACACGGTGGTTACGTCTGTTGAATCTCTCCCGTTGATGGCGATTGTTGCTGATTGTTGTTATTGCGTTTCGTTGATATCCTCATCAACTCCGTCTTCTATGTCTTCACCTGGAGTCCTGTCTTCGCTGCCTGCATCTGCTGCCAGTCTGTTGCTTTTCATCCGCCTGCGAGTATTCGAGTTTATGTGAAACAAGACATATATAATAAACACGCATAGTCCACATCTTCTTGAGTCTTCTCATTGTTGGTCCAGCGTATTCCTGTCTCCTCGATCCTTGTTCATAATGTGGCACATAATTCAGTCGAACACTATTAGGAATATAATCGGTGATTATAGGCAGTCGGACTTGTCTTATTCCTGTTTTCTCTTCAATCTAGTCACTGACTATTCCGTTGTGAATCACTTGACACGTGTTATTATCATACAACCAGCTGTTGAATGATTGAACCTTGAAGCAGGTTTCCGATTAGTATGCTACTTTCGCTCAGTCCCATTACACTCTTATTTTTCTGGCGTTTCTTGCCAATAAGTTGTGGGATTTATTGTAATTATTTGACTTTCGAGAACAGAATCTGTGGATATTATCGTGTTGACTGATAAACCTATGACTAAATGTTCGGCATTTTGCGACTGTTCAACACTGACCAATGTCTATGATTGAATATAATTTTGCACTTAGACATTCAATTCGACCCGAGTCAGTGAGTCTATGGTCTTGATGTCATTTCGGCCAACTGTATTTGACAATGATACGATTGCTTCAGCTTTGCTTTATTGCTTTCGCCGCTCGCTTCTTGTTGTAAATGTTTCTTCATAAATGTCGCTTCTCCGTAAAGTATATATTCTTGTAACAACATACTTCTCCGGCGTGAGGCTAGCAAGCCCACCCTGTGAACGAAGTTGCTACAGAAACTTCAGTAGGCTGAGCCTACATGCGATAAAGGAAAAAGTCTGTGTGAAGACAAGGAACGTCCACAACATGTACCAGACTGGCGGAGCTGCTCGGATTGCAAACGAGATGAAAAGATATGATGATCAAGTACTGGGAATATGCGAAAGCAGATGGAATGAAAGTGCATTCATCAAATTGTCAGCGAAAGAGTTGATGTTCTACTCCGGTCACCCAGTAGACAACCACGAGCATACTGAGGCAGTGAGTGGCTATTATGAGGAGAGACGAACGCCGAACTGAGACCAGACAACACAGGCTGAGAACGCATCATGCGTTGAGAGGCTCTTGGAGATATGAATGAAAACGGAGAAGTCTTTGCTGACTTCCGCGCCTTCAATGAACTAGTGATCGCTGGCAGCGTATACAAACACAAGGATATCCACGAGGCTACATGGGTGTCGCCAATCAGGTGAACCAAAAACCATAACTGAATTATATTCGGTGTTGCTCAATGAAGTGGCAGTGAAGACCATAGCGTTCAAGTTGTTCTCAGATTATTTCGCGTCAGCGATGTCTGACGAATGCCTTTTCGGAGTCGATGAAGTTAGGGTTGAAGTTTGACTGCCATTCTGTTCTAGGCTGTGTTTGGTGACGATGAGTATAGTTGAAATTTGATCAGCACATGATTTGACTTTCTGAACACTGCTTGCTCCGGTGGGTGTTGGAGTTCTACATCCAGCGAATGTTTCATTCTCTCACGGATGATGAAATTCAGTTTTTTTCTAAACGCATTTATCCACGCCAGTTCTTACAGTTAAGGAATAAGTCGGCCATTTTGACAGCTTGACAAGGTACCCAGGCTTCCTTACAGCTGTTAAGCTACTTTCCTTCCTTCCAAACCTTTTTCAATAATTTCGTGAGCACAATAGCCAGAGACTTTAGGTTATTTTTTAGTGATTCGAGGTAGACGAATTCTGTTTCATCCAGCTGCTTTCCCGACTGGAGATCAGTAGTTTGATAACATTCAGGAATTCTGCTTCCGTTTGGGAATCAGTGTCCACTGCCATGCAGTTCTGTGCGTGCTACTGATGTTGATAGAGGTGGCATTTCTGTTTGACTTTCAGGTGAAAGACGTTTGCAGAGGTATTTCGAGTGATCAGACTATTGTTTGATTTGTTTCTCCTCCTTCGTAATCAGGCTGGTTTGAACATCTATTATTGCTTCCGTCATCTAGTTTGAACTCTCCTTGGATCGACAACTGGCTATCTGATATGGTTTCCTGAGGAACATTTTACCTGCGACTTCCAGGTAGGTGTTCGTTGAGAGCCATTCTCTGTCACGTTTTTTTCTTTCTTCCTGGAACAGGTGTACACGTTTCCTTGAACAACACCTTCGTAGAGTGAGATTCAATGTTCTTCCACACCAGCTTCCTCAGTGATGCCATGTAGTGTATTCGACTTGTCTCTGCTCCGACCTGTGATGAAGGCATTACTGAGTTTCTGAATGTCCAACTTGAATTGCAGTGACCTGTCTCCAGTTGTTTGCAGGGAATTTCAACTTCTTCATGAAGTTTTTCTTCACTGTATGATAATGAAATTTTTACCCACGTTTGATCTCTTCTTTCAATATTCCCGTCAATTTCCGTGCCATGCATTTATTATATTTTGTTTTAATATCTGTTTGTATTTGTATGCATTAGTGTGATTCTGATCTTGGACTATTTCCGGGAATTGTTGTAGTGTGATTCAGGTGAACAGAGTTTCGCTTCAACATTGTTTTTAGTATTCTTCTTCATCCACTGTTCCTTCCTATAGGTGAATTATATTTTACAAAAATTCTCTGGAATATCTGCTTTCTGCTCGATCTGTCTGTTGCCGGCATAGCTGCCTCACGCTGCTTTTGAGGTTACTGATCGAGTTTAGTGTTCATTTTAGTGTTCTCAATCAGAACCACGTAGATTTTACGACGAATAATCCTGTTTTAACTGTCTTTGGAGAGTTTTGTATCCGTGCGTCTCTCAAGTAGGTTTCGACGAGCCAGACCGAATGATGCAATCAACGCTTCTCTGTGTACTCACCACAACAATTCCAATATGCTCGTGAACATACAGGTTAATGAAATTGCTTATCTATTTGATTGCCTAAAGGATTTTATCATGAGCTGACATCAGTTAGAAAACTATTGAATATCAACAAGGAGTGAGTACTGGACAGTTGACTTCCTCGCCACCCTGGTTTGTGTTTGCTCTTCAGTAGTAGGCACCCACCCGCCGATGAAGTTTGAAACCACGACCTTACAGTTACAAGGCGGTGAGCTTACAGCATATTAGGCAGTCGCTGAGACTCTATTTAATGGTCGGTCAGCGAATTAAAACTTCTGACAATTCTCGCATGATATAGTGTTCAAATTTTTGTACTTTGACCGAAGTCTTGTGATGCAACTTCTAAAGTGAATGACCTGAACATGGAAGTCCTATTCGACGATTTTATTGACCAGATGAAGGTTCTGATCCCAATCTCATGTGACAGTGGAGACCATTCCAAACTAACCATTGATTTGTTATTACCTCAAACTTATTACGTGATGCCAACTTCTACCTCTTTTCATCACTTTCAGTTAGTCATCCCTTCCAGGCTCCCCTTTACATTACGTAATGTGATTTCCGAGGACAACGTTTACCACTATCCGATTGGTCGAAAGATTTCCTTGTTTAATATCATAACGACTGTACAGCATATGTAGAAATAAATCATCGAAAATAATTTTCTTCGCTGTTTACGCCTTTTTTTATGTTTCGAAAATATCAACAAGTCATCCAGCTTTCACAAGATAAATTTCAAAATACATCGAAAGCAGCTGAAAGAATTGAAGGGTGATAAAAACTTGGTCATCACATGGCCAGATAAGTGTTCCTGAATCATCCTGCATTGAGCTCGATGTCATTCTACGTAGGTCTGCTCACTGTTTGCCCAACGCATCTCCATTTGTTCCTCTATATTTGTTGAGTGATCTGTCACTGGTTGGTTGGTGAATTTTCACCATTGTTAATTGTTTCTAATTCTCCCAGGCTGAACGTCCATTTGATCTTCACGAGTGGATGCCGCAAATGGTGATATCGGTTCGCCAAGGAAGCATGTTGTAAATGTTTTTCTCTACACACAGATTATTGTTGAGATCCGCGTCGAAGAAGTGGCTGATGGACTTAACAGTGGTGTTTAAAATCCAAATTTTGTCGTGTTCACTGCGTTGTTCAGGAGATTTTCGCATTGAACTTAAAGTGACGAATATGTGTCTTTACTTTCCAACTGATGTTTTGACGACGTCTTCCGTGCCGATTGCTTGTAGTTGACAGGATGCTTCCTAGATGATCGACGGAACTAACCTCTTTCAAATTTCTCCTGTTGCTAGTTATTGGCGCAGGGTGCAGTCGCTGTCGTTTGTTTATCTCCATCACTCCTTTCTTCTCTATGCACACCTGTAGTTCTGTCTTCGCTACTTGCCTCTTCAACCAGTTCTTTGGCTTCCGGCTGTATGGCTTCGAGTTTGTGTCAGACTAAACACAAATCATCCGCGCGTGAAGTCATCATCATCTACAATCTTCTTATCGGTCCTGAATATCACTGTCTTCTCACTGTCAGCGCACAGACTGGCGAATATCTAGTTCACCATAAAATGAATATCATCAGTGATAAAACGCAGACAGCCTTGTGTTGCTCCTGTATCCTCTTCGAAAGCCTCTCTGACGTTTTCTTTGTGAATCGTCACCTGACACGTGTCAGTGTCATATAGGTGTTGAATGAGGTTGATATGAATTTGGTTCACCACACTGTATAGTGTTGAAATAATTTCCAATTTACTTCACTTTCAAAGCTATCGACGGAATTGATGTAGAGATTTGTTTTTGAACTTGCGCCATCTGTGTATACGCTATAGAAGTTTAATTTGTCAGCAGTCGCCTGTCAGCTTTCACTATGTGACATTTGGAAGTATGCTAACATTGTTCTGTTCACTTACTTAGTTTGTATACAGGCGAAGAGAAGTTGACGAAGTATACGACGGGAGTGACTTACTCTGGACAAACTGCTGTTGTCATTTTTGGTTCATTCAAATGCATAGATATAATGAGTTTATCACATAACAGAATGATGAAGTATTAATAAATGGATGGCATTTTGAGCAAATGATGAAATCTGCCAGAAAACATATCGGTAGACTGTGGTTAGAGGAGATCTTCAGAAATATCACGAAAAACAGACTAAAACAATTCCATACAATCAGCTCCGTTTATTAGTTTGAATGAAGAAAAAGCGAACATATTTGCAGGAAAATACGAGGCCGTCTGCATTTCGCGGATTCTCTTCAACTGCTCACATCATAAACAGAATCGAATTTCGAGTTACAAAGTGCCCTCAAAACATAATTTCTCCCACTGTCACTTCGAGTTATAGTGATGACAATAATAATAGTCTGGTGGCCTGTTTGAATCAGCGAGCTGCCTGAATTTCTATCCGGTATATTGCTGCACAAACACTTCTCCATTTCTTCTTATGATTTTATCTATCTAACTGTGTGTTTCCTATAATCACTACATGGACTCGCACAGAGTTTTATCTGCTGCATTACAGAACAAAATATCATATAGATTTGAATATAGCTTCAGACAGAACACCACAGCGTCATACGATGTACTGCCAAATACGATTTTCCTTGAAGATCTTGTAGGAAGAGCAGAGAGTATGCAGTTTAAATACGCTGCAAATTCCTTACTGTGTGTTAACATAATGTTTATAATAAAAGGCGTCATTTTGTATTTTTATTTCTAAAAATAGATAGACAGTTTTGACTACTCATTCAATAACATGACAACTGTAATTATTTTGTTCATGCGGTTTCGTGTTTTTTCCTGTTGCGTGACATTCCAATTAATTTCGCTTTTCATTCTTAATCACTCAGCTGAACTCATAATTAGGATTCCAGATCTACTTAACTATTTTATCTATGTTATAATTCTACTTTACTATTCACTCCCATTCTCCTCAACTTTTCATCATAATGTGTACTAATTCACTCTATTGTTTGATCCAGTATTTGTCTCCAGTCCATCTTTGTTTCCAAGCGAAATCTGAACTCTGCGTGACTCTCGCTTAATCACATTAGTAATACAAAGCTCCACTTTCACCATAAGAAGCCCGTCTACTCACAGAATTATTGGAATTATGTTGACTGTATTTTCTTCATATAATTCAAAGTGACAGTGGAGAAAAGAATATTCCGACAGCGTTTTGTAACTCTCTGATGTACGCAGATGAAAGAATACATGGAATAAAACGAACTGCTATTATCCTGCAAACACGCTCGTTCTTCCTTTGCTCAAATGAAATTGGAAAGTGTGATAAATTAAAAGAATTATGAAATCACACACTGGATATCTTCAAATGACAAGATCAGCTGCTTTCATCCAATAATATTGCTAACTGATTTATTTATTTATTTATTTAACTGATTTTTTAATTGATCATTTACGACCTAATGACTTTCATATTCCCACGAAATCAAGGAGGACTCATGTGAAAAATGGGCCAAATCTATTCTATCTAACTCGCACCACCCTCTTCACTCACAACTCTCTCCTTGCATCTCATCAGGTAAAACCAGAGGCCTATATAGAAAACAATATGCTCGCACCAACAAGTACAAAATCTCAAACAAACCCTACTTAACTCGTGGTCCTTGTGATAAAGAAAGCATTAGGCGTGACAACTATCATTCATTAAATAGTCAGTAGTACAACTGGATCTCGTCTTTCCAACTCATATCATCAATAGTTACAACATTCTCTTTCTTTCTTTTCCTTTTCTCTCCCTCTTTTTTCTTCCGTTATGTGCTGCTTTGTCTCTTTCTCTCGCTTACGCCAGTATATATGACAGCTCCTACTTTTCTAACACCTTCAAACACTGTTCAGCTTTACCTTTGCTACCGACATGTCAATGTGTTGTTGTAATAATGAACTGAGATTTCCTAAATGTATGTAGAATTCTATTTATTGATAATGTACTAACTGGATGCAATACTGTAGTAAAAATGCTGAGAATTCCATTCTGTATCACATGTACTGCTTTGGAATAAAGCAAATTGTTATAATTATCATTATTATACAGGAAATTGAAGAGAAGCACCAGGATGAGTGTCGACGTCAGCGTAACTCTGAATGTATGTAGATTGTAGAAGCTTTCGTAAATATTAAATTTTGAATTAAATTTAACAAATCACTTATCTGCTACACTGCTTTGCCTCCATGAATTCAAACTTCATTCAACTGGTGGGTGTGACTGAGTGTGGTTAATATTTGAATTTGTAATAGAAGGTTTTCCGGTGGGCTGTCATCGTCGAAGAATGTGGTGATGTGAGATTTGTCATCAGGTGGCTGTTAGGAGTTTGAGTCTCTTTGATAGAGCATGCGTCAGATACTTCTGAGAGGAGAGAGCGTTTTCATGACAGAAATTGTCTCCTGTGTTTCTGACACACATGAACCCTGTGATAGATGCAGTCGGATCTGTTGTTTGTTGGCAAAGAAAAGAGTGCAGTGATATACGGCTCATGGACATGAATTAAAATGCAGTTGCTTCAATGTTTTTGGAGGAGATGATCATGCGTAACATGGAGCAAATGGGACAACAGCACGCGAAATGTCATTCTACACGATTTTGAATCGAATAAGTGACTAGATGTTAGTCACTAATTCCAGTATCATACAGAGTTACAACAAATATCCACTTCATCACTGACATGAATTAGACACAAATGGATAAACACACACAAATTTTATGTAAATATGCAAAATCATTAACCTGTTTGTCAACGAGCATATTGGAATTGTTGTGGTGAGTACACAGAGAAGCGTTGGTTGCATCATTCGGTCTGGCTCATCGAAACCTACTTGAGAGACGCACAGATACAAAACTCTCCAAAAACAGCTAAAACAGGATTATTCGTCGTAAAATCTACGTGGTTCTGATTGAGAACACTAAAATGAACACTAAACTCGATCAGTAGCCTCAAAAGCAGCGTGAGGCAGGTATGCCGGCAACAGACAGATCGAGCAGAAAGCAGATATTCCAGAGAATTTTTGTAAAATATAATTCACCTGTAGGAAGGAACAGTGGATGAAGAAGAATACTAAAAACAATGTTGAAGCGAAACTCTGTTCACCTGAATCACACTACAACAATTCCCGGAAATAGTACAAGATCAGAATCACACTAATTCATACAAATACAAACAGATAATAAAACAAAATATAATAAATGCATGGCACGGAAATTGAGACGAATATTGAAAGAAGAGATCAAACGTGGGTAAAAATTTCATTATCATACAGTGAAGAGGAACTTCATGAAGAAGTTGAAATTCCCTGCAAACAACTGGAGACAGGTCACTGCAATTCAAGTTGGACATTCAGAAACTCAGTAATGCCTTCATCACAAATCGGAGCAGAGACAAGTCGAATACACTACGTGGCATCACTGAGGAAGCTGGTGTGGAAGAACATTGAATCTCACTCTACGGAGGTGTTGTTCAAGAAAACGTGTACACCTGTTCCAGGAAGAAAGAAAAAAACGAGACAGAGAATGGCTCTCAACGAACACCTACCTGGAAGACAATCGAGGTAAGAAAAGGAGGATGATGAGAGACAGAATAAGACTGAATACAGAGATGTGAATGAGGAGTAGAACTTAGGTTCAATGTACGCTGCATTGAACAGGGAAAGAGAAGAGGAAGAAAAAGAAGAAGAGTGCTGGGATAGACAACAGACAATTCCACAACACACTGGCTATTGACCAATGTGGAACATGCATGTAGGTCACAGGTAAAATGTTCCTCAGGAAACCATATCACATAGCCAGTTGTCGATCCAAGGAGAGTCCAAACTAGATGACGGAAGCAATAATAGATATTCAAGCCAGCCTGATTACGAAGGAGGAGAAACAAATCAAACAATAGGCTGATCACTCTAAATACCTCTGCAAACGACTATCACCTGAAAGTCAAACAGAAATGCCACCTCTATCAACATCAGTAGCACGCACAGAACTACCTGGCAGTGAACACTGATTCCCAGCGGAAGCAGAATTCCTGAATGTGATCAGTCTACTGATCTCCAGTCGGGAAAGCAGCTGGATGAGACAGAATTCCTCTACCTCGAATCACTAAAAAATAACCTAAAGTATCTAGCTATTGTGCTCACGAAATTATTGAAAAAGTTTCGGCAGGAAGGAAAGTAGCTTAACGACTGGAAGGAAGCCTGGGTACCTTGTCAAGCTGTCAAAATGGCCGACTTATTCCTTGCCTGCAAGAACTGGCGTTGATAAATGCGTTTAGAAAATACTGAATTGCATCGTCCGTGACAGAATAAAACATTCGCTGGATGTAGAACTCCAACACCCACCGGAACAAGCAGTGTTCAGAAAGTCAAATCATGTGCTGATCAAATTTCAACTATACTCATCGTCATCAAACACAGCCTAGAACAGAATGGCAGTCAAACTTCAACCCTAACTTCATCGACTCCGAAAAGGCATTCGTCAGACATCGCTGACGCGAAATAATCTGAGAACAACTTGAACGCTATGGCCTTCACTGCCTAGTATTTGTCAGCCTCATATATCAGATATGTGAGTATGCCACGTGTCAAGTAATTGACAATGGAAAACTCAATAAGCCATTTGGAATGATCACAGGGGTAGAAGCTGACTTGCTGCCTATTATCAGTGATGATATTCAACACTGACGTCTACTGAATTATGCGTCAGACTGTTCACAGGGGCGAGGGAAAGCAATACGCTTGGAAACTCATAAGAAGACTCCAGAATATCTGGATTTTGTGTGTGGATGAATTAGGTTTAGTGTCACACAAACTCGAATAATGCGGGCAGGCAAAAGCCAGGAAATGTGTAGTCGAAGCCTTATATTCCACTCCGTTGAGCAACACTGAAAATAATTCAGTTATGGTTTTTGGTTCACCTGATTGGCGACACCCATGTAGCCTCGTGGATATCCTTGTGTTTTTATACGCCGCTGCCGATCACTAGTTCATTGAAAGCGCGGAAGTCAGCGAAAGACTTCTCCAATTTCATTCATATCTCCAAGAGCCTCTCAACGCATGATGCGTTCTCAGCCTGTGTTGTCTGGTCTCAGTTCGGCGTTCGTCTCTCCTCATAATAGCCACTCACTGCCTCAGTATGCTCGTGGTTGTCTACTGGGTGACCGGAGTAGAACATCAACTCTTTCGCTGACAATTTGATGAATGCACTTCCATTCCATCTGCTTTCGCATATTCCCAGTACTTGATCATCATATCTTTTCATCTCGTTTGC
The DNA here is from genome assembly GCA_944472155.2 of Trichobilharzia szidati. Classification (NCBI taxonomy): domain Eukaryota; kingdom Metazoa; phylum Platyhelminthes; class Trematoda; order Strigeidida; family Schistosomatidae; genus Trichobilharzia; species Trichobilharzia szidati. Next base: position 3,616,211 of record OX235271.1, on the reverse strand, counting down.
AATCCGAGCAGCTCCGCCAGTCTGGTACATGTTGTGGACGTTCCTTGTCCTCACACAGACTTTTTCCTTTATCGCAAGTAGGCTCAGCCTACTGAAGTTTCTGTAGCAACTTTGTTCACAGGGTGGGCTTGCTAGCCTCACGCCGGAGAAGTATGTTGTTACAAGACTATATACTTTACGGAGAAGCGACATTTATGAAGAAACATTTACAACAAGAAGCGAGCGGCGAAAGCAAGAAAGCAAAGCTGAAGCAATCGTATCATTGTCAAATACAGTTGGCCGAAATGATATCAAAACCAAATACTCACTGATTCGGGTCGAATTGAATGTCCAGGTGCAAAAATATATTCAATCATAGACATTGGTCAGTGTTGAACAGTCGCAAAATGTCGAACATTTAGTCATAGGTTTATCAGTCAACACGATTATATCCACAGATTCTGTTTTCGAAAGTCAAATAATTACAATAAATCCCACAACTTATTGGCAAGAAACGCCAGAAAAATAAGAGTGTAATGTGACTGAGCGAAAGTAGCATGCTAATCGGAAACCTGCTTCAAGGTTCAATCATTCAACAGCTGGTTGTATGATAATAACACGTGTCAAGTGATTCACAACGGAATAGTCAGTGACTAGTTCGAAGTGAAAACAGGAATAAGACAAGGCCGACTGCCTATAATCACCGATGATATTCCTAATTGTGTTCGACTGAATTATGTGCCACATTATGAACAAGGATCGAGGAGACAGGAATACGCTGGACCAACAATGGGAAGACTCAAGAAGATGTGGACTATGCGTGTTTGTTATATATCATATATATAAATATATCATAAATACATGTATATTATATATGTGTCATATATATATATTATATATCATATATATCATACCAATATTCAAGAAGGGAGACAAGTCCTCATGTGATAATCATAGAGGAATCAGCCTAACGGACATAGTCTCTAAAATCCTAGGCTCAGTAATCATGAACAGACTAAGCCGAACTCAGGAGGAACAAACGAGGGAAAATCAAGCGGGCTTTAGGCCAGGTAGAGGGTGCATAGATCATATCTTCACTCTCCGACAGATCCTAGAACATAGACACACGTTGAGGCGTCCGACAATTGCCATATTTCTTGACCTAAAGGCGGCCTTCGACTCCGTGGATCGAGAGGTACTATGGCAATGTTTGACTGTGAAGGGAGTGCCAAGAAAGTACATTGCACTAATCAAAGCACTCTACTCAAACTCACGTAGCTGTATAAGGGCTTATGAGGAATTGTCATCTGAATTGATAACAAGCAGTGGTGTCCGTCAAGGATGTCCACTTTCCCCTTTTCTGTTTAACTTCATCATAGATATGCTAATGGAAGTATCCTAAACTGAACTAAACGACTTAGGAATCAACTCGTTACCATGGAATAGTCTTATAGACTCAGAATATGCAGACGACATAGTCCTGTTAGGGGAGGACGCTGAGAAAATGCACAGTCTTCTGAACACCTTGAGCAGCAATCTTCGTATGTTTGGCATAAGATTCGCCCCTGTAACATTTAAGATGCTGCTACAGGACTGGACTACGTCAACTCCTAGCTTAGTGATAGGGAGTGAAGTGATAGAGCATGTCGACCACTTCACCTATTTGGGAAGTTGTATCAGCACCAACGGATTGATTGGTGACGAAATCACAGCACGGATCCAGAAAGCTCGGGCTGCTTTCGCTAACGTACACCGTCTCTGGCGTAGTCGTGACATTCGGCTATCAACCAAGGGACGTGTATACTGCTCATCAGTTCGTTCCGTCCTTCCCTATGGTAGTGAGACGTGGCCATTGAGAGCGGAAGACATGAAGAGATTGTCTGTTTTTGATCACAGATGTCTACGATCTCTTTCTCACGTTAGGTGGTATAATGAGGTAAGTAATGTTGACGTTAGGCGTGGAGCGTTGGGCAAAGAGGGAAAATCAATCGAAGAGGCTATGAAGTTACATAGATTGAGATGATTAGGTCACGTGCTGCGCATGCCTAGCCATCGCCTCCCTCGACGGGCATTACTAGCTGATATAGGTGCAGGTTGGAAAAGAGTAAGTGGTGGCCAAACAAAAACATGGCCTCATCAATCCAAGAAATCTTTGACAGTTAAACTGAGTCAGGCAGGAAGATGCAGACTTCCGGGTTGGGGCCTTCGGGACTCTAAGAATCAATGGCTGGAGACAATAGGTGACATGGCTCAAAATCGTTGTCAATGGCGCAGATGTATTCAGTCTCTTTACTCTTTCATATTCCTTTCTACCATTACTCATTCTGTTTCACTCTTATACTTATCTAAATTCTATTGATTCCCTTCTCTCATTTTCCTGTCTACTTTTGTGTGCTCTTTGGAACGTGGCAACTCGAACTGCTGCACCTCGGTGCCAAGTTCTATGTTGAATGCAGCAGTAGCAGCAGTTTATTTTATATGTCTTGTATCGCATAAACTCGAATACTTGCAGGCGGATGAAAAGCAACAAACTGGCGGCAGATGCAGGCAGCGAAGACAGGACTCCACGTGAACATATAGAAGACGGAGTTGATGAGGATATCAACGAACCGCAACAACAACAATCAGCACCAATCGCCATCAGCGGCAGAGATTCAACAGAAGTAACCACCGTGTGAAGGTGTCAAATCAGGACAAAGTCGGAAAGTCGAGATATGCCATTATCAAAGTGGACGTTTGCTGCAATCAGAATGAGGAACCAGATTTGCATTTCCAACACCGATGTGCAGTCAGTCTTTTCAGGCAGGACAGAAACTTGACCAGCGTGTTACGGAGAGGATTTCCAACAGGTTGCAGACTTTCATCTCTGGCTTCACACTGGAAATCAAATGTTCAGCTGGCTAGAAACAATAAGCAACAGAAAATTCTAACTGAGATCACACCTTCAGGAGTGAGCCGATCGATCAGCGAATATGTAGAAGTAAATGGCGATGGATATGTCATAGATGAAAGCGGCCACCGAATGACATTGCACGTCAGGCAATCGCTCCAGTGGAATTCGAATAGAAGGAACTAGTGGGTCATGTTTGCGAGAGTGACGTGGATGAGGTAGTGTGAGGAAAAGATGAGAGAGTTTGATCATTCGTGGACCCAGCTGAAGAGGATGGCAGAAGACAGAACGAAGCGGAGATGTGTTGTGGAAGCCCTACATTCTACTCCTAACGCAAGAGAATATCAATAATAAACATCACTACGAAAACCGAAAAATGTATTTTAAGCATTTACTCCTGGATTTCGGTGTTGATTGTGAAACGAAATTCAGCATATAAAAACAATTTTTACCAGCCATATTAATTAAAACGGAGTCCCGCCTCAAAGCTCACCATTACACTGCCCAACACTTAAGTAAATCGAAATCACTTGTGATGTCTTTCAACATGAATTCGACATTATGAAAGTGGGACTTCAAGGACTGGGTGATGATTAATATGCAATACTCCGACTGATCACCACTTGATATGCATTAGTAAAGGTGAGTTTCATGAGGACATAAGCGCACGTAGAATTAGTCAATTTAAGATGAACCGAATATCAAGAAGCTAAGGTGAACTGTGAACTGTGTGTGATAGGTGAAATGGCAAGGGTATGTGAAGTCAACCATTGTGATATCAGATATATCTAGGGAAGCCTGGATTTCAAGATGGGTAATGAAACACTTTGGTTATGGAGTGCAGTTCTCCGATGACCTTCACTGAACATGATATCTTCATGAATTCTAAATTCTATGGCCTAATTGTCAAGTTAAATTGACACCGAGAACATACATCGAATCTTTTTGTTCAGATGCTACTCGCGTACGATTATCTGACAAACGCCTTCCAGTTTATGAAATATCCCGGTTTCTGCTCCATATCGGATTGACTTCACTTTCACACTATTCACACCCATCAGTTGACTTCATACAAACCAGTTTCATCTTTCATCTTGTGAACAGTTTCAATCAAAAGGTGTTTACATTGAAGATATTTACTTCATGACGAAGGTTGAAGTAAGTTTGTGCATAACACATGTGGAAATTAAACATGGCAATTGAATTTTGATAGAATGAGGTTGTCTCATGTGCAACAAGTGATGTAGACCAGTATGGTAGTGCAGGATAGTGACCCAACCAATTCAGCTTTATTTTCCACTGATCTAACCGATTGATTCCACACACTATCTGAAGTCCTATCGCTTCTCTTGGATCTCTGAGCTGATCATGCTGAAAATTGCATATTTCTACTAAAATTACTGTTTGCGGTAGAGTTGTTATTTTCTTCATTGTTATAATTAAGATTATTTTTGAAGTAAAAGTATGAGAGATAGTAATAATTATAAATAAGACATACAACGCGTGATGTTGACCTCAAACAACACAAATATTTCTTCATTCTGTAAACAATTACGCGTTGCCAAAATCACCTCATTTGTACACTTCTCATAATCTTTTCTAAGCACTATTCAACTAACACACTTGTACTAAGCATTCTGTATGTGTTGTGCATCAGTAACACAAATTCTTATCATACGTGTGCACGCTATTCTTCAATCAATATTCAGCTAGCACACTGTTTTCTGATGACACACGCCTGTCTCATTCATTCTATCACTTTTAGGAATGAACTGATGTGATTCGTTGAATGAGAATTCTAGGTTCCGCTTTCTAGCATGAACATTTAATCACACATGGGTGTTGTGTTTCGGTGACAGTCGCCAAGTTGAGTGAGGAACACTTTTCCCAACCAATCTCATATCGACTAAAATAGCGATGGCGTGGCGCGATCAACACGTTTTCGATGGATCTCAGCAATAATAATAGTACTAAGAGTAATTTCAAAAATGCAAATATAATTCAACGAGTCGATCAAGGATTGACATCAGTTAGAGAACTATTGAATACTAAGGAGTACTGGATAGCTGTTTCATCCAAGTGCTCTTTATATTTCCAGGGAGTAGTCAACAGCTGTTTCATTCTATAACTCCCTGATTTTCAATGGTTCTCTAACTGATATCAATCCGTGATCATCTCGTTAAAGCAAAACTAATCCTTACAAACCAATTTTAGAAAATATAATTTCACTTCTCATTATTGATATGTGTTCCAGGTGGAACGTCAAGATTCAAGACCACTTCTTCATTTCACGCCTATCTCTACAGTCCTTTCTAATTAACGACAAAAATTATAATGACAAAAACCGATTCCATCAAAACAACATGGAGTTCACAACATGTTCTAAAATATTTTATTCCGTTTCCTCCTTACGTAGCATACCAGAAGTGAATACTATGCCTACAGCGTTCATTTAGGATGGCCACAGAGCCTGCCGACAGCTTTCAATGTCATTCACTATGTCACAAAATCTCTGTCAATTAGTCGAGGGGAGATTCAATGAGAGCAATGCACAAGCAGAGGAAGTAAGTATACAAGAGTGAACAGTTTCTCTAAGCGTGGACAATAACTACATAGTGCAATGCAATATCTTAGTCAAAGGGCCGCTATTGTACTTTGTCATTTGCGTGGCTCAATGTCTCCTTGGGTACATAGGAAAATTAAGCATGGTAACGTTTCCTTCGAGTTTATTACCGATATAGAAATTAGCAGGTGCAGGCGTAACAAATAGGCAACAGATTTATTCAGTTCATTTCAGTTATAACAAATTTGCCTCGGGGTTCTTAAAATACAGAAACGAAATGACTGTGATAATCTCTGGTAGTTAAAAGTTCTGAATGGGGAATTAGGGCTTGAATGACGCATCTGGACTTTGTCCTGTTTGCTGCCGTCATCTTCAGCTGAGTTCATAATTGACCATAATCTGTCACCTCCTCGTACGATCTTCAAAATGTCGCGATTGCAACCACGACCTACAAAAACAAAAGTGATGAGTTGTCATTACTCAGAACCATAATTACCTGAATCACCGTTTCAGAGGAGTTGACTGGTGGTACTGGAGTGACTTTATGAGATGAATGTTTCAGCGAATATGATTTCATGAGCGCGCACATAGAACAGAAAGAGAATATGAAAAAATTGCCTGAGAGTTGTAGAGAAAGAGCAAAAGTTATGAATAGTTAACAAACAAACAATAAAAACAAACAAATAAATAAAGAAGAGCAAGTTTGTGGTAAACAAAAGTGAGCTTGTCATTGGGATGTTAGGGTCGGTGGAACAATTCTCCTTTGTATGCACAGCTACCATTGATATATCTGGTCCGTTATGGATTCAGTAGTGCAGAGGAGATGGACGTGCATTTTCGTTGGAAGGCTCTCAATCACTTTTTAGTTAACTGCTGAGATTGGTACCCCTTGATCTGTTCACTTTGGTAATGACTGCATGGAGGACATTCATGAAATTCAGGCATATTCTATGTTCACGGATTATTCAAATATGCACCTATGAATGCCGTACTCAAAATACAGTTTCCTAGGCGTCGGTGGTCTGTTCGGCAGGCTAATGTGCTTTTCTCGTTTACTCCAAAACTATCAGTGTATCCCTTCAGTCAGTTTCCACAATGAAAACGGAGACGAGACTTGATGTCTCTTTGATATGCGTGACCAGACAAATAGTTCTGAGTGCTGCGTATCTGCATCACACCTCTCAGATATCGAAGGTTACCTGTCTGCACATATTGTATCATGGTGTTCTCTGAAGTTTATGGCAAAAACAAAGTGAGAATTCGAAAAGATCTATATACCGCTTCCAAAAAGCTACTGACGATTAATTTTGTTCTAACTCACTGTTGGGTGAGTTTCATTCACTCTCGTTTGCCTATTTCATTTGCATTGATCCCCTTCAAGGTTAAAGAACGGGTTATACCATGTAGAGATCTGTCTTACGTGCAACCTAATTCCTTCAAGTCAGCGGTCTATTGTGAAAGCATGTTTCGTCCTTTCGAGAGCACTTGTTTAATTCTGAGTTCACTGCGTTTGAGATAATATCCAGGTTTGCCTTCCATTCTTCACCTCTACGCAGGATCAACGTTTGCGTTACCCTCCTTCTTTTGCTTATCAGTTTCAGCTGATCGTGGTGAGTCAAAACGAAGTTGCATACTATTTCCTACCATTTCTGAGCAAGATTGTGCCCATGTTGCATTCACGAATTAGGAGTGTTCATTTTACACAGGTCTCCCAGGTGATGGTAATGGACCTCTCTGACTTCTTCTCGATAGCTACCAGGAAAGTCTATTTCGTGGCTTCGTTCGTCAGTTTCAGTGTGGCGAAGACACCATCAGGTTCTGAATGTTTGTGCATCTGAATGTATTCGTGATCTTCCCTCCACTCTGCTTGAATTCACACGGAGTTTATATGATATTTAGTGTGATCATTTGGCAAAGCACTTGTAGCTGTGTGCGCATCCTTGTGTTTGTACACTCTGCCTCCAGTAAGGAAATCACTGATGGTGCAGAATTCGGCGAATAAATCCCTGTTCTTATTCATCTCACTCAGTGAGCAGTTTTCGGGAAATCATCAGTAATCTGCCTGTGTTACCCACTCCAAGTTTCTATTTATAACACGGATTCACCAACAACAGGTAGCTGGCAGAACAAACAGCAAAGAAGAGACTGCAAGTGAACATAGTGGATGTGACGGGTGATAAGATAACTATACAGAAAGAACGACATCGTTCAGTTATCTGTGTTAACAGAATAGAAGCTTATCTCTTGACTCATTTACGCAGCTACACCTGAAAGTAAGTTGCAACGCATCACGATGCAATCGCCAACCAGATTGAGGGAAGCTTTATTCATTATTCAGAAAGAATTGTGGAAGTACGTAGCATTCAGCGGAGATGGGGAATACAATTTTGGTTTCAAACGCAATGGCCGGTGAATCACGAAAATCCTCAACAGTCGGTCGCAGATGTTTGAGCTAGATTCTCTATCTCCTTAATGAAGATCAGATGTTCACGAAGAGAAGGAAATCACCCGGTAATTCCAGCTGCGAACCATCCATGCACCTGTTACAAAACCATCATGCTGAAGGAAGACGCGAAAAGATTGGAAAATGCGACTGCACCTGAGGATGATCTGAGAAAGACAGTCGTATATCCAGCTAAAGATGACTCCAGAGAACTGGATGAAATGCAGCACTCGTCAAGTGCCACTTGCAATTGGCTGTAGACGTCCTCCCTCTTCTCTTCTTTTGGGTTGTTTTTATGTTCTTTTCATATCACGATTATGTTAGGGATTGGTTTTCACTTGATGCTGTTGGTGACACCACAATAGCAATCCAAACACCGTGGTTATCGTGGTTGTCATCTGGCTGACATGAGTAGATTGTCGACAGTTCAGCTAGTAATGCAATTCCATTTGGTGTGATATATTTGAGGAGTCACTGTGCATCCACGTTACAGTGATAGGTGGCTTCAATCGCATTGGAATAATTTCCGACATGCACTTTCAGAGTTAACCTCAGCTAAAACGAAATTGCTTGGAGAAATATCTCGTGGCCTATCAATATTGACAAACCATCGTGAACTAATGGAGACGTCATTTGTGTGTAAACAAGTGAAGACCTACTGCTTCCTGTTATAGTTATATTCATGAAAGTGTACATCTTCTGCATGAAAGTTGCGTCTGAACTGATGTTGAAAACTCCAACGACCAAAACCAAACTGATGGAAGGCACACAGAAGATGCTTTACTCGAGGTTGACAGCTCTGTGTAGTAGACGGATTTGGAAACCATATCAGATAGCCAGTTGTCGATCCAAGGAGAGTTCAAACTAGATGATGGAAGCAATAAAAGATATTCAAGCCAACCTGATTACGAAGGAGGAGAAACAAATCAAACAATAGGCTGATCACTCGAAAAGCCTCTGCAAACGACTATCACCTGCAAATCAAACAGAAATGCCACCTCTATCAATGTCAGTAACACGCACAGAACTGCCTGGCAGTGGACACTGATTCTCAAACGAAAGCGGAAATCCTGAATACCAACAATTTCCTGAAGTCCATCTAGGTACTTCTACAACGTCACTGCCTTCAGTCTCTAGGTATTTGTCAACCTCATATAACAGCTATTTTGCTTTGCTGAGTGTCAATGATTAACAAGTGTAAACTGGATTATGCGTCAGACTGCTCACAGCGGCGAGGAGAAAGAAATACGCTGGGAAACTCATAAGAAGACTCTAGAAGATCTGGATTTTGTGTGTGGATGATATATGTTTAGTCTCACACAAACTCGAAGAATACAGGAAGGCGGAACGAACAAACTGGCAGGCAGCTAAAACATGACTGCACGTGAACACAGAGAAGGTGGATGTGATGAAAATAACCAATCAACAGAAGCAATACCCAGCACCAATCACCATAAACTGGAGAGATATAACAGAGGTTGCCTACTCCACGTGTCTGGCCAGGAAGCATCGTTTCAGCCCTAGGTGGATGTCACGGGTGTTGATGTCTATGCCAGTCAGAATCGGAAAGACATGATACGCCTCCATCAACCTGAAAGCAGTTAAGAAATCTTCCGCACGCAGCATGAAGAACAAGATTTGCATTTTCAAGTAAGTCTTTCTATGCGTGTGAGAATTTTCCATTCAAGTAATGGAAATCATTTCTAACAGCTAGCTGGAGACTTTCATCAACAGCTGCTTTCGATGACTCAACACAGAAGTTCAAATGGCTAGCTGGCCAGAAATAATGAGCAACAATTAACTATAAGCACAAACAAACGAAGAGCCAATCGTTGAACAAATATGTAGGAGTAAATGGAGATGGATCGAGCGTAGACTGAGGAGGCCACCAAATGACATGTCACGCCAGGCCGTTGCTCGATTCGAATCTAAATAGAGAGTAACGAGTGAGCCGTCTTTGGGAGGGTGACATGAGGGAGATCGTGTTAGGAAGAGATGAGAAAGTTTGGTCAATTCTGGACACAGTTGAAGAATACGGCAGAAAACAGAACGAAGCGGAGATATGATTTTGAAGCCTTATGTTCCACTTGGAACGCAAGAGAATAAGACTAGTAATAATAATAACACTCAAATCAGCGTCTACCACCGAAACACAACACCTATGTGTGATTTGATGTAAATACTAGAAAGCGAAACCAAGACTCACCGTTCAACTAATGACAGCAGTTCATTACTAAAAGTGACAGAATGAATGAGACACGCGTATTTCATCAGAAACCAGAGTTCCAGCTGAATAGTGATCATACAAGATTGTGAAGGTTCATAATTGTTTACAGAATGAGGAAATATTTGTGTTATTTCACACACACCAACCAATGATTTAGAATTAGGCGTGACACCTTTAATTCATCGAATAGTCAGTAGTACAACTGGATCTCGTCTTTCCAACTCATATCATTTATAGGTACAACATTTTCTTTCTCTCTTTTCCTATTCTCTCTCTCTTTTTTTCTTCCAGTATATGCTGCTTTGTTTCTTTCTCTCGCTGACGCCAGTAAATATGACAGCTCTTAATTTTCTAACACCTTCAAACATTGTTCAGCTTTACCTTTGCTACCGACATGTCAATATGTTGTTGTCACAATGAACTGAGATTTCCTTAATCTATGTAGAATTCTTTGTTATTGATAATGTAATAACTGGATGCAATACTGAAGTAAAACTGCTGGGAATTCCATTCTGTATGACAAGTACTGTTTATGGAAAAATGAAACTATTATTATTATTCCCAAATGGTATTTCCGAAGAGAGAAGATATACTTGAGTTGTTTTCGTTGTGACACTTTGCTGCTTTCACAGGCTTTAAAACGTCTAAGAGATCTGATAAGCTTTTCATCAGCAATAATGGAATGAGAATTTTCGCCTCCGATGCAGACCGAGGAGAGTTTGTTTTGTATTAAAATCTATGATATAATATATTGTATATTCTCCTTGAAGATGAAAGTTGTTTTTGCGTGACCGAATTGCATATTCTTGCATGAAAATATTTAGTCATCAAGATAATCAGGAAAAAGCCTACTTAACCTGGTTGATGACTTGAAAGATGGTTCTGAATTCACATTGAAAAAAGACATTAAAAAACAGAGAGCATTTTGATTCTTCAGAACAATCAAGTAGTTCATTCGTTGCTTTCATTGAAATAATACATAAAACCGCCTCCGAAATTAGGAAATTCGGCTGATAAACATCTGAATGAGGTAAATATACACACAATTCACAGTTTACTGACAACTCAATAAAGATATTCACATGATTGTCAGCATCATTTCACCGTCTCACTGTGCTCTTTTGCATGATTGCCAAGTAGCTTCCACTTCCGTCTATCACAGTCCTCTTCATGTCAATTTCAGATGACCAACTCATCATTCAATTGGTCATTCCAATGGAGAGTACGGTGCATTTATCAATGTAAATACGTGTGTATATATTCATCTGCGTCATCGTCAGAAATGAAACCATGACAGGACAGAAATCGGAATTCAACTTCTTTATCCAGATGCAAACTATTGAATGGATGGTCGTTAATCTTAGTCTCAAATGAACACAATTGGAAGCTGAGTCATTCAAAGCACCACTTCGGAGAATTTTCATATGGACTCTGCTGTGTCTGACAGCCGCATAACCTGGTAACACGGAACAAAATGTGTCTTCGTTTTCAAACCAGTTATGTTAGTATAATTTTCACAGATTTCTCTACCATAACTTAAAAATTTGTTAACTGTTCGGAGATTGAGCTCCATTGGAACAATACTGAATACTCACTACTTGCAAGGTACGAAAACTGAAAGAAATTGGTGAAACATGTTTCAGCATCTACCGATCAGCCGAACTATGTTCAATTCGATATCAACTGACACTGACACATGACATTCATGGGCCATTTTGAAGCCTTTCGTGAAACACCATTGAACTGTACATCTGCGACTGGCTAATGCAAGGATATCACATTGTGCTCACATACACTGAATCACATAGATGCTTCTCACAAAATCAAAACGCATTTCAAATATTATCACAACACCGTTTCATCATAACAGTTCATGATTCTGGCTGTCGTCATTGAGAAATAAAGCCAAAAGAAGAAGTCATTTGAATGTATCTCTTTCAGTCGAACTGAGTGATGTGAGTAAATCGATGAAAACTGGAAAACACGATGCTACTTTCAAAACTAACATAAGACAATTACAAAGAGTAGTTTCATTTATTTCTGTGAATTAGTAGATACTCAGCCTACTCATACAGTAAAATTTGTCTGCTCTCACTGTTGTATTTCACACATTGGAATGTGAAGATAATGAGGACGTGTGACCTTGAGAGGAATCAGAGTAACAGGAGAAAAATCATACGAGAAAAGTAAAAATAGAAAAGTTAGAATAATAATAATTATGATAATGAAAACAACTTCAACTAATTCTCACGATGCTCACAAGAAATTTTCATTCTTCTGTAATATGATGTAAAAGTAGTATGTACAGGAGCACATGGAGTGGAAAATGGAAACTTCTGATTCTGTGAGTACACATATTCAAGAGGCCAGAAATATCATCCAAGTTGGTTTCTCTCATCCTTCTTTTATTTGGATGTATAATGCATTGGACAGAAGTAGCTTGGATATGCTCTTTCGTCAATCTGAAATGAATTTGTCCATGTGAAATTATTTTTTACATTATGAGGTGAGGAATAGTTGACTTTGGTAAATTTTGAGTAGGACAGATTAGCTTAGGTGAACTGTCAGTGACTATGACTTTTCAAGGAGAAAGGATGTATGGAGAATGTGAAAATCGCGATTTGACTTTCGTGAAGTCACACACTGTGATCCATTGCTGTATACTGATGATATTAAAGGCATAATTTATTGCTGATAATCGTATCAAAGTATTCACACAACTTTATTCTTCTAATTATCTGTAAGTGTAACTGGTATTTCGCTTTTCATATACGTTGAGAATAACGTTACAGTGTGAATGTGCGTGTCCGAGGTCTTGTCAGTCAGAATTGATGTGATTACAAGCGGTATTAATTTATGAATGAAACCTCGTCATCCATTTATTATTACTGCATCACCACTGTATCATATTTGAGACGAACTTATCCAATATGGAATCAAATTCTGTCTTCTACACTTGCATTATTCTTATATCAACGATTGATGCTGTTTCACGTTGCAACTGCACTTATCTTGACAGGTTATTTCTCCGACAATAATTTGTTGAACATTTAATTTGAGCATCTATGAATTTAGCGCAACACATTTGGGTGAATAATATTGTGGTTTCAATTAGATCTCTTGAGGCCTATCCCTGATTGGCTTACACAAGCTGTGCATGATTACAAGAAATGTGAACGAAATACATTTCAGTGGAGATATGATAGGATTAATGGATGATAGGAGAGAGGTTGAATATATAAGTAAGGGGTGGTGGAGGACTCATCAGTTGATTTTGTCTGAATAGGCCAATATGAGAGAGATAATGGCTGTACAAACTTCTTTTCAATGGATATTTTAGTTGTTTAATCGTTGTTCGAATTCCTATTGTCCCAGCTGTATGCAGTGGATGAATAAGAAGTCAGTTAGAAAGATTTGGTATGATGAGAAGCATTACCGTGAAAGCTTTTGTTTTCTCCCCTACATGACGTCCATCAACTAAATGTGACGAAATTGAGCTGCAGATTGTTTTTGTCTGTCCTTTGACAAACCACGATGGCGGTTATTCACTAACACGTTGGTTGGCTGTCCAGTGATTCAAGCAAGCCATCAGACTATCATCACCATCATCATCATCATCATCATCACAACTCGAAGTAGCAGTGTGAAGTGATTTTTGTCTTGAAAGCACTTTGTAACTTAAATTTTGGTTTTATTCAGGAAGTAGGCAGTTGAAGATAATCAACCAAATGTAGACGACCTCATATTTGTCTGGAAATATTTGTGTTCTTTCTTCATTTAAACTAATGACGAGAACCGACTGTATGACATTTTTAGTCTGACATTGAGTTGTTGAGTCTCATATCTGATGCAAGTAACCTTCCTGGATATTTCTCTGGATTTCGCTTCTCCAAGTGGCAGCCTGTTTGACACCTGGGCTAACGTTCCGTACATCTACATATTTTCTTCTAAAACATCATGTTTTCATTTTTTCTTTTAACAAAATATGATCAGAAATCGTATCCAATACAGTAATGAATTCATTAAATGTTTTAATCCATATGGCTTTAATGCATCTAATAAAAATAAGAGAAAACATTATGATGGTTACCAACGTGCTCTCAAACAGACACCTTTATATCGCACAACTATTCTTGTTGTTGTCAGTACAAACTGTTGTTCACTCCCGAACAAAATTATGCATCTACATTGTCTGTCATCATCTGATAGCTATCACAATACGGAGAAAGTTGCATTACAAGAAACATGGCTCAATATACATTATGACGACAACCTGGTTTCCCTAAGTGGTTTTACATTGTTTAGACAAGATCGACTATGCTCGGAAGAGTAAAGAGCTAAAGGTGCTGCACATTTCATTCATTCTCAGAGGTCAACTCCAAATAATGTATGTTTTTCTTTCTCCAGTAGCTTTATTGATTGTATAACTGTCAAATGTCGTCCGAAACACTTATCCAAGTTTAAATACGTCCTCATCTCAAACATGTATGTTACTCCTGGTTGTTCCACCTCGGATCTATCTGATTTAGCTGATGAATTCACACCATTCGCTGTTACACATCTCGAAAACTATTTATCAGTTATCACTGTTGTCAATACGTGCGATTGTTCTTTTCTTGAATCATAAGTTCACGTCCGTATTGGTAAATTTCCAACTCGACTTGATAAAACACTGGATCTAGTATTCACTAATGATGTGGAAATATATGAAGCACGCAGACGTGCTCCTATAATGAAGTCTGATCATTGTTTTACTCATATGTTATCTAAGATATATAGCAGATATCACTATAATATCCTCTCAAATCTGTCCAGAGAAACACATCAAAGATGTTACTCTCAATAAAATATGCTCAAACTAAGATGTATATTAAATTACACAAACTGTGGACTTTTCACTGAACATACAATGGATGAAACTATTTCCAATCTGATTGACCATTTTTAATTCTGCCTTGATGTATGCTTTCCAAAACAGACACATTTCAAAAGGATGTAACGTACCAGACCAAAGGTAAATCTGGTCTTAGGAAAATAAACATTCAAATTAAATCCGAAATCAATAAGCTAAATAATCTTTTTAATCAAAGAATTTTGTCATGTAAAACTCCAGGAAACATGTGGAAGCTTTTCAGAGAAATTACAGGTTGTAGTACGCATAGTACCTGTGCCCCCTCTTTTGATGTAAATACTCATAACAGATCTTTTATTCGCCCTCCTCAAGTACATTTGAGCTTCAATGTAACAAATAACATGACCAGTGACTTTCCTAGTTTTAAACTTCTGATGTTCTCAAATGTTTAAATCACCTAATCCTTCAGAGAGTCTAGGCCCTGATGGTATACCTGCCATTGTCCTATGGAAATGTGCTGATATTATAAGTAACCCACTTACAAACATTTTCAATAATTGTTTTCCAAATAATGTTGTACCTTCTCTGTGGAAAGATATTAAAATCATCCGTGTACCCAAGTCAATTTCTGGTAATAATGTTAAGTTTAGATCTATCGCTATTACCTCGCCATTTTTTTGAAACTAACGGAAGAATTATTGTTGCTGAAACTTGCTCCCTCCCTTAGGTTCTCAAACGATCTAAAGCAGCTTGCTTACAAACAGGGTAGAAGTACGTTAGACGCTGCTGCTGTGTTTCATCACAACATTGTATCCTCCTTAGACAAACGAGCCAAGTATGTCTGTTGTACGTTCCTTGATTATACATCTGCTTTCGACTCTGTGCCCAGAGGCCTTCCGTTAAACAAGCTTAGCCTTACACTTTTCCCAACCAATCTCATATCGACTAAAATAGCGATGGCGTAGCGCGAGGACTAAGAAGTACTGATGAAGCTTGTTAAATTAAGTGGACTTAAATTCAAGCCAATTTTTATGCAAAATATCTCGGTCTACTTCTGTCTTCTGACCTTACTTGGACATCTCATATCCTAACGATTTCTAAGAAAGTGTTCTGTCTGACCTAGTACATTAAACAACAAAGACAATCTGGAATCCTCTAACCTCCACTTTCTAAATTTGTCAACTCTTGTATCTCACCTATTCTACTTTACTGCTCCCTGTTAGTCTTTCCTGGGATACTGAAAAAGGACTATATCATCCTGAAAAGGATGTTGAAGGTAGTTGGTAGGACTGGTGGTTTAAAAAGCTCAGTCAGCTCGTCACTACATTAGTTGAAAGGCATCTGAATCCATGCGTAAAATAGTTTGAAGCCATAGTCTCTGACCCCAAACATCCGCTTCTATTCCCAACTCTCTCCTTGTATGTCATCAAGTAGAACCAGAAATCAGTATAAAATAAATTTTGCTCGTACAACCAAGAACAGGAATTCAACGATACTATATATGGCCCATGTTCTAAGTGACAGAGACGATGTTAACCGTGAAACACTTAGCTACCTAAATTATCAACACTGCTTACTTTTTTGTACTTCACTCTATTCCTTCTTTTGTGTTTCTACTGGTTCCGACTATATTAGCACTATGAGTACTACAAAATTGACCTGTCATTAACCATCATGTAATATTAGTTTTGTGGTTGTTATTTGTTCGGCGATATTGACTGACAATCTTGGTTGTGAAGGCTATTGTGACCATCTTAATATTTTGTATTATGCAGGATTACTCACACTACTGCTACAAACAACGCATTCGACTTAACAGTAGAAAAACAAAACAACCCTGATGTGTTATTTTATGTTTGTATTTTAATGTTGTTCCAACCAAATTAACTGATCATCTTGGCGATAAACATTCTTAAATATCATGTCATTACTTCCTGTATGACTACAGCTTTACCGTCACCATGCATAATCATATCGTAGCTTCCACTACCCAATGCTGAGATGTTATTTTATGTTGTTTATATTCATTTCTACTTCTTGGTATTTTTTCGCATTTTTCTAAGAATATTATTTTGTCTTTACTTTGTTTTTGTCGTCATGTCACCCTTGGACGTCCCACTCGCCGCTTCCCTTTCTGGTTACACTCGAGCGCTTGCCTGACGCGCGATGTCACCCAACGGCCTCCTCAGCGAGTGTCCAATTCATCTCCACTTTCTCTTGTATATTTATCGGGCGATTGGTTCCTGTTTCGTTTGTTCCCATAGTTTCTTGTTGGTGATTCTTTCTGGCCATCTAATCTTCAGTATGGAGCGAAGACAGTTGTTGATAAAGGTCTGCAACCTGTTGAAAATATTCTTGGTGACCCGCCACCAATTTTCTGATCCGTAAAGCAAAATTGACTTCGCGTTTGTATTGAAAATCCGAATCACTTTGTTGTTGATGCAGGCTGAGTGACAGCGGAAGATTTCCAGATTGGTTTCAGGTTGATGAATGTGTTTCTCGCCTTCCCGATTCTCGCTCGATTTGACATCCTCGTCCGTTCCTCCTGTGGTTGAGACAATGCTCCCTAAATAAGTGAAAGAAGTAACCTCTTTCAAATCCTTCCCGTTAATGGTGATTGGCACTGAATTTTGCTGTTGTTGTTGGTTGGTTATTTTCATAACCTCCGTCTTGTCTATGTTCACCTGGAGTGAGTCCTGTCTTTGGTGCCAGCCTCTTCGACCAGTTTGTCGGTTTTCGTTTGTAAGTCTTCGATTTTGTGTGACATCAAACATAAATCATCCGCGCGCGGAATCCAGGTCTTCTAGGTTCTTCACGTCGGTCCAGGATATCCCTGTCTCCTCATTTCCCACTGTCTGACGCATAATCCAGTCCACCACCATTGGGAATATCATTGGTGATAATAAGCACCCTTGTCTGACTCCTGTGTTTACTCCAAACGCCTCGCTGAGTATTCCGTTGTGGACCACTTGACATGTGCTGTTGTCGTACATCTGTTGAATAAGGTTGATGAATATTTGAAGTAGGCCGTAGTACTTAAGTAGCTTCCAGATTACTTCGTGGTCAACGCTGTCGAAGGCCTTCTCAAAGTCTATGAAGTTGAGGTAGAGATTTGATTCCCATTTCATGCTTTGTTCGATGATAATGCGTAGAGTTGCAATTTGGTCAGAACATGATTTGCCTTTCCTGAATCCAGCTTGTTCTGGTTGGCGGAGTTCTGTATCCAATGCGTCCTTGATTCTCTCCAGGATGATGCGACTCAGGATTTTACTTGGCGTCGACAGTAGCATGATTCCTCGCCAGTTCTTGCAGAGTCCCAGGTCGCCCTTCTTTGGTAGTTTCACTAGGTAACCTTTCCTCCAGTCAGTAGGCACCTTTCCCTCTTTCCAGATCTTTTGCAACAATGGAGTCAGCATATCTGCCGTCGTTTCTGGGTCCGCTTTCAGTGCCTCCGGGGGTATTCCATCTGGTCCAGCTGCTTTTTCAGCTTTGAGAAGCTTGATTGCATTCATTACTTCAGTTTTCGTTGGAGGATTGGTGTCAACTTGCAGTTGTGTACGTGCTGTTGTTGGTATTACTGGACGGGTTGTAGGTGGTGGTCGGTTCAAGAGTCCTTTGAAGTGGTCCGCTCATTGTTTAATCTGCCTTTCTCCCTTGGTAATTGGGTTCCCTTGGCTGTCTTTTATAGGTTTCACTTGTGTTGATCTCTTCCCGGATAGAGACTTGGTTATCTGATATAATGTCCTCAGGTCCATTTTGCCTGCTGCCTTCTCAGCTTCAGTGGCCAGATTGTCGTAGAATTGTCTTTTGTCCTTCCTGGCACTCTTCTTCACTTCTTTGTCCAGTGCTGTGTAAGTTGACTCAGCATCTACTTCTCTTGTCTGTCATCGCATTGAATAATTTTCTCTTTCACCATTCTCCCCTCCTCTATTAGCTTCCAAGTGTCCGTTGAGAGCCATTACTTGTCTTGTTTCTTCTTTCTTCCTAAAACCGTTGAACACGTTTCGTTGAAAATCACCTTCAGAGATTTCCAACGGTCTTCCACCGATGATTTCTCGATGGTGCCACGTAGTGTTTCCTGCTTTGCTCTGACAGTTGCAGTGAAAGAGTATTTTGTGGTTGTGTCTTTCAGCTTTTGCGTGTTGAACTTTCATTGTGGCCTATCCCCAGCTATCCTCGAGGCTTTCAGCTTCACCTTGGAAGTCTCTTGTACTAGATAGTGGTCTGAGCCCACATCTGCTCCTCTCCTCAATCTTGTGTCCAGTAGGCTCCGTCTCCACTTCCTTGAGATTGAAATGAATTCTATCTGTTTTTGGTGTGTCCATCTGGTGAAATCCATGTTGCCTTGTGTATATCCCTGTGTTTGAACACACTGCCACCAATCACCAAATCATTGAAGGCGCAGAAGTCTGAGAAGAGTTCACCATTTTCGTTCATTTCACCGAGGGCCTCACGACCCATGGTGAGTTCTCTTCCTGTATTGTCTCCTCCCAGTTTCGCATTCATATCACACATCAGGATTTTGATATCGCTCTTTGGGACGTTGTCCATTACTGTTTGTAGTTGACTGTAGAAATCCTCCTTCTTCTCATGTTCTGAGGCGTTTGTAGGCGCGTAGCACTGAATGATTGTAACCTTTTTTCCTTTTGAGTTGAACCTGACTGTCATTATCCTGGAGGCGATTGGTTCCCACTGCATGAGAGTTTTATCCGCTGTTGGTGACATCATGATGGCTACTCCCTCGGTGTGCTCGTGATTGTCCTCTGGGTGACCGGAGTAGATTTTTGTCTCTCCAGTTGATAGTTGGCTCCTTCCACATCCGTTCCATCTGCTCTCGCAGATTCCCAACACTTCTATTATATATCTCCTCATTTCTGCGGCTACCTGAGCAGCCTTCCCAGCTTCGTACATTGTACGAACATTCCACGTCCCCATCTCTATTTTTGCTATCATCGAAAGAAGGCACATCGGCTGACTGGCTTCCCGAAGGCTTTCACCAGCCTGCGTCATTTCACTTCCCTGATTCCAGCGAAAAATAAGGTTATTGTTTGTATTTTTAGAATTTTGAATATATTTGTGCGTTGAAGTTTTAGTAGCAATTTGGTTACGTTTTGGGGGTGGAGTTGCTAGCACAACGCCCCAACCCTCCCTCTTTATCCGGGCTTGGGACCGGCTAGAATACTAGTGACCTAGTTTATTTTTTGAAATACTCCTATTAAATGTTAAATAGTGAAATTCTGAGGCAAATATTGTAGATATATGCTGAAAATTCGACACTGTACCATTAGTACTGTTTCTGGAATAAAGCGAATTATTATAATTATTCCTAATAAACAGTATCAACCGAATCGTTTTCCAGTGGCTTCCACCATTTGCTCAAAATGTCATCCACTTCTTATTCTTTCATCATTGTCACGTAGCTGATGTTTAAACATCTAATATGTTGTGTGATGCACGGGAACAAGAGATAAGTGAAGCGAAATAGATCAAAGCCTAAGATAGAGCATCGAAACGAATCCAGGAATAAAGAACTTCAGCTGGCACAGTAAGGTATTCTGACAACTACTTCGTTCTAAATTGTCTGTGAAGAGTTTGATGGAAACTGCTTTGTCGAAACTACTCAGAATCAAACCTATTTGTTTAAAATTGATAATTTCAAAGAAACTCCTGACTCCCACTTTGTTATTGGTATCGACAGGACACCTGTAAATGGCCCTATTGGAAGCGTTTGTTCCCTTGAGGTGTGGGCATTTGGATATTTGTACCAAGTCAACTTAATAATTACTCATGATCTTATTGCGTGACTCCTTTGCCATTATAGCCAAGTCTGTAGTCACTTTGTATATTTTGTGCGAGCTTGAACCTTGTGTGTATACACTGTAGAAGTGTGATTTGTCAACACTGTTTGTTAAGTTCGGAGTCCCCTGTCAACTGATATTATGTTATATTTGGAAGTATGTTGACATTGTTCTGTTCCTAAATTCAGATTGCATACAACTGTTGATAAGTCGACGAACCCTTGTACATGATTTACAAAAATTATTCTTGTTCAGGGGTGACTGAGAGGATTCCAATGTTTTTGGAGTTTAAAGGCAGGTGTAATAACGCTTCAGGAAACTTGGCTACACGACTCATATGACGATTATTCAATCTTACTAAATCCTTTCAATATTTACAGACAGGACCGAAGTAGTTCAAGGAAGAAGCGAGGCGGTGGTGTTGCTACTTTCATCAATTCTCAGTGGTCTGTTGCCAACAACGTCTAATTTAAATTCTCAAATGATAATATTGACTGTATAAATGTCAAATGTTGACCTAAACATCTATCTAAATACAAATTCATTTATATCACGAATATTTATATCACACCTTGTTGTAGCGCTTCAGAATTATCTATGCTTGCTGATGAATTCACTATTTTCGCTGCCACCTCTTTTGGTAACTCCCTGTCCATAGTGACAGGTGATTTTAATTCATGTAACTGCAGCTTTCTCACAGTGAAAGATCATGAAAATGTTGTTAAATTTCTCACCAGGCTGGAAAATTCTCTTGATCTTGTATTTACAAATGACTCCAGAATATACGAAGCTCGTAAAAGAGCTCCACTGTTTAACTCAGATCATTGTATTGTACGGGTTTCACCTAAAATTTATGGGAAGTTACACAAGAGAACTTTTTCACACCTTTCCAAGAACACTGTACATGGATGTTACTCTATGGAGAATGTTCAGAACCTCAGAAGCATGCTCAAAGACACAAGGTGGGACCTGTTTAAAGAAGACTCTCTTGATGACACAATCTCTTATATTACAAGTTATCTCAAATTTTGTCTTGACACCTGTTGTCCCAGAGAAACGCTCTTCATCACATTTGACAGTTATCCTCCCCTCAACTTAAAAAGCTTCGCAGACAAATAGAAAAGTTATCTAAAATGAAGGATAACGCTGGTTTGAAAAGAATAAACATCCTAATAAAGACTGAAATGCACAGATTGAATTCAATTTACAACCAAAAGTTTATGTCCTGTAAAAATGCGTCTAACATATGGAAACTTTTCAAAGAAATTACTGGTGGTAAGCAGATGAACAGTATTCCTTATTCCCTTGATGTTTCCAAACTAAACAAGTCCGTCATACATTCTCCAACGAATTCCAAACTTTCTAGTGTTACAAGTGTTAATGGATTTAGTACAAATGATGTTCTAAAATGTCTCCAGTCTATGAACCCTTCTTGTAGCCTGGGTCCAGAAAGTTTGCGTAGTGTTATTCTTAAAATTTGAGTAGATATCCTGGGCTATCCTCTCATGGACATATTTAACGAATCTTTTTCTAAAAATGTCGTGCCAGCCGTTTGGAATGACATTTAAAATATATCTATTTCTAAGTCGTCTACTGCGACATGTTTTAAATTCAGACCCATTGCTATTACTTCCCCTTATCTAAAAGCTATGGAAAATCTTCAACCTTCATTTTAAGCCTTTAACGATCCCAAACAATTCGCCTGCAAACACAGTAGAAGCATTTTAGATGCAGCTGCAGTCTTGCATCATAACACTGTCTCCAGCTTAGACAAGCGGGCTAAATTTGTCCGCTGCACCTTTCTAGATTATACATCTGCTTTCCACTCAGTACCTAGGGACATTTTACTAAACAAGCTTGCTGAAACTCAAACTGACTGTTGGGTTGTCAAATGGCTGCATTCTTATTTCTCAAGAAGAAAGCAATACACTGTATGTCAGGGAAAGTCGTCCACTTCATTGCTTACTGAGGCTGGTGTCCCTCAAGGCGCTGTCCTTTCTACTTTTCTGTTTTCTTTCTTCTTGCATGACTTGCCTCACTCCGATGAAATGAACTTTGTTAAGTATGCCGATGATCTAACTATTTCAATGTCTGTTAACTCTCAGCTTGACTGCATCATGATTGACAACTTTCTATCAGGAATTAGCGAATGGTCTTCGTCTAACGGCCTTGAACTAAATCCTTCCAAATTTCAGACTGTCAACTTCAGTTTCCGATGTAAACGAAAGTTAAATGAAGCCGTTGGTTCTTATGACTCTTGCAAAATCGATGATACTGATACAGAAATCTAGTCTGAAGTTAAATATCTTGGTTTAATTCTCTCTTCTGACCTATCCTGGTCCTCTTATGTCTTAGCGATTTCTAAAAGAATATTTCGTTTGACTTTTTACATTTAGAAGTTAAGGCATTCAGGCATAACTCAACCACTCCTCTTACAGTTTATCAACTCGTGTATTTTATCTATTCTTCTTTACTGTTCACCCTTATTCTTTCCTGGATTGCTTAAACAGGACTTTGTCATACTTTGTAGAACTCTGAAAGCTGTCAGTAGGACGAGGACGTTGGGCGATATCGTTGACATTGTCACTGATAGGCACTTGATATCATGCAACAGATTCGCTTGAGGAATTTTGTCAGACTGTGAGCACCCAGTCTACCCGCAGCTCCATCCTTGTGACTCCTCAGGTAAAACAAGAAGTCTTTTCAGAAGACTTTATGCACGTACGTCTGATTATAAAAATTCCACTATACCATATTAAGCACCTACTTCACGTGATGAAAATAGTGTCAAACATGAACTAACTAACCTTCTTAGCACCACTAAATAGACCATTTCCTTCAACCTTAAAGCATCACTCTTTATTGTTATTGTATTTTTTTATATTTATAATCCTCTGCATTTTTTCGTTTTCTTTATTTTATTTTTCATAAGTGTGGATTTAATTTTAAGCTGTATTATAACTGCTGATTTTGCATTTCCCCTCACTATACTATATCAACAGAACATTAGACCCAATAATTTATAACATGCTAAAGTTCCCAAACTGTATCGACAATACCGTTTGATTCAAACTCAATGTTATTGTTATTGTTACTATTATATCTAATAATTATGTCGTAAATGTGGACAACTTCCTCTGATTAATTTTATTTTAATTTTTAATTTCATTTATATTTTGATTAAATCAGATGCACTATTGTCACAAATACTGAAAATTCCATTCTGTTTTATCAGTACTGCTTTTAGAATAAAATAAATAATTATTATATATTATTATCTTGCTGTACATCTGCGTTTGGCTAATGCAGGGAGAACACATTGTGCTCACATACACTGAATCAAATAGATACTTCTCAAAAAATCAAAACGCATTTCAAATATTATCACAACAAATGTCAAAGCTCATTTTTTCAAATTAACCTGTGCACTGAAAATGTAGCCTAGTAAGTCAGTGAAGGATTCACAAGTAATCCATGCAGCATAGACAACTCAAGTACATCGAAAACATTCTACGACACAACTGCATCTTCACGGAATATTGCAGCGTCCATATAATCTCTTTTGTTGAAAACAACTCAATTCATATACCGCAGAGTCAGACTGAGACGAAGAAATGTGAATCAAATATTGTGTGCTTGACGACTTCGCTTTCTTTTATAAAACAGAGGAAACTGCCAAATTGAATGCAGGAAGTTATGGAATGATTGGGTCAAAAGAAAAAACTGATGACATTTTGTGTAGTACTGCAATGAAATAATATTTTCAAATTATGTTCAAGTGGCAAAGTGTTACTGCAGATTGGCAGATTTCATTGTACCTCTCAGATTCCTCGATATATGATGTCAGTGGCGTGACATCATGAGGTGTTGTTTCACTCACCAATCACAACACTCACAGTCTTCCACAAATGACCGATGAAATCGTGATTACTGTAATCAACCAATCATCAGATTACAACAATTATTGTGACTGCTTTCTGTGGTATAAATACGGGAACGGAAAGTCAGTTATCATTAGAAGATGGTCTACTTCGCATACAGCCACGTGGCTTTCGTCACTCTGTTGGCATTCGCAGCCATAAATTCAGGTGAGCATTTTCTCGAAAGGTGGTATATTTGTGGCTCAATCCTTACGAAATATTTGCCTTATTCACTAGTACTGTTGAATGTTTCGCTACTCACTCTCACAGTTCGTTCTCTCTGGTTGAGTTTTTTCTTCAGAATGGTCACTTTTGCATATGAATTCATCTCAATTTCATGTTGTTTGATAGATGGTGACCGGAAGCGTAATAGTACTCATGGAGGCATCTCTCCTCTTAATCCTAACTAAAAGACTTTGTATATTAACAATTGTACAGTGACATGCTCTCTCGTTCTGATAGTGTTTCAGCTAACATTTCCAAAGATTGTCCGAATACACATTTTGAGGTGATGTGTTTATGCACTGCAATGGCATACATAAAGCCCTCCAAAGGAGTTTGATACAATTCAAGTGGAGAAATTGTTCTGACTATCTTCAGTGTTCTGAAACTGCTTCTCTGTATAATAACTGTTGTTTTCACTCCCTCATTTCATTTCCAGGCGAATCGATGAAGGCAGCTGAAATTAAAAAGAGGATAGCAAAAACTGAACGTAAGAATGTATTACGTGCATATTATTCGAGGTTAACAATCTACTTGACAATTATTCATGGCAATTGTTTGAGAATAACGAAAGTCTCACAATGATCGATTTAGTCATGATCTTAATTGACGACTCGAAAATTGATATAATATCATTGAAGACAGTGTGGAGAATGGCTGACTCACCTGAAATTCCTTCAGTCGTCTTCAATGAAACTATTTACAATGTGTATTATCCATTTGTTATCAGTTATCTTACATCACATATAATGATTCATTCAAAATATTCTCCTCTCCCCACAGAAAAACTACCCGAAGCGATTGCGGAGGTCGAAGCTGCTGAAAAGAGAGTGCAAATTATTGAAGGTATATATAACATAAAGCCTGATTGTTGATAATATTTTCGCTCTGACGAAAATATGCTTCAAATAATGTTTTCAAAATTATTACTAATGATGATATCAATCATGTCATCTAGTATGTAGCATTTAGTGACATAAATAAAATACACGTCACCACAAGTTGTTAACTTTCAACGCTTTCGCTTTTCTGTATTCCTAGAAAAGATTCTCAGTCAAAATGCAAGCTTACGAGGAAAATTAGGAAATTGTAAGCAAACCGTATCTATTGAAATGATGGACCTCCTTTTTTAGATACAGACTGCCTGGAAACTGCATACAAATACAGGTGGGGAATATCCACACTTAAATGTGCGTTCTAAGAAATTCTTTTCTTTTCTGAGATAATTTTATTCACGAAATTTATTCACTACTCACTGTGCTTCTATTTGATAAGTGAGAAGTCACTTTCTTGATATACTCTCTATTGGTGATATGTCTTCTCACCGGTCATTTCAATAATATACGTCTTTTCGGCTCCGGCGTTGTTAACTTACAAATGATAAGAGCCGCTAAATATGTCAACGTCTTTCTATCTTTCCTAGATATCGCAGAGGATCTCGGCAAAAGTAAGCTAGATATTTCGAGTCATTTCTATACTTATCTACCATCATACTTATTTCTCGTCAATATTCTGTTCAACATTCTTCACCTGGCTTATATTCACGCGTTAACACCTCAACTATCGTTATTTCAATGATGCACTTTATTTGCTAACGTCAAATAAATGTGAAGAACCTCCTCATTCACCGATTAACATGAGGAAGTGATTGACAATAGATGTTTGACTGTTGTATTTCTCATTTCGGATATTCGTTGACAATCTACCAAGTAGTAAACAAATTTTATTCGCCTCAATTGTGATTGTGTTTGTATTCAAACTGCATCAATGTGTATATGTATGATATTTATAACAATAGGAATGAATTGATTCATTTGAGACTGATTTATTTACAGTTGACGATGGAACATTTGGTGATATGATAACTTGTTGCCGACAACAATCCTCAGCATATAATGGTGAGTAGCATTTTATTACGCTAATTGGCTCGATTTATTTTGACTGTATGGAGTGACGATTTTCGAAATTCCAGTCTCCACATAATGACACTGCTTTTCTTCCCTTACACACCCACAACTAGAAAAAGTGGAGGCGTTCCATGTGGACAAATGTCGCGCAAATCTAGGTTCGGTGAATCAAGAAGGTATTCGTTTTTTCATTTTTTACATTCACAATGAAATGAATAACATTTTCGTGTATACCCACGATGAGGGTATACCTTCACATATCACAATACCTTCATCATGTTTTGAATTCATGAACATCAACCTCGTATTGCAGGACAGTCTTTGATGAGGATTCTCCAAAAGTCGAAAACTAATGTATGGAGGTATATGAACAACTTCAGTGGTGGTCTAGGATGTGGTCGGTCGTCTACAAGTGAAATTGTTCAGATGGTGTGAATATGAGTAGAAACACACACTGAAAGATAATCTGGTGAACGTGAAACTGAATGAGTACTGACATAGTGACATGATGACTGCAGTTTGAACATGGTGCAAAGTTAACATCATGCAAGTGGATGAATTCGTGAAGTTGTCAATTGCTTGAATCTTTGCATGAAATAGATTGTTTTCATGTCACGTAATTTTGTTTTCCAATCTCATAATTTGATTCTGAGAAGTCCACTCAGGAAGATACATTCTTCATGAATTATTTCAGATCTGCAGGAACTGAAAGCTCAAATCGAAGGAGTATTCTACCACAACTCCTGGTTAAGCGTTGAAATTTGTGAGTTCATTTTCTCTGTAAAATGAATAGTCAGAGTCTATCTAATATTAGTTATCTTACGAACTCATTGATAGACAACAACAATCCCTTCCACTGGTCAATTCAAATATTTCTCGATGTCTTCTATCATTTCTAGTTTACAAGAATCTTAACACAACCCTGTTGAAGACGTTGACAGGTGAGATATAATTTGCATCAACTTCCATTCTCAAACATACGAAATCGACATGCGAGGATAAGGTCTGTTAATGGAGTGCACGTTTGAATCTCCAAGACACGAAATGGGAGACAGTCTGGATGGGAGATGATGAGTCGGCGAAGCACAACACGGGATTCGGATATTCACTACAACAGCTAGATAATATTTTTCACCATCGACTATTCTCTCACCATACAGCACAAATATAGGTCAATGAGTGTGTGTCTCGAATTCCGATCTCGAATGCGCCTGTTTAACCGAGTGATGAAAGCATCATCAGTGGCGTTGTAAGTTACCGTGCGGATATCGCTTAATGCATAGTATCTAGACAGTTGTAAATAAACGGTATCATGAATGTATTAGAATACACATGCACATTTCATACGCGTCACTGAGAAAATGCAAGCCAGCCATTGAAATCCACACGACGCATAGTGAATCATTGAAAAGTAGCAACTCATTGAAATTATCACTCACTGAAAATATCCCGAATACTCGGATTGTGTAAATAAGCACACAGTTCACCAACAACCATCCTCCTCTCCAGTATATGATTTTCTTGACTATTTCACCAGTAATATTTCATCCAATAATATTGCTAACTGATTTTATTCTCATACAGAAAAATGAAAAGGAGAACCAGGGTGAATATCAAAGTACTACTGAATACATGTAGATTGTAGAAGCTTTCGTAAATATTTCATTTTCAAATAAGTAAATTAAATAAATCAATTATCTGCTATACCGCGATTTCTTCATGAATTAAAACTTTTATTGAACTGCCGGTGGTGATCGGATGTGGTTCAATGCGAATTCGCGGTTGAAGACTTTGTGGTTGGCTGTCATCGTCGGGAACGTGTTAATGTGAGACTGGTCGTACGGTGGCTGTTAGGGGACTGAGTCTCTTCAGTAGAGTGTGCGTCAGACGTATATGCGTAACCGACCTCAATGGAAATACGATTGTGTCAATGTCTTTCGAGTGATTAATCACTGATAACACGGATCAAATGGACCAAGAGCACGTAAAACAAGTTCCTACACGATTTGCAATCGAAATATTTGGCGTGACACATGTTGGTCATTAATTCCAGTATATAACATAGTTAAAACAGTAATGCTCCTCACCACTGATATCAAATAAGTACATCTGAATGAAGACACGCCGGATGATATCTAAATATGCTGAAATGTCTGTAGAATGAACAACCATAAATTGGCTTGAAACAGAAGAAACGGTTTATTGCATCCTCCCGCCTGTCTATTGGAAAACTCCTCGAGAGACTCACAGTCACAAAGTTCTACACAGGCAGCTGGAAGTTTACTATTAGTCGTAAAATATGTGAAGGTGTATTGAACATCCATGATAATAACATGGAAACCTCAAAATTACCACGTCAGTGCCGAATGCAGCTACATAGGCAAAGGAAATTTCCAGCACAAAACAAATAGTGTAGGGCAGAATTAAACAACTGAAATTTGACCGTAGACGTTACACGACAATCTAGTGAAATATTAATTATGTAACTTGAAAATCCCCATTCAGTCATATAAAAGAAAAGAAGGCGTTCAGCGAAGAGACTCTTTTCGGCGAATTCATTCACTTAGCTGTACAATCGCATATTTATACAATTTTGTTTGTGTGTGTGTACATTAGATTTATAAAGTTTAGATAATTATGTAATATAAGTAATTTTTGCTTGGAAACAAACGTTAAGATGGAAAATAAAATAGAATTGATTAAGTGAGTAGAATTCAGATGAGGTCAGGTTGGAAACAGTGTTAATGAGTGGTGTTTAAAATCAAGTAAGGGTGGGGTTAGAGAATAATACAGTTGAAAATAAGTAAGTTAATCGGATGACGTAACTCAGTTGACTAGAAATTGGAAGTGGGTCAAGTTAGTAACATTGTTAATGAGGGTAGAGATTACAAAAGGGTGGGATAGAGAATAATATAAGTGAAGATGTGAAATAATAAAATGCAAGAGACAAAATAATACAATTAGTAAGACTAAAATTAAGAAAGATTACGTCCATTGTAGATTTATTGAATGAACGAATTTCTTTTGTATGCAGAGTTCAGGATTTAGCAAATGAATTGCCATTGCTTCTGCGATGTGGAGAAGTTTGATCCGCACACTTTTAGCAAGATTGCCTTGTATTCTGTAGATAACTTTGAAGTTTATTTCTGGTTTGACTTGGTGTCCAGAGTCGATCAAATGTTCAAGGATCGAGCTGCGGGGGCATCGGTTTTCTCCTTTATAAAACCATGAAGGTAAATGTTCGTTGACGCGTTTGGATAGCGAACGCTGAGTACGGCCGATATAGCTGGCTCCACACGAGCAGGTGAAATGGTAGATGCACATAGATGAGGCCAACAGCGGTAGCTTATCCTTCACGGACATACGAATCATTGGTCTCGCGGAGAACGTCAGTCGTAATTCAGCTGCAACGAAGGTTTTCTTCAATGAGCGGGAGAGCCGATTTCTCAGTATTTCCGTAGATTGGTCTCCGTTGAACTGTAGGTTCATATAGAGAAGTTTTTTTGGAGCACTGGGTGTGGACGGCTTCTCTGGTCTGGGTTTCATTGATTTTGTGATAAATCTTTCTGGATAGCCATTTTCAAGGAGGATTTTCTTAAGAGTGTTCAATTCATCTTCTATATATAGTATATAGAGGTACCCAACTGTGGAAGTTAGTGAGCTGTCCGTTCCACGTTGGCTTTCTGTAGATGGATCTTTTTAATGTCCCGTCTTGTTGGCGTCTCGTCAGTTGAACGTCAAGAAAAGATATCTTTGAGTTAGACTCTCTCTCTAGCGTGAACTGAATCGCAGGGTGGCAGTTGTTGAAGAACTTCAGAATATCTTCTAAATTCTCTTCGTTGTTGCAGATGATGAAGGTGTCGTCGACGTATCTCTTGTAGAGTTCAAAGTTGTCAATCATATTCTTTAAACAAGTGTTTTCGAGTTTTGACATAAAGAAATCCGCAAGCAGAGGGCCTAGTGGTGAGCCCATAGCTATACCATCCTTTTGGCGATATATTTCATTGTTAAAGGAGAACTGGACGTTTAGGGTGCATCTCAGCAGAAGTTCTTTTAGATAGTCGGTGGTTATGCCGATGTTTACTCCTTCTGAGTGGATGAGCTC
Organism: Trichobilharzia szidati; assembly: GCA_944472155.2. Taxonomy (NCBI): domain Eukaryota; kingdom Metazoa; phylum Platyhelminthes; class Trematoda; order Strigeidida; family Schistosomatidae; genus Trichobilharzia; species Trichobilharzia szidati. The sequence continues at coordinate 3,585,305 of OX235271.1, read as the reverse complement.
GCATATGTGACAGATTGTTTCAGTTAGTGGAACATTTGTAAACAATGAAACAGCATCTAGTGAGATCATCGTTTGATTAGAAACATTGACGTTTTCGACGCAGTTGGCGAATTCAAATGAATCTCGCACTGAGTGACGGGAGACCTGTTTTCTGATTGGCTCAAGTAGGTCTGCTAGCCATTGGGCAGTGCGGTGGTAAGGTGAATTAGTCATGTCGAGGATCGGTCGAAGTGGAGTGCCCATCTTGTGTACTTTAGGAAGTCCGTAGAGTCTTGGTATATTTGAACCAGATGGTGTCAGGGATTCAAACGTTTCGTTGGTAATGAAGGATTCGTTCTTCAGTTTACGGAGGATGTCTGTTAGTTTTTGTTCACTCTGCTCCGTCATGTTTTTCTCGTTGGCCGGTTTAGTGAATTTAGATTCATCAGATAGAATGCTCAACATTTTACTGAAATAATCCTTACGGTTCATGATTACGATTCCTCCACCTTTATCAGGACGTATCAGCATAATCTCTTCATTGTTCATCAATTCTTTCAGCTCTTTGTAGTGTTTCTTCGTTAGTACGGATCTTCCGTTTGTATTGCCATTTATAAATTTGTGGCAACAGTCGAGGACAGTTGATTTGAATTGTTGTAGGTTCTCATCGGACGTTGGTATCAAGTTATAGGTTTGGTTTATCAGGTTTTCAAATTGAACCAGGCATTGAAGCTTGTGAATACTTCGTGGTTTTACGCAGAACTTCGGACCAAGAGATAACACCTCTAGTTGAGCTGTGGATAGTGTGATGTTTGAGAGGTTGAATACATACTTTTCTGGATTGCTTGGGAACGGACGTTCGGTGTTAACTGAAGGCTTTAGGCTCTTAAGAAGGTCAGATTTAATGTTGTAACATTGTTTCTCTGTGACTTCTTTTACATATTCTTTTACATATTCATTATGAGGTGGCACCAAAACTCCCTTCACATGAAACGCCAACAAATGCAAGCCATGCCTGTCCTCGTTGGTTCAACGTGTGAATGACTGCATAGTTTAAAACAAGCAATAAAGGTTAATAAAGCAGGATCTAATGAATTCATCAAATTTCGGTAGAACCCGTCAGCTGAATACTCTACATACACGGACATATATACTTTTGAAATTACATTGGGAGATATAGGACTGATAAGTAAACAAACTACATTGAATTAGTCATGCAGAAAGACAGGTGCGAATGTTTTTCCAGGTCATGTTCAAATAGATAAGGGGAGAGCGAGTATGAGAGATCAAAATTAAGATAAATTGCATTACGCTTCAATTACATCACTTAGATAAACAATTAGACATTAGAGAATATAACAAGAATTGCAAACAGAGTGATGTCAATAGTAGTAGTTATAATAACATTATTAATAATAATAATAACAGTGTTGAAGTGAATCAAGATAATCCTACTGATAAAGATAGTTTCAAATGAATCAAGAATATTAAATAATGAGAATAAAAATAATAAGGGGTATAATTATAAGTAAAACGTATTACCATGGTAGATTCAGAGTCACGACCATCTCCTTTTGTACACAGAGACCTGGTTTGTAAACTCGAATTGCACAAGCCTCTGCAATTGCAAGCATCTTCTTGTTTCTTTCTCTGCTGACAATAGTGAATGACTTGACCACATCGATATCATGTCCGTAATCCACAAGATGCTTTGTTGTTGTGGATTTTGACACTTTGCACTCAGCTGTTTCAACCATTTTGCCAAATGCTCCATCATGCGAGTAGACAATCGCCTTTCCGTACGACCTATGTATTTGTTTCCACAAACACACTCAAATTGATAACTGCATTTTGAATTGTCGAGGATAGTCAACTGGTCTTTCCCAGATTGTTGAAGCACTCGTTTCGTGATGTTAAGGAAAACAACTTTTGTGGCATAATTAGTTCTCTTGATGGCTTTGTCGAGTCTTCGTTTGACTACTTCCTGTACATCATCTCCTTTGAACGGCAAGTTGATATACACAGGTTTCTTCGGAACTGTTTGGATTGTTTTGCAGGGGCTATTTTCTTCAGAGCATTTATTAGTGAACTTCTCAGGATATCACTTCTTAGATAAGATATCCTTCAGAGATTTTATTTCATGCTCAACAGTACTGTCAGAACAGATTTTTCGTGCTCTATTGAACAGTGTTCTGACTAAGTTCGTTTTATACTGGATTGGAACAAAACTCTTGAAATGCATGTACTGTCCTGTCCATGAAGACCTTGTAAATCTAGACCTTTCGATTGTGCCGTCATTCATTTTCGTCAGAAAAACTTCTACGAATTTAATAGTATCGTTTTCTTTGTGTCCTACTGTGAAATTGAGATTTGGATGGCATGACTTGAATTTTATCAACATATCTTCGGCTATTAGAGAAGATTTGTAGCTCAGGTGGATGATTTGCAATTAAAAGTGTTCTCTCAGCTGGTTGGTTTAGTCGCGAAGCTTTCGTCGTCCTTCCGGACAACATCTTCAGCGCCATATTTAGCAAAGAGTGAAATGATTTAAATTTCTTCATGCGTGATGTAATTGCGTCTCCTGGTTACTATCTTCACACTTTTAATTGCAAATATCTTCGGCTTTTGATCTGCTTCCACAAACAATAAAATATCATCAACATATCTTAGGTGTAGATCCGTTTCTTGTGTATGTTGCTGCAAGGTACCAGTTTCTTGACTGTGACAAGAATAAATCAGCGAAAAGTGGTCCCAAAAGGCTTCTTATTGCAACACCATCAACTTGACGGAATAGACGCTCGTCGAATCGGAATTGGACATTTTTAGTACATCAAAGTAGCAATTTCCTCAATTCCGATGTTGCAATGAGTATGTCTTCAGCTTCTTTACATATGAAGTCGATAGTCTTCATGACTGGCACATTTGTGTAGAGGGAGGTAACATCGAAAAAGACCGAACGTTTATTGGATACATTGAAATGTTTGATTTGCTTGACAAACTGGAATGAATCAGAAACTGTATACGTTTCGAAGCGTTTCCGCAGGGGCTGCAACAGTTCACATAGCCTCTGTGCTAATTTGTAGTATGGTGAGTTTATCAAAGAGAGTATGGGTCTTAACGGCGCTCCTGATTTGCGTATTTAAACAGGTCCGTTTATTTTTGGGATTTGTGACCCAATTTGTTTGATATTTCTATATGTGTTTTCAGCTATGTATTTCTTTTCGAAGAGTTGGCGTAGCTGCTGTGCAGTTTAACTTTCAGGCGACAAAGTTTGGTCTTTTGCATGATTATCTAATTTGAGTTTAGATTCATCGGAGAGAATTTGATGCACTTTTTCGAGATAATCTGTCTTATTCATTAGCACTACGCTTTGTCCTTTATCAGCATGTGAAATAACAAGATTAACGTCTTTTAGGAGCTTGTTTGGTGATCTCCAGTATTCTTTGGTGATATGCGACTTTTAGTTTGAGTTGTTTTCATTATCATAATTATTATTATTCTAACTTTTCTATTTTTAATTTTCTCGTATGATTTTTCTCCTGTTACTCTGATTCCTCACAAGGTCACACGTCCTCATTATCTTCACATTCCAATGTGTGAAATACAACAGCGAGAGCAAACAAATTTTTCTGTATGAGTAGGCTGAGTATCTACTAATTCACAGAAATAAATGAAATTACTCTTTGTAATTGTCTTATGTTAGTTTTGAAAGTAACATCGTGTTTTCCAGTTTTCATCGATTTACTCACATCACTCAGTTCGAATGAAAGAGATACATTCAAATGACTTCTTCTTATGGCTTTATTTCTCAATGACGGAAGCCAGAATCATGAACTGTCATGATGAAATGGTGTTGTGATAATATTTGGAATACGTTTTGATTTTGTGAGAAGTATCTATGTGATTCAGTGTATGTGAGCACAATGTGATATCCTTGCATTAGCCAGTCGCAGATGCACAGTTAATTGGTGTTTCACGAAAGGCTTTGAAATAGCTCATGAATGTCATGTGTCAGTGTCAGTTGATATCGAATTGAACATAGTTCGGCTGATCGGTAGATGCTGAAACATGTTTCACCAATTTCTTTCAGTTTTCGTACTTTGCAAAAAGTGAGTATTCAGTATTGTTCCAATGGAGCTCAATCTCCGAACAGTCAACAAATTTTTAAGTTATCGTACAGAAATCTGTGAAAATTATACTAACATAACTGGTTTGAAAACGAAGACACATTTTGTTCCATGTTACCAGATTATGGTGCTGTCATACACAGCAGAGTCCATATGAAAATTATTCGAAGTGGTGCTTTGAATAACTCAACTTCCAATTGTGTTCATTTGAGACTAAGATTTACGACCATCCATTCAATAGTTTGCATCTGGATAAAGGAGTTGAATTCCGATTTCTGCCCTTTCATGGTTTCATTTTCTGACGGAGGACCCAGATGAATATATACACACGTATTTACATTGATGAATGCATCGTACCCAATGAAAGCATTGAATGAACTACTTGATTGTTCTGAAGAATCACAATGCTCTCTGTTTTTCAATGTCTTTTTTCAATGTGAATTCAGAACCATCTTTCAAGTCATCAACCAGGTTAAGTAGGCTTTTTCCTGATTGTCTTGATGACTAAATGTTTTCATACGAGAATATACAATTCGGTCACGCCAAAACAACTTTCATCTCTATGCAGAATATACAATAGATATCATAGATTTTAATACAAAACAAACTCTCCTCGATCTGCATAGCGGGTGAAAATTCTCATTCCATTATTGCTGATGAAAAGCTTATCAGATCTCTTAGACGTTTTCAAGCCTGTAAAAGCAGCAAAGTGTCACTACGAAAACAAATCAAGTATACCTTCTCCCTTCTGAAATACATTCTGTTAGTAATAATAATAATTTGCTTTATTCCATAAACAGTACATGTCATACAGATTGGAATTCCCAGCATTTTTACTTCAGTATTGCATCCAGTTACTACATTAACAAGTAATAGAATTCTACATAGGTTAGGGAAATCTCAGTTCATTATTACAACAACACATTGACATGTCGGTAGCAAAGCCAAAGCTGAACAGTGTTTGAAGGTGTTAGAAAAGTGGGAGCTGTCATATTTACTGGCGTAAGCGAGAGAAAGAAACAAAGCAGCACATACCGGAAGAAAAAGAGAGAGAGAGAAAAGGAAAAGAAAGAAAGAAAATATTGTACCTATAAATGATATGAGTTGGAAAGACGAGATCCAGTTGTACTACTGACTATTCGATGAATTAAAGGTATCACGCCTAATTTGAAATCATTGGTTGGTATGTGTGAAATAACACAAATATTCCTTCATTCTGTAAACAATTATGCACCTTCACAATCTTGTATGATCACTATTCAGCTGGAACTCTGGTTTCTGATGAAATACACGTGTCTCATTCATTCTGTCACTTTTAGTAATTAACTGCTGTCATTAGTTGAACGGTGAGTCTTGGTTTCGCTTTCTAGTATTTACATCAAATCACACATAGGTGTTGTGTTTCGGTGGTAGACGCTGATTTGAGTGTTATTATTATTACTAGTCTTATTCTCTTGCGTTCCAAGTGGAACATAAGGCTTCAAAATCATATCTCCGCTTCGTTCTGTTTTCTGCCGTATTCTTCAACTGTGTCCAGAATTGACCAAACTTTCTCATCTCTTCCTAACACGATCCCCCTCATGTCACCCTCCCAAAGACGACTCACTCATTACTCCCTATTTAGATTCGAATCGAGCAACGACCTGGCGTGACATGTCATTTGGTGGCCTCCTCAGTCTACGCTCGATCCATCTCCATTTACTCCTACATATTTGTTCAGCGATCGGCTCTTCGTTTGTTTGTGCTTATAGTTACTTGTTGCTCATTATTTCTGGCCAGCTAGCCATTTGAACTTCTGTGTTGAGTCACCGAAAGCAGCTGTTGATGAAAGTCTCCAGCTAGCCGTTAGAAATGATTTCCATGACTTGAATGGAAAATTCTCACACGCACAGAAAGACTTACTTGACACCGGTGTTGAAAATGAAAATCCTTCTCTTCATGCTGCGTGCGGAAGATTCCTAACTTCTTTCAGGTTGATGGAGGCGTATCATGTCTTTCCGATTCTGACTGGCATAGACATCTCCACCCGTAACATCCACCTGTGGCTGAAACGATGCTTTCTGGCCAGACACGTGGAGGAGGCAACCTCTATTAAATCTCTCCAGTTTATGGTGATTGGTGCTGGCTACTGCTTCTGTTAACTGGTTATTTTCATCACACCCACCTTCTCTGTGTTCACCTGCACTCATGTTTTAGCTGACTGCCAGTTTGTTCGTTCCGCCGTCATGTATTCTTCGAGCTTGTGTGAGACTAAACATTTACCATACACTAACGAAATCCAGATCTTCTAGAGTCTTCTTATGAGTTTCCCAGCGTATTTCTTTCTCCTCGCCGCTGTGAGCAGTCTGACGCATAATCCAGTTTACACTTGTTAATCATTGACACGCAGCAAAGCAAAACAGATGTTATATGAGGTTGGCAAATAAATAGGGACTGCAGGCAGTGACGTTGTAGAATTACCTAGCTTGAGTTCAGAAAAGTGTTGGTATTCAGGATTTCCGCTTTCGTTTGAGAATCAGTGTCCACTGCCAGGTAGTTCTGTGCGTGCTACTGATATTGATAGGGGTGACGTTTCTGTTTGACTTGCAGGTGATAGTCGTTTGCAGAGGTATTTAGAGTGATCAGACTATTGTTTGATTTGTTTCTCCTCCTTCGTAATCAGGTTGGCTTGAATATCTTTTATTGCTTCCATCATCTAGTTTGAACTCTCCTTGGATCGACAACTGGCTATCTGATATGGTTTCCAAATCCGTCTACTACACAGAACTGTCAACCTCGAGCAAAGAATCTTCTGTGTGCCTTCCATCAGTTTGGTTTTGGTCGTTGGAGTTTTCAACATCAGTTTAGACGCAGCTTTCATGCAGAAGATGTACACTTTCATGAATATAACTATAACAGGAAGCAGTAGGTCATCACTTGTTTACACACAAATGACGTCTCCATTAGTTCACGATGGTTTGTCAATATTGATAGGCCACGAGATATTTCTCCAAGCAATTTCGTTGTAGCTGACGTTAACTCTGAAAGTGCATGTCGGAAATTATTCCAATGGGATTGAAGCCACCTATCACTGTAACGTGGATTCACAGTGACTCCTCAAATATATCACACCAAATGGAATTGCATTACTAGCTGAACTGTCGACAATCTACTCATGTCAGCCAGATGACAACCACGATAAACACGCTGTTTGGATTGCTATTGTGGTATCACAAACAGCATCAAGTGAAAACCAATCCCTAACAGAATCGTGATATGAAAAGAACATAAAACTACCCAAGAGAACAGAAGAGGAAGGGCTTCTACAGCCAATTGCAAGTGGCACTTGACGAGTGCTGCATTTCATCCAGTTCTCTGAAGTCATCTTTAGCTGGATATACGACTGTCTTTCTCAGATCATCCTCAGGTGCAGTCATATTTTCCAATAATTTTGCGTTCTTTTTCTGCATGTTGGTTTTGTAACAGGTGCATGGATGGTTCGCAGCTGGAGATACCGGGTGATTTCACTCTCTTCCTGAACATCTGATCTTCATCAAGGAGAGAGAGAATCTAGCTCAAACATCTGCAACCGACTATTGAGGATTTTCGTGATTCACCCGGCAAGTCTCTAGGGCTTTGATTATACCTTTGCGTTTGTAACCAAAATTGTATTCCCCATCTCCTCTGAATGCCACGTACTTCCACAATGCTTTCTAAATAATGAATAAAGCTTCTCTCAATGTGGTTGGCGATTGCATCGTGATGCGTGCTAACTTAACTTCAGGTGGTGCTGTGTAGGTGAGTCAAGAGATAAGCTCCTCTCCTGTTAACACAGATTACTGAATTGCACATGGTCCGGGGTTCGATCCCCTGCCGGCGCACACCCGATATCTATGGCCGGACTGAATTTGGGCTACCGATATCCAAGCTGAAAATTCCATACTTGTACTGATAATACGGTGTGGAATCAAGCTGTAATTAAAAAAAAATAAAAAGATGTCGTTCATTGTGTGTGTCACATCCACCATGTTCACTTGCAGTCTATTCTTTGCTGCTTCTCCTGCCAGCTATCTGTTGTTGGTGAATTCGTGTTATAAATAGAAACTTGGAGTGGGTAACACAGGCAGATTACTGATGATTTTTGAAATCAGCTCACTGAGTGAGATGAATAAGAACAGGGATTTATTCGCCGAATTCTGCATCATCAGTGATTTTCTTACTGGAGGCAGAGTGTACAAACACAAGGATGCGCACACAGCTACAAGTGCTTCGTCAAATGATCACACCGAAATTCATATAAACTCTGTGTGAATTCAAGCAGAGTGGAGGGAAAATCACGAATACATGCAGATGCAGAAACATTCAAAACTTGATGGTGAATTTGGCACACTGAAACTGACGAACAAAGCCACGAAACAGACTTTCCTGGTAGCTATCGAGAAGAAGTCAGAGAGGTCCATTAACATCACCTAGGAGAACTGTGTAAAATGAACACTGCTAATTCGTGAATGCAACATGGACACAATCTTGCTCAGAAATGGTAGGAAATAGTATGCAACTTCGTTTTGACTCACCACGATCAGCTGAAACTGATAAGCAAAAGAAGGAGGGTAACGCAAACGTTGATCCTGTGTAGAGGTGAAGAGTAGAAGGCAAACCTGGATATTACCTCAAACGCAGTGAACTCAGAAGTAAACAAGTGCTGTCGAAAAAGGAATTAGGTTGCACGTAAGACAGATCTCAGAACTCTACATGGGATAACCCGTTCTATTACCTTGAAAAGGATCACTGCAAATGAAATAGGCAAAGGAGAGTGAAAGGAACACATCCGACAGTCAGTTAGAACAAAACTAATCGTCAATAGCTTTTTGGAAGCGGCAATTTGCTCTTTTCAAATTCTCACTTTCATTTTGCCATAAACTTCAGAGAACACCGTGATACAATATGTGCAGACAGGCAACCCTCGATATCTGAGAGGTGTGATGCAGATACGCAGCACTCAGAACTATTTGTCTGGTCACGCATATCAAAGAGACATCAAGTCTCGTCTCCATTTTCATTGTCAAAACTGACTGAACGAATACACTGATAGTTTTGGAGTAAACGAGACAAGCATGTTTGTCTACCGAACAGACTACCGACGCCTAGGAAACTGTATTTTGAGTACGGCATTCATAGGTGCATATTTGAATAATCCGTGAGCATACAATATGCCCGAATTTCATGAATGTCCTCCATGCAGTCATTACCGAAGTGAACAGATCAAGGGGTACCAATCTCAGCAGTTAACTAAAAAGTGATTGAGAGCCCTCCAACGAAAATGCACGTCCATCTCCTCTGCACTACTGAATCTATAACGGACCAGATATATCAATGGTAGCTGTGCATACAAAGGAGAATTGTTCCACTTACCCTAAAATTCCGATGACAAACTCAATTGTGCTTCCCACAAACTTGCTCTTCTTTATTTATTCGTTTGTTTTTATTGTTTGTTTGTTAACTATTCATCACTTTTGCTCTTGTCTACAACTCTCAGGCAATTTTTTCATATTCTCTTTTTGTTCTATGTGCATGCTCACGAAATCATATTCGCTGAAACATTCATCCATAACGCCACTCCAGCACCACCAGTCAACTCCTCTGAAACGGTGATTCAGATAATTATGATTCAGGTAATTATGGTTCTGAGTAATGACAACTCATCACTTTTGTTTTTGTGGCTCGTGGTTGCAATCGCGACATTTTGAAGATCGTGCGTGGATGTGACAGATTATGGTAAATTGAGGGGCCCAACTGAAGATGACGACAGCAAACAGAACAAAGTCTAGATGCGTCATTCAAGCCCTATTTCCCCTCAGAAACTTTAACTTCGAGTCAATTCGTTTCTGTATTTTAAGAATCCCGTGGCAAATTTGTTAAAACTGAAATGAACTGAATAAATCTGTTGCCTATTTGTTACGCCTGCACCTGCTAATTGCTATAACGGTAATAAACTCGAAGGAAACGCTACCGTGCTTAAATGTCCTGTGTACCCGCAGATTCACTGAGCCAAGCAAATGACAAAATACAATAACTGCCCTTTGACTAAGATATTGTATTGCACTATGTAGTTATTGCGATGTGGAGTTTAAGGAACGACAGCTGATATTTCTACATTTGCTTAGCCGTAATAAAGTCAGCTCACAACCGTAAGAATGAATTCTTCTCATTGCCTGGAAATGTCCATTCTTATCTAATCCATCAGCCCACGCTTTGAAAAACTCTTCACTCTTGTATACTTACTTCCTCCGCTTCTGCATTGCTCTCATTGAATCTCCCCTCGACTAACTGACAGAGATTTTGTGACATAGTGAATGACATTGAAAGCTGTCGGCAGGCTCTGTGGCCATCCTAAATGAACGCTGTAGGCATGGTATTCACTTTTGGTATGCTACGTAAGGAGGAAACGGAATAAAATATTTTAGAACATGTTGTGAACTCCATGTTGTTTTGATGGAATCGGTTTTCGTCATTATAATTTTTGTCGTTAATTAGAAAGGACTGTAGAGATAGGCGTGAAATGGAGAAGTGGTCTTGAATATTGATGTTCCACCTGGAACACATATCAATAATGAGAAGTGAAATTATATTTTCTAAAATTGGTTTGTAAGGATTAGTTTTGTTTCTTCGAGTTGATCATGGATTGATATCAGTTAGACAAACATTGAAATCCAAGGAGTACTGGGATGCAACAGCTGTCCAGTACTCTTTAGTACTCAATAGTTCTCTAACTGATGTCAATCCTTGATTGCCTCGTTGAATTATATTTGCATTTTTGAAATTACTCTTAGTACTATTATTATTGCTGAGATCCATCGAAAACGTGTTGATCGCGCTACGCCATCGCTATTTTAGTCGATATGAGATTGGTTGGGAAAAGTGTTCCTCACTCAACTTGGCGACTGTCACCGAAACACAACACCCATGTGTGATTAAATGTTCATGCTAGAAAGCGGAACCTAGAATTCTCATTCAACGAATCACATCAGTTCATTCCTAAAAGTGATAGAATGAATGAGACACGCGTGTGTCATCAGAAAACAGTGTGCTAGCTGAATATTGATTAAAGAATAGCGTGCATACGTATGATAAGAATTTGTGTTACTGATGCACAACACATACAGAATACTTAGTACAAGTGTGTTAGTTGAATAGTGCTTAGAAAGGATTATGAGAAGTATACAAATGAGGCGATTTTGGCAACGCGTAATTGTTTACAGAATGAAGAAATATTTGTGTTGTTTGAGGTCAACATCACGCGTTGTATGTCTTATTTATAATTATTACCATCTCTTATAATTTTATTTCATAAATAATCTTAATTATATCAATGAAGAAAATAACAACTGTATCACAAACAGTAATTTTAGTAGAAATATGCAATTTTCAGCATGATCAACTCAGAGATCCAAGAGAAGCGATAGGACTTCAGATAGTGTGTGGAATAAATCGGTTAGATCAGTGGAAAATAAAGCTGAATTGGTTGGGTCACTATCCTGCACTACCATACTGGTCTGCATCACTTGTTGCACATGAGACAACCTCATTCTATCAAAATTCAATTGCCATGTATAATTTCCACATGTGTTATGCACAAACTTACTTCAACCTTCGTCATGAAGTAAATATCTTCAATGTAAACACCTTTTGATTGAAACTGTTCACAAGATGAAAGATGAAACTGGTTTGTATGAAGTCAACTGATGGGTGTGAATAGTGTGAAAGTGAAGTCAATCCGATATGGAGCAGAAACCGGGATATTTCATAAACTGGAAGGCGTTTGTCAGATACCAGTACGTGAGTAGCATCTGAACAAAAAGATTCCATGTATGTTCTCGGTGTCAATTTAACTTGACAATTAGGCCATAGAATTAAGAGGTCATGAAGATATCATAATCAGTGATGGCCATGGGAGAACTGCACTTCATAACCAAAGTGTTTCCGTACCTTTCCTCAAATTCAGGCTTCCCTTGATATATCTGATATCACAATGGTTGACTTCACACACCCTTGCCATTTCACCTATCACACACAGTTCACAGTTCACCTTGGCTTCTTGATATTCGGTTCATCTTAAATTGACTAATTCTACGTGCGCTTATGTCCTCATGAAACTCACCTTTACTAATGCATATCGAGTGGTGATCAGTCGGAGTATTGCATATTCATCTTCACCCCATCCTTGAAGTCCCACTTTCATATTGTCGAATTAATGTTGAAAGACATCACAAGTGATTTCGATTTACTTAAGTGTTGGGCAGTGTAATGGTGAGCTTTGAGGTGGGACTCCGTTTCAATTAATATGGCTGGTAAAAATTGTTTTCATATGCTGAATTTCGTTTCACACTCAACACCGAAATCCAGGAGTAAATGCCTAAAATACATTTTTCGGTTTTCGTAGTGATGTTTATTATTGATATTCTCTTGCGTTAGGAGTAGAATATAGGGCTTCCACAACATATCTCCGCTTCGTTCTGTCTTCTGCCATCCTCTACAGCTGGGTCCACGAATGATCAAACTCTCTCATCTTATCAGCGAAAGAGTTGATGTTCTACTCCGGTCACCCAGTAGACAACAACGAGCATACTGAGGCAGTGAGTGGCTGTTATGAGGAAAGAAGAACGCCGAACTGATACCAGACAACACAGGCTGAGAACGCATCATGCGTTGAGAGGCTCTTGGAGATATGAATGAAAACGGAGAAGTCTTCGCTGACTTCCGCGCTTTCAATGAAGTAGTGATCGCTGGCAGCGTATACAAACACAAGGATATCCACGAGGCTACATGGGTGTCGCCAATCAGGTGAACCAAAAGCCATAACTGAATTATTTTCAGTGTTGCTCAACGGAGTGGAATATAAGGCTTCGACTACGCACTTCCTGGCTTTTGCCTGCCCGCATTCTTCGAGTTTGTGTGACACTAAACCTAATTCACCCACACACAAAATCCAGATATTCTGGAGTCTTCTTATGAGTTTCCAAGCGTATTGCTTTCCCTCGCCCCTGTGAACAGTCTGACGCATAATTCAGTAGACGTCAGTGTTGAATATCATCACTGATAATAGGCAGCAAGTCAGGTTCTACCCCTGTGATCATTCCAAATGGCTTAATGAGTTATCCATTGTTAAGTACTTGACACGTAGCATACTCACATATCTGATATATGAGGCTGACAAATACTAGGCAGTGAAGGCCATAGCGTTCCAGGAGTTCTCAGATTATTTCGCGTCAGCGATGTCTGACGAATGCCTTTTCGGAGTCGATGAAGTTAGGGTTGAAGTTTGACTGCCATTCTGTTCTAGGCTGTGTTTGATGACGATGAGTATAGTTGAAATTTGATCAGCACATGATTTGACTTTCTGAACACTGCTTGTTCCGGTGGGTGTTGGAGTTCAACATCCAGCGAATGTTTTATTCTCTCACGGATGATGCAATTCAGTATTTTTCTAAACGCAATAATCAACGCCAGTTCTTACAGGTAAGGAATAAGTCAGCCATTTTGACAGCTTGACAAGGTACCCAGGCATCCTTCCTGCTGTTAAGCTACTTTCCTTTCTTCCAAACCTTTTCAATAATTTCGTGAGCACAATAGCCAGTGACTTTAGCTTATTTTTTTAGTGATTCGAGGTAGACGAATTCTGTCTCATCCAGCTGCTTTCCCGACTGGAGATCAGTAGTTTGATAACATTCAGGAATTCTGCTTCCGTTTGAGAATCAGTGTCCACTGCCATGCAGTTCTGTGCGTGCTACTGATATTGATAGAGGTGGCATTTCTGTTTGACTTGCAGGTGATAGTCGTTTGCAGAGGTATTTATAGTGATCAGACTATTGTTTGATTTGTTTCTCCTCCTTCGTAATCAGACTGGCTTGAATATATATTATTGCTTCCGTCATCTAGTTTGAACTCTCCTTGGATCGACAACTGGCTATGTGATATGGTTTCCTGAGGAACATTTTACCTGCGACTTCCAGGTAGGTGTCCGTTGAGAGCCATTCTCTGTCACGTTTTTTTCTTTCTTCCTGGAACAGGTGTACACGTTTTCTTGAACAACACCTCCGTAGAGTGAGATTCAATGTTCTTCCACACCAGCTTCCTCAGTGACGCCACTTAGTGTATTCGACTTGTCTCTGCTCCGATTTGTGGTGAAAGCATTTCTGAGTTTCTGAATGTCCAACTTGAATTGCAGTGACCTGTCTCCAGTTGTTTGAAAGGAATTTCACCTTATTCTTGATGTTCCTTTCCACTGTATGATAATGAAATTTTTACCCACGTTTGATCTCTTCTTTCAATATTCGTCTCAATTTCCGTGCCATGCATTTATTATATTTTGTTTTATTATCTGTTTGTATTTCAATAAATTATTGGGATTCTGATCTTGTACTATTTCCGGGAATTGTTGTAGTGTGATTCAGGTGAACAGAGTTTCGCTTCAACATTGTTTTAAGTATTCTTCTTCATCCACTGTTCCTTCCTACAGGTGAATTATATTTTACAAAAATTCTCTGGAATATTTGCTTTCTGCTCGATCTGTCTGTTGCCGGCATACCTGCCTCACGCTGCTTTTGAGGTTACTGATCGAGTTTAGTGTTCATTTTAGTGTTCTCAATCAGAACCACGTAGATTTTACGACGAATAATCCTGTTTTAGCTGCCTTTGGAGAGTTTTGTATCTGTGCGTCTCTCAAGTAGGTTTCGACGAGCCAGACCAAATGATGCAATCAACGCTTCTCTGTGTACTCACCACAACAATTCCAATATGCTCGTAAAAATACAGGTTAATGAAATTGCATATCTATTTGATTGCCTAAAGGATTTGATCATGAGCTGACATCAGTTAGAAAACTATTGAATATCAGAAAGGAGTGAGTACTGGACAGTTGACTTCCTCGCCACCCTGGTTTGTGTTTTCTCTTCAGTATTAGGCACCCACCCGCCGATGAAGTTTGAAACCACGACCTTACAGTTACAAGGCGGTGAGCTTACAGCACATTAAGCAGTCGCTGAGACTCTATTCAATGGTCAGTCAGCGAATTAAAACTTCTGACAATTCTCGCATGATATAGTGTTCAAATTTTTGTACTTGGACCCAAGTCTTGTGATGCAACTTCTAAAGTGAATGACCTGAACATAGAAGTCCTATTCGACGATTTTATTGACCAGATGAAGGTTCTGATCCCAATCTCATGGGACAGTGGAGACCATTCCAAACTAACCATTGATTTGTTATTACCTCAAACTTATTACGTGATGCCAACTTCTACCTCTTTTCATCACTTTCAGTTAGTCATCCTTTCCAGGCTCCCCTTTACATTACGTAATGTGTTTTCCGAGGACAACGTTTACCACTATCCGATTGGTCGAAAGATTTCCTTGTTTAATATCATAACGACTGTACAGCATATGTAGAAATGAATCATCGAAAATATTTTTCTTCGCTGTTTACGCCTTTTTTTATGTTTCGAAAATATCAACAAATCATCCAGCTTTCACAAGATAAATTTCAAAATACATCGAAAGCAGCTGAAAGAATTGAAGGGTGATAAAAACTTGGTCATCACATGGCCAGATAAGTGTTCCTGAATCATCCTGCATTGAGCTCGATGTCATTCTACGTAGGTCTGCTCACTGTTTGCCCAACGCATCTCCATTTGTTCCTCTATATTTGTTGAGTGATCTGTCACTGGTTGGTTGGTGAATTTTCACCATTGTTAATTGTTTCTAATTCTCCCAGGCTGAACGTCCATTTGATCTTCACGAGTGGATGCCGCAAATGGTGATATCGGTTCGCCAAGGAAGCATGTTGTAAATGTTTTTCTCTACACACAGATTATTGTTGAGATCCGCGTCGAAGAAGTGGCTGATGGACTTAACAGTGGTGTTTAAAATCCAAATTTTGTCGTGTTCACTGCGTTGTTCAGGAGATTTTCGCATTGAACTTAAAGTGACGAATATGTGTCTTTACTTTCCAACTGATGTTTTGACGACGACTTCCGTGCCGATTGCTTGTAGTTGACAGGATGCTTCCTAGATGATCGACGGAACTAACCTCTTTCAAATTTCTCCTGTTGCTAGTTATTGGCGCAGGGTGCAGCCGCTGTCGTTTGTTTATCTCCATCACTCCTTTCTTCTCTATGTACACCTGTAGTTCTGTCTTCGCTACTTGCCTCTTCAACCAGTTCTTTGGCTTCCGGCTGTATGGCTTCGAGTTTGTGTCAGACTAAACACAAATCATCCACGCGTGAAGTCATCATCGTCAACAGTCTTCTTATCGGTCCTGAATATCACTGTCTTCTCACTGTCAGCGCACAGACTGGCGAATATCTAGTTCACCATAAATTGAATATCATCAGTGATAAAACGCAGACAGCCTTGTGTTGCTCCTGTATCCTCTTCAAAAGCCTCTCTGACGTTTTCTTTGTGAATCGTCACCTGACACGTGTCAGTGTCATATAGGTGTTGAATGAGGTTGATATGAATTTGGTTCACCACACTCTATAGTGTTGAAATAATTTCCAATTTACTTCATTGTCAAAACTATCGACGGAATTGATGTAGAGATTTGTTTTTGAATTTACGCCATCTGTCAGCAGTCGCCTGTCAGCTTTCACTATGTGACATTTGGAAGTATGCTAACATTGTTCTGTTCACTTACTTAGTTTGTATACAGGCGAAGAGAAGCTGACGAAGTATACGACGGGAGTGACTTACTCTGGACAAACTGCTGTTGTCATTTTTGGTTCATTCAAATGCATAGATATAATGAGTTTATCACATAACAGAATGATGAAGTATTAATAAATGGAAGGCATGTTGAGCAAATGATGGAATCTGCCAGAAAACATATCGGTAGACTGTGGTTAGAGGAGATCTTCAGAAATATCACGAAAAACAGACTAAAACAATTCCATACAATCAGCTCCGTTTATTAGTTTGAATGAAGAAAAAGCGAACATATTTGCAGGAAAATACGAGGTCGTCTGCATTTCGCGGATTCTCTTCAACTGCTCACATCGCAAACAAAATCAAGTTTACTAAGTGCTATCAAAACATGATTTCTCCCACTGTCACTTCGAGTTATAGTGATGACAATAATAATAGTCTGGTGGCCTGTTTGAATCAGCGGGCTCCCTGAATTTCTATCCGGTATATTGCTGCACAAGCACTTCTCCATTTCTTCATATGATTTTATCTATCTAACTGTGTGTTTCCTATAATCACTACATGGACTCGAACAGAGTTTTGTCTGCTGCATCACAGAACAAAATATCGTATAGATTTGAATATATCTTCAGAGAGAACACCACAGCGTCATACGATGTACTGCCGAATACGATTTTCCTTGAAGATCTTGTAGGAAGAGCAGAGAGTTTGCAGTTTAAATACGCTGCGAATTCCTTACTGTGTGTTAACATAATGTTTAGAATAAAAGGCGTCATTTTGTATTTTTATTTCTAAAAGTAGATAGACAGTCTTGACTACTCATTCAATAACATGACAACTGTAATTGTTTTGTTCATGCGGTTTCGTGTTTTTTCCTGTTGCGTGACATTCCAATTAAATTCGTTTTTCATTCTTAATCACTCAGCTGAACTCATAATTAGGATTCCAGATCTACTTAACTATTTTATCTATGTTATAATTCTACTTTACTATTCACTCCCATTCTCCTCAACTTTTCATCATAATGTGCACTAATTCACTCTATTGTTTGATCCAGTATTTGTCTCCAGTCCATCTTTGTTTCCAAGCGAAATCTGAACTCTGCGTGACTCTCGCTTAATCACATTAGTAATACAAAGCTCCACTTTCACCATAAGAAGCCCGTCTACTCACAGAATTATTGGAATTATGTTGACTGTATTTTCTTCATATAATTCAAAGTGACAGTGGAGAATAGAATATGCCGACAGCGTTTTGTAACTCTCTGATGTACGCAGATAAAAGAATACATGGAATAAAACGAACTGCTATTATCCTGCAAACACGCTCGTTCTTCCTTTGCTCAAATGAAATTAGAAAGTGTGGTAAATTAAAAGAATTATGAAATCACACACTGGATATCTTCAAATGACAAGATCAGCTGCTTTCATCCAATAATATTGCTAACTGATTTATTTATTTATTTATTTAACTGATTTTTTTATTGATCATTTACGACCTAATGACTTTCATATTCCCACGAAATCAAGGAGGACTCATGTGAAAAATGGGCCAAATCTATTCTATTTAACTCGCACCACCCTCTTCACTCACAACTCTCCCTCTGCATCTCATCAGGTAAAACCAGAAGCCTATATAGAAAACAATATGCTCGCACCAACAAGTACAAAATCTCAACCATACCCTACTTAGGTCGTGTTCTGTGTGATAAAGAATGCATTAGGCGTGACACCTTTAATTCATTAAATAGTCAGTAGTACAACTGATCTCGTCTTTCCAACTCATATCATCAATAGGTACAACATTTTCTTTCTTTCTTTTCCTTTTCTCTCCCTCTCTCTTTTCCGGTATGTGCTGCTTTGTCTCTTTCTCTCGCTTACGCCAGTATATATGACAGCTCCTACTTTTCTAACACCTTCAAACACTGTTCAGCTTTACCTTTGCTACCGACATGTCAATGTGTTGTTGTAATAATGAACTGAGATTTCCTTAATCTATGTAGAATTCTTTTTTATTGATAATGTACTAAGTGGATGCAATACTGTATTAAAAATGATGAGAATTCCATTCTGTATCACATATACTGTTTTGGAATAAAGCAAATTATTATTATTCTCATACAGCAAATTGAAGGGAAGCACCAGGATGAGTGTCGACGTCAGCGTAACTCTGAATATATGTAGGTTGTAGAAGCTTTCGATAATGATTAATTTTGAATTAAATTTAACAAATCACTTATCTGCTACACTGCTTTCCCTCCATGAATTCAAACTTCATTCAACTGGTGGGTGTGACTGAGTGTGTTTAATATTTGAATTTGTAATAGAAGGTTTTCCGGTGGGCTGTCGTCGCCGAAGAACGTGGTGATGTGGGATTTGTCATCAGGTGTCTGTTAGGAGTTTGAGTCTCTTTGATAGAGCATGCGTCAGATACTTCTGAGGGGAGATAGCGTTTTCATGACAGAAATTGTCTCCTGTGTTTCTGACACACATGAACCCTGTGATAGATGCAGTCGGATCTGTTGTTTGTTGGCAAAGAAAAGAGTGCAGTGATATACGGGTCACGGACATGAATTCGAATGCAGTTGATTCAATGTTTTTGGAGGAGATGATCATGCGTAACATGGACCAAATGGGACAACAGCACGCGAAATGTCATTCTACACGATTTTGAATCAAATAAGTGACTGGATGTCAGTCACTAATTCCAGTATCTTACAGAGTTGCAACAAATATTCTCTTCATCACTGACATCAATTAGATACAAATGAATAGGCACACACACACAATTTTATATAGAGAAGCAAATTCGCTAACCAGTTTGTTCACGAGCATATTGGAATCGTTGTGGTGAGTACACAGAGAAGCGTTGATTGCATCATTCGGTCTGCCTCGTCGAAACCTACTTGAGAGACGCACAGATACAAAACTCTCCAAAGGCAGCTAAAACAGGATTATTCGTCGTAAAATCTACGTGGTTCTGATTGAGAACACTAAAATGAACACTAAACTCGATCAGTAACCTCAAAAGCAGCGTGAGGCAGGTATGCCGGCAACAGACAGATCGAGCACAGAGCAGATATTCCAGAGAATTTTTGTAAAATATAATTCACCTGTAGGAAGGAACAGTGGATGGAGAAGAATACTAAAAACAATGTTGAAGCGAAACTCTGTTCACCTGAATCACACTACAACAATTCCCGGAAATAGTCCAAGATCAGAATCACACTAATTCATACAAATGCAAACAGATATTAAAACAAAATATAATAAATGCATGGCACGGAAATTGAGACGGATATTGAAAGAAGAGATCAAACGTGGGTAAAAATTTCATTATCATACAGTGGAAAGGAACATCAAGAATAAGGTGAAATTCCTTTCGAACAACTGGAGACAGGTCACTGTAATTCCAGTTGGACATTCAGAAACTCAGAAATGCTTTCACCACAAATCGGAGCAGAGACAAGTCGAATACACTAAGTGGCGTCACTGAGGAAGCTGGTGTGGAAGAACATTGAATCTCACTCTACGGAGGTGTTGTTCAAGAAAACGTGTACACCTGTTCCAGGAAGAAAGAAAAAACGTGACAGAGAATGGCTCTCAACGGACACCTACCTGGAAGTCGCAGGTAAAATGTTCCTCAGGAAACCATATCACATAGCCAGTTGTCGATCCAAGGAGAGTTCAAACTAGATGACGGAAGCAATAATATATATTCAAGCCAGTCTGATTACGAAGGAGGAGAAACAAATCAAACAATAGTCTGATCACTATAAATACCTCTGC
Source organism: Trichobilharzia szidati (assembly GCA_944472155.2). Classification (NCBI taxonomy): domain Eukaryota; kingdom Metazoa; phylum Platyhelminthes; class Trematoda; order Strigeidida; family Schistosomatidae; genus Trichobilharzia; species Trichobilharzia szidati. The sequence goes on along the minus strand of OX235271.1, from coordinate 3,564,734 downwards.
AAACGACTATCACCTGCAAGTCAAACAGAAATGCCACCTCTATCAATATCAGTAGCACGCACAGAACTGCATGGCAGTGGACACTGATTCTCAAACGGAAGCAGAATTCCTGAATGTTATCAAACTACTGATCTCCAGTCGGGAAAGCAGCTAGATGAGACAGAATTCGTCTACCTCGAATCACTAAAAAAATAAGCTAAAGTCTCTGGCTATTGTGCTCACGAAATTATTGAAAAGGTTTGGAAGAAAGGAAATGTTCAGCTGGCTAGAAACAATAAGCAACAGAAAATTCTAACTGAGATCACACCTTCAGGAGTGAGCCGATCGATCAGCGAATATGTAGAAGTAAATGGGGATGGATATGTCATAGATTAAAGCGGCCACCGAATGACATTGCACGTCAGGCCATCGCTCCAGTGGAATTCGAATAGAAGGAACTAGTGGGTCGTGTTTGCGAGAGTGACGTGGATGAGGTAGTGTGAGGAAAAGATGAGAGAGTTTGATCATTCGTGGACCCAGCTGTAGAGGATGGCAGAAGACAGAACGAAGCGGAGATATGTTGTGGAAGCCCTATATTCTACTCCTAACGCAAGAGAATATCAATAATAAACATCACTACGAAAACCGAAAAATGTATTTTAGGCATTTACTCCTGGATTTCGGTGTTGAGTGTGAAACGAAATTCAGCATATGAAAACAATTTTTACCAGCCATATTAATTGAAACGGAGTCCCACCTCAAAGCTCACCATTACACTGCCCAACACTTAAGTAAATCGAAATCACTTGTGATGTCTTTCAACATTAATTCGACAATATGAAAGTGGGACTTCAAGGATGGGGTGAAGATGAATATGCAATACTCCGACTGATCACCACTCGATATGCATTAGTAAAGGTGAGTTTCATGAGGACATAAGCGCACGTAGAATTAGTCAATTTAAGATGAACCGAATATCAAGAAGCCAAGGTGAACTGTGAACTGTGTGTGATAGGTGAAATGGCAAGGGTGTGTGAAGTCAACCATTGTGATATCAGATATATCAAGGGAAGCCTGAATTTGAGGAAAGGTACGGAAACACTTTGGTTATGAAGTGCAGTTCTCCCATGGCCATCACTGATTATGATATCTTCATGACCTCTTCATTCTATGGCCTAATTGTCAAGTTAAATTGACACCGAGAACATACATCGAATCTTTTTGTTCAGATGCTACTCGCGTACGATTATCTGACAAACGCCTTCCAGTTTATGAAATATCCCGGTTTCTGCTCCATATCGGATTGACTTCACTTTCACACTATTCACACCCATCAGTTGACTTCATACAAACCAGTTTCATCTTTCATCTTGTGAACAGTTTCAATCAAAAGGTGTTTACATTGAAGATATTTACTTCATGACGAAGGTTGAAGTAAGTTTGTGCATAACACATGTGGAAATTATACATGGCAATTGAATTTTGATAGAATGAGGTTGTCTCATGTGCAACAAGTGATGCAGACCAGTATGGTAGTGCAGGATAGTGACCCAACCAATTCAGCTTTATTTTCCACTGATCTAACCGATTTATTCCACACACTATCTGAAGTCCTATCGCTTCTCTTGGATCTCTGAGCTGATCATGCTGAAAATTGCATATTTCTACTAAAATTACTGTTTGTGATAGAGTTGTTATTTTCTTCATTGATATAATTAAGATTATTTATGAAATAAAATTATAAGAGATGGTAATAATTATAAATAAGACATACAACGCGTGATGTTGACCTCAAACAACACAAATATTTCTTCATTCTGTAAACAATTACGCGTTGCCAAAATCGCCTCATTTGTATACTTCTCATAATCTTTTCTAAGCACTATTCAACTAACACACTTGTACTAAGTATTCTGTATGTGTTGTGCATCAGTAACACAAATTCTTATCATACGTATGCACGCTATTCTTTAATCACTATTCAGCTAGCACACTGTTTTCTGATGACACACGCGTGTCTCATTCATTCTATCACTTTTAGGAATGAACTGATGTGATTCGTTGAATGAGAATTCTAGATTCCGCTTTCTAGCATGAACATTTAATCACACATGGGTGTTGTGTTTCGGTGACAGTCGCCAAGTTGAGTGAGGAGCACTTTTCCCAACCAATCTCATATCGACTAAAATAGCGATGGCGTAGCGCGATCAACACGTTTTCGATGGATCTCAGCAATAATAATAGTACTAAGAGTAATTTGAAAAATGCAAATATAATTCAACGAGTCGATCAAGGATTGACATCAGTTAGAGAACTATTGAATACTAAGGAGTACTGGACAGCTGTTTCATCCAAGTGCTCTTTATATTTCCAGGGAGTAGTCAACAGCTGTTTCATTCTATAACTCCCTGATTTTCAATGGTTCTCTAACTGATATCAATCCATGATCAACTCGAAGAAACAAAACTAATCCTTACAAACCAATTTTAGAAAATATAATTTCACTTCTCATTATTGATATGTGTTCCAGGTGGAACATCAATATTCAAGACCACTTCTCCATTTCACGCCTATCTCTACAGTCCTTTCTAATTAACGACAAAAATTATAATGACGAAAACCGATTCCATCAAAACAACATGGAGTTCACAACATGTTCTAAAATATTTTATTCCGTTTCCTCCTTACGTAGCATACCAAAAGTGAATACCATGCCTACAGCGTTCATTTAGGATGGCCACAGAGCCTGCCGACAGCTTTCAATGTCATTCACTATGTCACAAAATCTCTGTCAGTTAGTCGAGGGGAGATTCAATGAGAGCAATGCAGAAGCGGAGGAAGTAAGTATACAAGAGTGAAGAGTTTTTCAAAGCGTGGGCTGATGGATTAGATAAGAATGGACATTTCCAGGCAATGAGAAGAATTCATTCTTACGGTTGTGAGCTGACTTTATTACGGCTAAGCAAATGTAGAAATATCAGCTGTCGTTCCTTAAACTCCACATTGCAATAACTACATAGTGCAATACAATATCTTAGTCAAAGGGCAGTTATTGTATTTTGTCATTTGCTTGGCTCAGTGAATCTGCGGGTACACAGGACATTTAAGCACGGTAGCGTTTCCTTCGAGTTTATTACCGTAATAGCAATTAGCAGGTGCAGGCGTAACAAATAGGCAACAGATTTATTCAGTTCATTTCAGTTTTAACAAATTTGCCACGGGATTCTTAAAATACAGAAACGAATTGACTCGAAGTTAAAGTTTCTGAGGGGAAATAGGGCTTGAATGACGCATCTAGACTTTGTTCTGTTTGCTGTCGTCATCTTCAGTTGGGCCCCTCAATTTACCATAATCTGTCACATCCACGCACGATCTTCAAAATGTCGCGATTGCAACCACGACCTACACAAACAAAGATGATGTGTTATCATTACTCTGAATCATAACTTCATGAATCACCGTTCCAGAGGAGTTCACTGGTGGTGCTCGAGTGGCGTTATGGATGAATGTTTCAGCGAATATGATTTCATGAGCATGCACATAGAACAAAAAGAGAATATGAAAAAATTGCCTGAGAGTTGTAGACAAGAGCAAAAGTGATGAATAGTTAACAAACAAACAATAAAAACAAACGAATAAATAAAGAAGAGCAAGTTTGTGGGAAGCACAATTGAGTTTGTCATCGGAATTTTAGGGTAAGTGGAACAATTCTCCTTTGTATGCACAGCTACCATTGATATATCTGGTCCGTTATAGATTCAGTAGTGCAGAGGAGATGGACGTGCATTTTCGTTGGAGGGCTCTCATTCACTTTTTAGTTAACTGCTGAGATCGGTACCCCTTGATCTGTTCACTTCGGTAATGACTGCATGGAGGACATTCATGAAATTCGGGCATATTGTATGCTCACGGATTATTCAAATATGCACCTATGAATTTTTTTTTATCCTTCACGTTCCCCAGTGGAACATAGGGCTTCAAGCTAGTGGCTTGATGTTTCTGTAACAGTGTTTATTTTACAGGATGGGGTTGCTAGCCTCATGCCCAACCTTTCTCCTTCACCAGCGTTATTTCTGGCTTAGCGAGTTAAAGGAGTGCGTCGGCCGGGGATCGAACCCCGGACCATGTGCATGGTCGGCGAGCGTCCTAACCGCTGTGCCACCGACGCCACCTATGAATGGCGTACTAAAAATACAGTTTCCTAGGCGTCGGTAGTCTGTTCGGTAGGCTAACATGCTTGTCTCGTTCACTCCAAAACTATCAGTGTATCCTTTCAGTCAGATTCCACAGGTAGAAGAGTAAAGTTTGCAGACGAGACTTGATGTCTCTTTGATATGCGTGACCAAACAAATAGTTCTGAGTGCTGCGTATCTGCATCACACCTCTCAGATATCGAAGGTCACCTGTCTGCACATATTGTATCATGGTGTTCTCTGAAGTTTATGGCAAAATGAAAGTGAGAATTCGAAAAGATCTATATACCGCTTCCAAAAAGCTATTGACGATTAATTTTGTTCTAACTGACTGTTGGGTGAGTTTCATTCACTCTCGTTTGCCTATTTCATTTGCATTGATCCCTTTCAAGGTTAAAGAACGGGTTATCCAGTGTAGAGTTCTGAAATCTGTCTTACGTGCGACCTAATTCCCTCAAGACAGCGGTCGATTGTGAGAGCATGTTTCGTCATTCCCAGAGCACTTGTCCAAATCTGAGTTCACTGCGTTTGAGATAATATCCAGGTTTGCCTTTCACTCTTCACCTCTACACAGGCCGAACGTTTGCGTTACCCTCCTTCTTTCGCTCATCAGTTTCACCTGATTGTGGTGAGTCAAAACGAGGTTGCTTACTATTTCCTACCATTTCTGTGCAAGATTGATTCCATGTTACATTCACGAATTAGCAGTGTTCATTTTACACAGGTCTCCCAGGTGCTGTTAATGGACCTCTCTGACTTCTTCTCGATAGCTACCAGGAAAGTCTATTTCGTGGCTTCGTTCGTCAGTTTCAGTGTGCCAAATTCACCATCAAGTTTTGAATGTTTCTGCATCTGCATGTATTCGTGATCTTCCCTCCACTCTGCTTGAATTCACACGGAGTTTATATGAATTTCGGTGTGATCATTTGACGAAGCACTTGTAGCTGTGTGCGCATCCTTGTATTTGTACACTCTGCCTCCAGTAAGGAAATAACTGATGATGCAGAATTCGGCGAATAAATCCCTGTTCTCATTAATCTCATTTAGTTAGCAGTTTTCGATAAATCATCAGTAATCTTTTGATGTTGTTGTGTTCTCTGAGCTGGATAGTTAATTTGCGAAGCTTTCATCACCCTACTGGGTGACATCTTCAGCGTATACTTCAATTTGACCCATGGAAGGGGTCTAATGCAATCAGCTGTGTGTGTAGTGACAGACTGTTCGAATGCATATCGAGGATACACCATTATCATGAGATATCACTAACGAGTTGCATTTTCACAAAGCTAGTCAGAGGGTATAGGATTTCGAAAAGTGAAAATAGTCATTCGATATGCCATGTCTGAATTTCTAGTCAGGTTATCATTCAAACTCTGAGTATTCCCTAACCTTATTATACAGCATGATGAGATCACTTCCTGCCAAACATGTACAACGAGAAAAAGCACAAGTCCACTAATAGTTCATCACATCTCCATCTCTTAATTTCACAATTACCAGTGCTGTACATGGTCTATTTAGATAGTCTGTTCTGTTCTGTGTAAGATTCTAGTTCTGTTCTCGTGTAACTTTCCAATGAGTTGAATAGAAAACCATGATATCTTCCTCCTCCTGATTTCTAGTTTCGTCTTCAAAGGGAGATTTTACTGTCACACAGAGTATCGCGCTAAATGGTGAAAATGATAGAAATTGAAATTGGAAGGGAACGGGGTGACATGAATCAACAAGTGCTAGACAATTGCTTTCAATGCATCAGTGAATTGACATTATTGTTGTAAATTGAACTTTTTTTACAATGGGTTGAGTGCTAATAACCGCCACAGTGATTTCAGAAGGGAGAAGGTATACTTGAGTTGTTTTCATAGTGTCAGTTTGCTAGCTCCTGCTTGTACAGGCATGAAACCGGCTAGGAAATCTGACAAGCATTTCATCAGCAATAATGGAATGAGAATTTTCCCTTTCGACGGAGACCCAGGTGAGTTCGTTTTGTATTAAAATATATTATATTATCTATTGCATATTCTACATGGAGATGAAAGTTACTTTTGTGTGACCGAATTGCATATTCTCGCATGAAAACATTTAGTCAACAAGATAATCAGGAAAAAGCCTACGTAACCTGGTTGATGACTTGAAAGATGATTTCGAATTAACATTGAAGAAAGATACTGAAAAACAGAGAGCATTGTGATTCCTCAGAACAATCAAGTAGTTATTTCGTTGCTTTCATTGAAATGTTACATAAAACTGTCTCCGAAATTAGGACTTTCAGCTGTTGGACGTATGAATGTGGTGAATGTACACACAGTTTAACGACAACTCAATAAAGATATTCACATGATTGTCAGCATCATTTCGCCATCTCACTGTGCTCTTTTGCATAATTGCCAATTTGCTTTCAATTCCGTCTGACACATTACACTTCACGTCACTCTCAGATGACCAACTCACCACTCAACTTCTCATTCAACTGAAGTGTACGGTGCATTTATTAATGCAAAATGTGTGTATATATATTCATCTGGGTCCTTCGTTAGAAAGGTAACAATGACAAGGCAGAAATCGGAATTCAACTTCTTTATCCAGATGCAAACTACTGAATGGATGGTCGTAAATCTTACTCTCAAATGATCACAATTGGAAGCTGAGTCATTCAAAGCACCACTTCAGAGAATTTGAACATGAACTCTCCAACCAGTTGTGTTAGCATAATTTCAACAGAATTCACTACGAGAACTAGAAAGCTTTTAACTGTTCAAAGATGGAGCTCCGCTGGTGAAAGACTAAATACTCACTACTTGCAAGTCAGAAAAGCCGAAAGAAATTGGTGCAAAATGTAACAGCATCTGCCGATTAGCCGAACTATGTTCAATTCGACACCAACTGACACTGACACAAGACATTCACGGGTCATTTCAAAGCCTTTCGTGAAACACCATTGAACTGTACATCTGCGATTGGCTAATGCAAGGAGAACACATTGTGCTCACATACACCCAATCAGATAGATACTTCTCACAAAATCAAAACACATTTCAAATATTATCACAACACATTTTCATCATAACAGTTCAGGATTCTGGCTGTCGTCATTGAGAAATAAATCAGACGAAGTTATTTGAATGTATCTCTTTCAGTCGAAGTGATTGATGTGATTAAATCGCTGAAAATTGGAAACACGATGCTACTTTCAAAACTAACATAAGACAATTACAAAGAGTAGTTTCATTTATTTCTGTGAATAAGTAGATACTCAGCCTACTCATACAGTAAAATTTGTTTCTTCTCACTGTTGTACTTTACACTTTGGAATGTGAAGATAATGAGGACGTGTGACCTTGAGAGGAATCAGAGTAACATGAGAAAAATCATACGAGAAAAGTAAATATAGTAAAGTTGGAATAATAATAATTATGATAATGAAAACAACTTCAACTAATTCTCACGCTGCTCACAAGAAACTTCCATTATTTTGTAATATGATGTAAAAGTAGTATGTACAGGGGCATTTGGAGTGGAAAATGGAAACTTCTGATTCTGTGAGTACTCACAAATATGAGGCCAGAAATACCATCCAAGGTGGTTTCACTCATCCTTCTTTTATTTGAGTGTATAATGCATAGGACAGAAGTAGCTTGGATATGCTCTTTCGTCAATCTGAAATGAATTTGTCCATGTGAAATGATGTTTTACATTATGAGGTGAGGAATAGTTGACGTTGGTAACTTAAAAGTAGGACAAATTAGCAGAGGTGAACTGTCAGTGACTCTGACTCTGCAAGGAGAAGGGATGTATAGAGAATGTGAGAATCGCGATTTGATTTTAATTAAGTCACACATTGTGATCCAGTGCTATATACTGATGATATAAGCGACACAGTTTATTGCTGATAATTATATCAAGGTACTCACACAACTTCATTCCTTCATTTATCTGTAAATGAAGCTGGTAAGACATTTACCAACGTTTCTCAGTATGTCATTGGCAAGCAAGTAAGGAAGTGAGTGTATTGACTTGTGAATGTGCTTCTCCAATCAACGCCAGTGTCAACGGACCTATCTTCTCTCCTGCCTAACAAGACATTTCCAATAACTAAATAAATATATCATTGACATAACAGTAATACTTTGAAGCAATAAGAAGAAATGGAGATAAGTTTATGCAGCATTTTACCGGATAGGCAGTCCACTGTTTCTAGCAGGCCACCAGAATATTATCATCATCATTAAAACTCAAAGTTGTAGTGCGAAGCGATTATGTTCTGAAAGCATTTTGTAACTAAAATTTTGATTTTATTTAGGAAGTAGGCAGTTGAAGATGATCCACGAAATGCAGACGACCTCGTATTTGTCTGCAAATATTTGTGTTCTTTCTTCATTCAAACTAATGATTGAAAACAACTGTATGAAATTTTTAGTCTGACTTTGAGTTTTTCAGTTTCATGTGTCATCCCAGTTACCTTCTTGATATACCTGTTGATGTCCTCTAAACAGAGTCAACCGAATCGTTTTCCGGTGGCTTTCACCTTTTCCTCAAAATGTCATCCACTTATTATTATTTCATCATTGTCAAATAGCTGATGTAAACACATCGTATATGTTGGCCGATGCATAGGAAGAAGAGAAAAGTGAAGTGGAATAGATCAAAGCCTAAGATAGAGCATCCAAACGAAACCAGGAATAAAGAACTTCAGATGGCACAGTAAGGTATGCTGATAACTTCTTCTTTCTAAATTAGCTGTGAGGAGTTTGATGGACATTGCTTTGTCGAAACTGAAGAGAATCGAACTACTTTGTTTATAATTGATAATTTTAAAGAAACTCGTAACTCCCACTTTGTTACTCGTATCGACATGACACCGGCCAATGTCCCTATTGGAGGCGTTTGTTCTCTTGAGGTGTGAGCATTTGGGTACCTGTACCAAGTTAACTTAATATAAACGTAACCTGGTAAAGTGTTTGGTTCATAGAGCTGAGTTAATATGTTCAGACGACTGCCTCAATGAGGAGCTTAAGATTAATAAAGAATTACTTAGAAAAAATGGTTATCCAGATAAATTTATTGAGAAGAATATGAATTCAGCACCAAAAAGGGTCAGTATCGCTACAGTTTCAAAAAAGCCAATGTTCATAAAATTGCAGTTCCTCGGTGACAACATCAGTGAAATCATAACACAGCGCTTAAAGAATGCGGTTAAAAGAGCTTATTATGCAGCAGAAGTACGTTGTCTCTTCAAAACCACCCCTATTCTATGTTCGAGAAATAAGGACAAACTACCTAAATTTGCTTCTTCTATGTGTGTCTACCAATTTGACTGCAGCTGCGGAGCCAGCCACATTGGGCGTACAATTAGGCAGTTTCATCGTCGTATTTCTGAACATCATCCAGCGTGGTTAAGCAAGGGACAAGTAAAATCTATCCGTAGTTCTATTTTAGCACACCTTGTTGATACTGAGCACAAGGTCGATGTGAATACTGCATTTAAAATTATTTATCGTATTCCAACTAATCTTAACTTTGCTCTAAGATTTCGTCTTTTACAGACAGCTGAAGCAATTGGAATCCACCAGAAGAAACCAAGCCTATGTGTACAGAAGAAATTTGTACAGCCACTTTGCTTACCGTGGCCATCGTTACAAGACAGGACTACGTCGCCCCCTTCCCCTATTAAATTATAATTGTCCAAATTATTTTTATTTTTATTTTGACTTCTTCTTTAATCACGTGTTATTCTTGTAAAATTACATTATAATTCTCCAAATTATCTTAATTTTATTTTGACCACTTAATCTTTAATTACGTGTTATTCTTGTAAAATTAATGTATTCTATCCATTTCTACCTTTTAATTGTGTGTATTAATTTTCTTCCTTAATTATCTACCCATTGACATTTTGACACTGGTTAATTATTGTTAACAAACGTATCGCCACGTGTTTGGTAAATTGTTGTGTATTGTAAAAAATGCTATATATATTAGAGTAGAGCCATAGAAGAGGATCTAATTGAAAAGTAAATATTTCTTCGCTCAATCTTTCTGTTTTCTCAAATGTTTAAATGGGGATATTTTCTATATTAATACTTACTCATGATATAATTGCATGACTCCTTTGCCATTATAGCCAAGTCTGTAGTCACTTTGTATATTTTGTGTAAGCTTGAACCTTGTGTGTATACACTGTAGAAGTGTGATTTGTCAACACTGTTTGTCAAGTTCGGAGTCTCCTGTCAACTGATATTATGTTATATTTGAAAGTATATTGACATTGTTCTGTTCCTAAATTGATGTAAAATTACCACACATTGAAAAAGAATTAATTTCTTCCCTCAATCTGTTGTTTTCTCTGAACGCGTAAATAGGAATCAGGAAAATACTTGATTGACTGTTTGTCGAGGAACTTAGTCCTAAGTTCCTATTGTAATGAAGACGTTTTCCTTTTGAACCGATAAATGCTATGTATGTGTCTCAACTTTAAATCCAAAACACCAGTATTCCTTGAATGAAATTATATTGTTTGGCAATTAAAGCGAGGCAAAATACAAAGTCTCCAAACAAATGTTAAGTACAAATGAAGTTATAAAGTACTTTTATTCGTATTTGTTCAAGTCTTCATTCAACTTGCAAGCGATCGGACTATTCGCGCCTTCGAGTTGCCCACCAATGGCTGCCAGTTCCAATAAACAAACGTTCAATGTTCACGTCCATTGACACTGGTCGTATCTAGAAGAGTCATCCGCGATTATCCTCTTAGAATTTATCCACTGGAGTCTTTCTCTCACTTCATTGTATTTACTCGATAAGTGACTGTTTAATGACATTGGCCATATAATACTTATTTCTGTTAAGTAGTGAGATGTATACGATATGAATTTTGCATATTTGATCTACATGCATGATTGCTTATTAACTGCAGTAATGCTTATTTTGTGAGGTACTTCTTGAAGAAAGCTGTGAGCCACGGTAGCCGTACACATGCATACATTCCCAAACACCCTCAAAACATTGGAATCCTCTCAGTCACACCTGATATTTGTTTATATACAAGAATATTTTTACTAAAGCATGTACAACGGATCGTCGAGTTCTCATCAGTTGTTAGCAACCTGAATTTAGGAACAGTACAATGTCAAAATACTTCCAAATATAACATAATATCAGATGACAGGAGACTCCGAACTTAACAAGCAGTGCTGACAAATCACACTTCTACAGTGTATACACACAAGTTTCAAGCTTACACAAAATATACAAAGTGAATGCAGACTTGGCTATAATGGCAAAGTAGTCACGCAAGAATAACATCAGTAAGTATGAGGTTGACTTGGTACAAATACTCAAATGCCAACACCTCGAAGGAACAAACGCTTCTACTAGGGGCATTGGCAGGTGTCCTATCGTTACGAGAAACAAAGTGGGAGTCACGAGTTTCTTTAAAACTTTAATTATAAACAAAATGGTTCGATTCTCCTCTATTTCAACAAAGCAATTTCCATCAAACTTCTCACAGCTTATTAAGAAAGAAGAAGTTATCTGAAAACCTTACCCTGCTAGGTGGATGTCTTTATACCTGGATTCGTTTGGATGCTCTATCTTAGGATTTGATCTATTCCACTTCACTTGTCTCTTGTTCCTATGCATCACACAACATATTTGATGTGTCTACATAGGCTATTTCAAAATGATGAAAGAATAAGAAGTGGATGACATTTTGAGGAAAAGGTGAAAGCCACTGGAAAACGATTCGGTTGATACTGTTTAATAAGAATAATAACAATTCGCTCTATTCCAGAAACAGTACTAGTGGTGCAGTGTGGAATTTTCAGCACATATCGACAATATTTGCATCTGAATTTTACTATTTAACATTTAAAAGGACTATTTCTAAAAATAAATATAACGACAACAACAAAGTAAAGACAAAATAATATCCTCAGAAAAATGCGAAAAAATACCAAGAAGTAGAAATGAAAATAAACAACATAAAATAACATCTCAGCATTGGGTAGTGGAAGCTATGATATGATTATGCATGGTGACAGTAAAGCTATAGTCATACAAGAAGTTATGAAATGATATTTAAGAATGTTTATCGCCAAGATGATCAGTTAATTTGGTTGGAACAACATTAAAATACAAACATAAAATAACACATCAGGGTTGTTTTGTTTTTCTACTGTTAAGTCGAATGCGTTGTTTGTAGCAGTAGTGTGAGTAATCCTGCATAATACAAAATATTAAGATGGTTACAAAAACTTTCACAACCAAGATTGTCAGTCAATATTGCCGAACAAACAACAACCACAAAACTAATATTACATGATGGTTAATGACAGGTCAATTTTGTAATACTCATAGTGCTAATGTAGTCGGAACCAGTAGAAACACAAAAGAGGGAATAGACTAAAGTACAAAAAAGTAAGCAATGTTGATAATTTAGGTAGCTAAGTGTTTCGCGCTTAAAATTGTCCCTGTGACTTAGAACACGGAACAAATACAGTATCGTTGAATTCCTGTTCTTGGTTGTACGAGCAAAATTTATTTTATAATGATTTCTGGATCTGCTTGATGACATACAAGGAGAGAGTTGGGAATAGAAGCGGGTGTTGGGGGTCAGAGAGTATGGCTTCAGACCATTTTACGCATGGATTCAGATGCCTTTCAACTAATGTAGTGACGAGCTGACTGAGCTTTTCAAACCACCAGTCCTACCAACTACCTTCAACATCCTTCTCAGGATGGTTTAGTCATTTTTCAGTAGCCCAGGAAAGGCTGACGGCGAGAAGTAAAGTAGAATAGGTAAGATACAAGAGTTGACAAATTTAGAAAGTGGAGGTTAGAGGATTCCAGATAGTCTTAGTTTCCTAATGCAGTAAGTCAGACAGAACACCTTCTTAGAAATCGTTAGGATATGAGATGTCCAAGTAAGGTCAGAAGATTGAACTAGACCCTGGTATTTAGCATTAGACTTAGTTTCAATTTTAGTCCCCTCAATGCAACAGTTTCCATGAGTACTTACTAGTGTTCATAGATCTCGTTTATGCTCAAAGCAAAAGTCAATGGTCTGGCATTTTGAGGGATTCAGCATGAGACCACTCACTCACCATTGTACCACTCACTGATGTCCGACAGGAAGCTATTTAATTTGAGACAGTCTGACTGAGACTTAATGGGAAATGATACAGACAGGTCATCTGCATATTTGACGAAGTTGATTTCATCTGAGAGAGGTAAATCATGTAAGAAGAAGGAAAAGAGAAAGGGAGAAAGAACAGCACCCTGAGGAACTCCACCTTCAGTAAGCAAAGGAGAGGAAGATACACCATTATATACCGTGTACTGCATCTTATTAGAGAAGTAAGAGTGTGGCCAGTTGATAGCCCAGGGCTCAGTTTGTGTAAGGCTGAGCTTGTTTAACAATAGGCCTCTAGGTACAGAGTCGAAAGCAGATGTATAGTAAAGGAACGTACAACGGACAAACTTGGCCCCTTTGTCTAAGGAGGATACAATGTTTGTGATGAAACACAGCAGCGTCTAAAGTACTTCTACCCTGTTTGTAAGCAAGCTGCTTTGGATCGTTTGAGAAACTTAGGGAGGGAGCAAGTTTCCGTAACAATAATTTCTCCATTAGTTTCAAAAAGGAGAGGTAATAGCGATAGGTCTAAACTTAACATTATTACCAGAAGCTGACTTGGGTACATGGATGGCTTTAATATCATTCCACAGAGAAGGTACAACATTATTTGAAAAAGAAGTATTGAAAATGTTTGTAAGTGGGTTACTTAAAATATCAGCACATTTCCTTAGGACAATGGCAGGTATACCATCAGGACCTAGACTCTGGGAAGGTTTAAGAGATTTTAAACACTTAGGAACATCATAAGTTTCAAAACTGTGAAAGTCACTGGTCATGTTATTTGTTACACTGAAGCTAAAAGGCACATTGGGGAGGCGGATAAAAGATCTATTAAGAGTATTTACATCAGTAGAGGGGGCACAAGTACTGTGCGTGCTACAACCTGTAATTTCTCTGAAAAGCATCCACATGTTTCCTGGAGTTTTACATGACGAAATTCTTTGATTATAAAAATTGTTTAGCTTATTGATTTCGGATTTAATTTGAGTGTTTATCCTCCTAAGACCAGATTTAGGCTTGGTCTTGTTCAGTCAATCTTCTTCTTTTTGAAGCTTTTCCAGATGAGAGGAAGAGAAACGGTCCATTCTTTTGAAAAGTGTCTGTTTTGGACAGCATACATCAAAGCAGAATTTAAGATAGTCAGTCAGATAGGAAATAGTATCATCCAGTATGTGTTCAGTGAAAAGATCCCAGTTTGTGTCATTTAACATACGTCTTAGTTTGAGCATATTTCCTTGTGAGTAACTTCTTTGTTGTGTTTTTTTAGACAGATTTGAGAGGATATAAGAGTGAGATCTGCTTTATATCTTAGATAATATCTGAATAAAACAGTGATCAGACTTCATTATAGGAGCACGTTTCCGTGCTTCATATATTTCCCCATCATTAATGAATACTAGATCCAGTGTTTTATCAAGTCGAGTTAGAGATTTAACAATATTGACATGACCTAATGATTCAGGAAAAGAACAATCGCATGTATTGAAATCCCGTGTGACAACTGATAAAGAGATTTTGAGCTGTATAACAGCGAATGCTGTGAATTCATCTGCAAAATCTGATAAATCCGACGCGGAACAGCCAGGAGTAACATAGATGTTTCAGATGAGGACGTATTTAAACTTGGATAGGTGTTTCGGACGACATTTGACAGTTATAAAATCAATAAAGCTACTGGAGAATGAAAAACATACATTTCTTGAAGTTGACCACTGAGAATGAATGAAGGTTGCGACGCCTCCACCTCTTTTCTTTCTAGAGCATATTGGATCTTGTCTAAACAATGTGAAACCATTTAGAGAAACCAGGTTATCGTCATAAAGATCATGGAGACATGTTTCTTGTAATTCAATTTTCGCAGTATTGTGATAAGTATCAGATGATAAGAGACACTGGAGATGCATAATTTTGTTCGGGAGTGAACAACAGTTTGTACTGATAATAACAGGAATAGTTGTGCGATATGAAGGTGTCCGTTTGAGAGCACGTTGGTAACCATTATAAGGTTTTCTCCTAGCTTTACTAGTTACATGAAAGCCATATGATTGAAAACTTTTATTGAATTCAAAACTGTATTTGATACGATTTCTGATCATATTTTGTTAAAATTAAAAACGAAAAAGTGATGTATTAGAAGCAAATATGTATATGTACGGAACGGTAGCCCAGGTGTCAAACACGCTGTCTTTGGAAGAGGCAAAATCTACAGAAATATCCAAGAAGGTTACTGGGATCAGATATGAGACTGAACAACTCAAAGTCAGCCTCAAACTGTCATACAGTCCGTTCTCTTCATTAGTTTGAATGAAGAAAGAACACAAATATTTGCAGACAAATACTGCATTTTGGGGATCCTCTTCAACTGCCTACTTTCGAACTTACAAGTGATATAGGAAGAAATTTCACGCGGCATATCTTTGTTTGTCATTATCTAGTCGACGAATGACTGGAACACAAACGAAGTATAAGTAGGATAGATTCGCCACATCTTTGTGCATTTATCAATACAACTGCACCTGTGGTAACAGTTATGTTAGGCGTACTACTAGACAGCTCAGCCAACCAACGTGTCAGTGAACAACCGTCATCGTGGTTTGTCAAAAGAGAGACAAAATCAACCCGTAGCTCTATTTTGCCACACTTAGTTGATAGAGGTCATGTAGTGAAGAAAACAACAGCTTTCACAGTAATGCGTCGTATCACACCAAACAGTTTACAGTTTACAATTTATTTAGGATAGTAGGCTATATGCCTGTGTTAATCCTTTCGATTTGTTGCACACAGGATGTTGAATCTCGCCCTGTAGTAATCAACAGATGGCGCTGATCTCCAGACGCAGACGACTCGACCGTGGTTTATGAAACTTCAGGTGATGTCCTCGCTATTGGTTGGTGGTAGAAGGAAGAAATAAATTAGATAAATTTGCTCCAAAATCATTTCTTAGCATACGGTAGGCTAGTATTAGGTTACTTCTATAACTTATCTAGGGACCATTATCTCAACTACAGGAGGAACAAACGGGGATATCAAATCGATAATCGGGAAGGCGAGAACCACATTCATCAACATGAAACCAATCTGGAAATCTTCGTCACTCAGCCTGCATCAAAAACTAAATTCGGATTTTCAATACAAACGTCAAGTCAGTCAGTTCTTCTATACGGATCAGAAACTTGGCGGGTCACCAAGAATATTTCAAACAGCTTGTTGCAAACCTTTATCCACAACTGTCATCGCTATTCACTGAAGATCAGATGGCCGGAAAGAACCACCAACAAGAAACTATGGGAACAAACAAAACAAGAACCAATCGCTCAACAAATATGCAGGAGAAAGTGGAGATGGATTTTGCACTCGCTGAGGAGGCCGCTGGGTGACATCACGCATCAGGCCAGTGCTCGAGTGGAACCTGAAAAGGAAGCAGCGTTTGGGACGTCCAAGCTTGACATGGAGGAGATCGTGTGAAGAGGAGCCGAAATAGTATGGATTAACATGGACGCAGTTGAAAAGTACAGCGGAAGACAGAAGCAAGTGTAGACGTGTAGTTGAAGCCCTATGTTCCACTAGGAACCCAAGGGAATAATAATAAGAATTAGAGTAATAGGTCAATTTTAAGTCGTCTGTATGACAGTGGATATAAACCCAGTCGACGTAACATCTCCTCATATGACAGGGTTGAGAAACCCTTTATTAGCTTTGTTCCTACTCTTTGCACCCTTTCCAATAAGTCTATTTCGTATTTGAAACACGGGCTCGCTGCCTGGATCCCATATTCCAAATGAGGTCTGATTTAGGTCGGATGCAATATACGAAATGTATCAGCGTCAAAGTTCGCAAAAGCCTTGCGTATGGCCCATAATATTCGAAAACTCTCAGTGGCTGCAGCTCTACAGTTTGTTGCTGTTTTCAAGTCATGCTTCACAACCACTCCCAAGTCCTTGTACTCAGTGACCACTGGGAGAGTAATACCATTCATTGAGTAATTGTGCACGTGGCTATGGGATGCATGCATAACTACACTCTTGCTTAAGTTAATCTCCAAGGCCCAGTGCTTACACCAATCACTTAACAAGTTTAAATCTTCCTGCAAAGCAAGTTGATCACTGTCATCGTGTAAAGCCCTCCATATCTTGATGTCATCAGCAAACAGTAAGCAGGATGACTTAACTACCGATGGAATCTCATTAACATAAATGAGGAAAAGAAGTGGGCCTAGAATTGTACCCTGAGGAACGCCACTCCTAACCGACGATAGTTCTGAACTAAGTTTCTAGATCCGGTTTTGAAGACCGGACTGATGATGGCATCTTTCCAGTCTCTTGGACATTTAGACTGGTTCAGAGACATATTGAAGATTACCGACAAGGGCTCGGCTATGTTTTCAGCCAATGTTGGTAATATACGTGGGTGGAGTTCATCAGGGCCACCGGACTTACCAGGATTAAGCCTTAGAAGCCACTTTAGGACAGTATCCTTTCCAATGAATAAGGATGTCATTTTCAAGTTACCTTCTGGAAAAGTTACAAAGCTGGTATCCATATTATCAGAGAATACTTGAATAAAGCCTCAGCCTTAGTCAAGCTATCCTCAGCCATGTTTGTCTGGTTATCTTCAAGCACAAGAGGTGGGATAGCATCACTCTTACGTGTTCTTCTCTTGATATATGAGAAGAGTCTTTTTGGGCAGACTGGTGAACTTTGAACTAACTGGGTTTCGTAAGCTTTCCTTGACTGGTGAATCAAAGTTTTACACTGATTTCTGGTTTCGCAATATTTCAGCCTGAACTGCTGTAGCCCAGTAGAAACAAAGAGATTCCAGAAGCTTTTTCTCCGTCTTAGGAGTGTTATAGCTTGCCTATTTATCCATGGTATCCGATTTGTTGGTTTTTTTGGAACCCTTCAGGGAATGAAATCAGTGGTAACGCTCTCAAGTATATTCCTAAATCTATCCCATTCATCTTCAATGGATGAGACCATATTGACTGACCAGTCGGCAGTTGAAGCACGCTCCTTTATAGAGACTATGTGAGCATGCCAAACACTAGGTCGGGATTTGGGTTGAAATCCGACTGAATTGCCAGCCCTTAAGTTAAAATCTAACACCACATGATCACTGTTTGCTGGAGTTGGATGAATAACTAGACCATCCACGTCGTCGCTGTCATGAGTAAGCACTGAGTCCAGCAAGGAAGATCCTTGGGTAGAACCGAATCTTGTTCCACCTTAGACATGTTGTGTCAGAGCATTTTCCATGGTATTCAAGAGTAACCGGCTGTCCAGCTTATTAGCGGATTCTGGAGATGTGACAGCTACCCAGTCTATATGAGGTGCATTAAAATCACGAAGAATGAGACAGCTTCTGTGTTTACTCCATTGTTTGAGGTGATCTAAACTAAAGTCATCACACTGACAATAGGGACTTCTATACAGAAGTCCAATGAGTAGAGTGCCAGTTGCAAAGGTTACTTCACAGCTAATTAACTCACTCGTCCCACTGTCATGCGCTTCAGATTTCACGGAACGAACATGTAGGGAGTTATTAATGTACATAGCAACCCCGCACCTCTACGACTCCTAACCCTGTCGCTGCGTAAGCAACTAAATCCGCATAGCTCAGGTTTGTCATCTAATCCAGAAACCAGCCATGTTTCAGTAATGGCCACAATACTTGGGCTAAGGTCTTCCACTAATACACCAAGCTCGTGAAGTTTGTTCCCGATACTACGTATATTAGTGTACACTACCTTCAGGCTTCCTATGTTGTCTGGCTTATCCACACTGAATACGTATTTATCCACTGCACACAGCTGATGCGCTAGGAGTTCGAACAACGATTAAACAACTAAACTTTCCATTGAGAAGAAGTCCGTACAACCATTATCAATCTCTTATTGGCCTATTTAGACATAATCAACTGATGACTTCTCCATCACCCCTTACTTACATATTCAACCTCTCTCCTATCATCCATTAATCCTATCACATCTCCATTGAAATGTATTTCATTCACTTTTCTTGCAATCTTGCATCACTTATGTAAGCCAATCAGGGTTAGGCCTCAAGAGATCTAACTGAGACCACAATAATATTCTCCCTAATGTGTTGCTCTAAATGGAAAGATGCTCAAATTAAATGTTCAGCAAATTATTGTAGTAGAAATAAACCGACAACTTGAGTGTAGTTGCCACGTGAATCAGCATGAACCATTGATATAAGAAAAATGCAAGTGAAGAACACAGAATTTGATTCCATATTGGATAAGTTCATCTCAAATATGACACAGTGGTGATGCAGTAATAATAAATGGATGACGAGGTTTCATTCATAAATTAATACCGCTTGTAATCACATCAATTCTGACTGACAAGACCTCGGACACGCATATTAACACTGTCACGTTATTCTCAACCTATGTGAAAAGCGAATAACCTGTTACAGTTAAAGAAAAATGAAGGAATAAAGTTGTGTGAGTATGCGAATAATTAGTCAGTGGTCCTCTTCAAACGGTCTTAAGCTAAATCCGTCTAAATGTCAGGTGGTCAATTTCCTTTTTGACCTAGAGCAACTAGCCAGCTCACATGGGCCCACTATCATTGACGGCATAGAGGTTGAAACTGAATCTAATGTCAAGTAAATTGGACTGAGTATTTCTTTTGAACTTACGGATCCTCTCACATCTTACTAGTTACTGGAAGGATGTTTCGCTCAACGTTCCTCGTTAGGAAATTACGGCAGTCTGATATAAAGCAGTCTTTGCTCTCTAAGTCTGTCATTTCTTGTATTCTACCCATTCTTCCTTAGTGCTCCCCACTTATCTTTCCTGGACTACTTAAGAAAGATTTTGCTTTGGTGAGAAGGGCACTAAAAGCTGTTCGTTGGTGAAGTAGGATATCGTTAGACCAACTGGATTACACTATTGTGGACAGACATATAATGTCATGTAAGAAACTAGCGAATACTATATTGTCAGACCCCGAGCATCCTCTCTATACGCAGCTCTCTCCCCGCATTTCATCTGGTAGAACTAGAAGCAGCTATAGGAGGCTATATGCTAGGACTGCCAAGTGCGAAACTCCGCAATACCTTATCTGGCAAAGCTGTTATGTGGTGAGAAATCCGTTGGGTATGACACGATCAACTTACTGTGGCACTCTAACAAATAGTTCCCATTAGCTTTTCTTCTCCTTTCTTTGTTACTATTATATTGTTGCTCATTTATTCTATTACACACTAATTTTATATTTCATATTCCTGTGATGCATTGTTTAAAATATGAATGCAACGCTATTCTTTCTTTTATTACTTTTAATTTATCTATGCTTTTGTAGTTGTTGCGTTTTGCTTTTAAAATCTTATAAAATTTATGGGGTAATTAGATGCAATATTGTAATGCACGTTGAAAATTCCATAACTTTACCACAAATACTGTTTGGAATAATGCTTCTATTATTACTATTATTATTATGAACATTCAAGTTTCTCATCATCCTACCGTGTCTTTCCAAACCATCTTCCTTTTCAATTCACAGTGTAAGTTTATTTATTTGAAATTTGACCAGGAATAGTTTTTGAATTTTCCCAACAATTTCTTATGAATACACACGAATGTACAGCCGGCCATCTGGATGATAACATAGTCGAATAGAATGCTGCTGCCTTTGTAGTAATTTCCACTATAATTTTATCGTTGACGAAGTGTCGGAGCGAATTCACTTTTATCTGGAGAGTTGTCTGTCTTTGTGATCTTTGCATTAACCAACTAAGTAAAGTAGCACTAATACGATGAAAAGATATTGTAAGTGTTACATGGAGGGTAACATAAGAACCAAATAAGAAACGGATAATTTTGATATGAGAGCAATAGGATAATTGTTACATGCCAAGCTGACAAGGTTCGCCAATAATGGTGCGAATTTGTAAACGATTTAACAAGCATTCTGTAGACGGTAACAGTATTTATTATAACTAAATTTAATCGACACAGAAGAGGTAATTCTAGAGAGAACTTTCATGAGCTAATTACATTTAGACATGATTTTCAAGTGGCAGTTTGCAGGGATTTGATTGACTGGTTAGTGGATTTCTTGATGTGGGGATATTTGTTAGAGAACCACTGAAAAACTCTCATGGAGCAATGAACAATCACTGCCTGATTATGTTAATAATAATAATAATCACTTTATTTCACAACAATAACAATTTACAGCATAGAATTTTCAGCGTTTCATTTTACATATTGCATTGGTTTAGCTCTTTTTATAATTATATAAATGTATGAAATGTTAAAAATATTGATAATTAATAGGAAAAAATAAAAAAAAACCAACAAAATCACACCATTGCTAGGTCATAGTGAATAATAAATAAATAATATAACAAATCACACATGCAATAATATGCATCATTACATTTTATAGTTTAGTTAATGATTTAAAAGTTGTAAAAGTTCTTTTCTGATATTCGTCTCTTCACACAATACTCATGCCAAATATGGGACGGTCGAATTTTTATATTTTGTAGTACGAGCATAAATGTTTATGAAATTTCTTCTGGTCTTACCCGAAGAGATACAAGGAAACAAATGTGAATAAAGAGGATGTTCACTATCAGACAAAATAACTTTAGCTAAGTGTTTACAAGAATTCATGTGCCTATTGACAACAGTGTCGGTTAGTTGAGTCAAAGGGATAGCACTGACCCTACACACAGCCTTCAATGTTCTTCGTAGTATTATGTGGTCTTTCTTGAGTAGCCTAGGGAAGAATAATGGAGAACAATAAAGAATGATGGGCAAAACACATGAATTAATAAATTGTATGAGAAGAGATTGGGTTATACCTGAGTGCCTCAACTTCTTTATGTAATAAGTCAGACAGAAAATCTTTTTAGAAACTATAGGAATATGAGACGACCAGCAAAGGTTTGAAGAGAAACTAATGCCAAGATAAGAAACACTTGACTTACTCTCTATCATGGTACCATCAATATTACAACAATCATGAGATTGGATCAATCCATGCATGTGTTTTTCACTTCTCAAGCTGAAATCAACAGTATTACATTTAGTTGGATTTAGTTTAAGACCATTTGAGCCAGACCAATCCTTAACTTCAGCTAAGAAGCCATTCATATGGGAACAATCCGATGTGGAAACTACAGGGACAGAAACGGTCAGATCATCAGCATACTTAATGAAGTTAACTTTGGGTGAGTTCGGAAGGTCATGCAAAAAGAAAGAGAAAAGAAATGGAGAAAGTACTGCACCTTGAGGCACACCACTTTCAGTTAGCTGAGAAGCGGAGCGCTTTCCAGCCAAAACAGTATGCTGTTTCCTATCCTTAAAATAAGAAGACAGCCATCTAGTTGCCCAGGTCTCTGTCTGTGCTGAAATCATCTTTCCTAATAAAAGTGTCCTAGGAACAAAGTCGAAAGCTGCAGTATAGTCTAAAAAAGCTGCTCGAACGATCTTAGCACCCTTATCAAGGCAGGAAAAAATATTGTGGTGTAGTACAATGGCCGCATCTAATGTACTTCTTCCACACTTATAAGCAAACTGCTTAGGGTCACTAAAAGCTTTTAAATAAGGTTTAAGAATGTTCAAAAGAAGTTTCTCCATAGTTTTCAAAAAAGGAGATGTTATAGCGACCGGTCTAAACTTTATACCTGCTCCAGAAGATGATTTCTGTACAGGTACAACCTTGATTTCTTTCCAGTCAGCAGGTACCGTTTCCTTGTTGAATGATGCATTAAAGATTTGAGTAAGAGGATGACACAAAATGTCTGCACACTTTTGAAGAAGAATGTCTGGTACACCATCTGGACCAAGGCTGTGTGTTGGATTTAAAGATTTCAAACATAATAGTACATCCTCTTCTTTAAAACCCGGAAAATGACCATTATCTTGACTAGGTGCATCAGGTACAGGCATAATAATTTGTTTCATGATAAATGATTTGTTTAAAGCATTAACATCAGAATAAGCATCAACAGACATTTGTTTTTTACTTGTAAGTTTATTGAAAAGTTTCCAAATGTTTGAAGGATTTTTACATGATAAAAATTTTTCATTATATAGTCTGTTCAACCTTTCTATTTCAATTTTTTTTTTGAGCCAGACCAATCCTTAACTTCAGCTAAGAAGCCATTCATATGGGAACAATCCGATGTGGAAACTACAGGGACAGAAACGGTCAGATCATCAGCATACTTAATGAAGTTAACTTTGGGTGAGTTCGGAAGGTCATGCAAAAAGAAAGAGAAAAGAAATGGAGAAAGTACTGCACCTTGAGGCACACCATTTTCAGTTAGCTGAGAAGCGGAGCGCTTTCCAGCCAAAACAGTATGCTGTTTCCTATCCTTAAAATAAGAAGACAGCCATCTAGTTGCCCAGGTCTCTGTCTGTGCTGAAATCATCTTTCCTAATAAAAGTGTCCTAGGAACAAAGTCGAAAGCTGCAGTATATTCTTTGCATTAACCAACAAAGTAAAGTAGCACTAATACGATGAATAGATATTGTAAGTGTTACATGGAGGGTAACATAAGAGCCAAATAAGAAACGGATAATTCTGATACGAAAGCCATAGGATAATTGTTACAGAGAGTTAGTCAATGCTGAGCTCAATAAGTCTAGGAATAATGTTGCACATTTGTCAACGATTTAACAAGCATTCTGTAGACTGTAACAGCATTTATTATACTTAAATTAAATCGGTGAATAAGCTTGACGCGATTTTCGATTGCTACGCTGCATTCATGTAGCTACATAAAACTCTTATTTCTGTAGAATTTCTTGCCAAGAAGTGGCAAATTATTATTGAAATTATTTGCCTTTCAAACACCGAATCTATGGATATAATCTTGTTGTCTGATAATATCTATAACTATATGCTTGACATTTGTGTCTGTCTAACACTTACCAATATCTTTAATTGTATATATTGATGGATTTACATTTTCAAGTTGGCTCAATTCAGTGAGTCTATGATTTTGGTATCATTTTGGTTAACTGTATCTGGCTGTGATAATACTGCTAGGGTTATTTTTTTCTTGTTGTTGTCGCTTGTTGCTTTTTCTGTTGTGGATTATTTTCTTTTTACTGGTGTTCTTCTGATTTATTTATTCCGTGTTTTGCTGGTTTTTAAGGTGGGCATCCCACAAAGTCGCTTATCTATAAACTATATTTTAATGTAACAACCCTCCCTCTCAGGCGTGAGGTTAGCAACTTCACCTGTAAACAAAGTTGCTACAGAAACTTCAGTACGATGAATCTGCTTGCGCTGAAAGAAAAAGTCTGTGTGAGGACATGGAACATCCGCACCATGCATGAGACTGGTTAAGCTTCTCAGATTGCAAACGAGATGAATAGAGACGGAATTCAATTGCTGAGAATATGTGAAAGCAGATGGAACAGGAATGGATTCATCACATTGTCAACGGGAGAGTCAGTGTTCTACTCCTGTCACCAAGGAGAACACCACACGCACACACTAGAGAGAAACTTGGAGGATCTGAACTTCGCCGGTGATTTATGTCTGATTTCCCACAAACTGCAAGCTATGCGAGTGAAAAGCGACAAGTTAGCAGAAGAGGCATCAAAGATAAGACTTCAGGCGAGCATAGAGAAAACAGAGTTGATGAAGATTCCTGGATAACAACAACAACAGACAACAATCAGCATAACTGGGAGGAACCTGAAAGAAACAACCTCCTTTACCTACCTGGGAAGCATCGTTTCAACTACAGGAAGACAGAACTGATAAGGATATCAAATCAAGGATCGGGAAGGCAAGACAAGCTTTCATCACTCTCAAGTCTGTTTGGCGATCAACATCACTCAGCATGAAAAATAAGGTCCGGATTTCTAACTCCAATGTGAAGTCAGTGCTACTGTACGGATCAGAGACTTGGCACGTCATAAAGAGCACATCAAACAAACTACAGACCTTCATTGACAGTTGTCATCCCTCAATAATCAAGATCAGATGGTCGAAAAATATCAGCACTAGGGACCTGTTGGGGCGAACCGACCATGAACCGATTGTTCCACAAATCAGCAGAAAGAATTGGAGATGGATTTGCAATACTCTAAGGAAGCCATCAAGTGGCATCACAAGACGAGCCCTCGGTTGGAACCCGAAATGGAAGCGGCGAGTTGGTCGTCCAAGGGGGACTTGAAAAACGTCAGGTGAAGAGGAGGTGAAAGCATGTGAGCAGACTTGGAGACAGGTGAAAATCTAGCAGAGAAGCGAACGCAGTGGAGACAAGCGGCTGAGACATAATGTTCCTTAATGTATTAAAGAAAATAATAAATAATAATAAAAAATCTAATCGACACAGAAGAGGTGATTTCAGAGAGTAATTTTATGGGCTAATCACATTCAAACACGATTTGAAAGTGTCAGTTTGCAGGGATTTGGCGGACTGGTCGGAGGATTTGATGATGAGCTGATACTGTTTAGAGATCTACTGGAAAGCCATCATGGAGTAATGAAAAATCACTGGCTGATTATGATGATCATGCTGACTGGTTACAGTCTGGCAGTGCTGTGATGTGAGCTTTCAAATGTGTCCACAAGTTGACTAGTCATCTCTTCTGGCCACTTTCATCGTCGTGACCGATCACCTTTGTCTGTTTTCACATCCACCAATCTACTTGTATTGATATTGACTATTCCCGTGACCTGAAGTTTGACCAAATTGAACACATCTTCAGCGACATCAAATTCACAGGAGAAGAGGAATCAAAAGACAGAATTCCAAATTTGGACGTCTTGGTCATGAAGACCATCATAGGACAATTCGAAACTGATATTTGCAGAAAGTCAAACCATACAAGTCATGTACTCAAAAATATTCGCCTATGCATGATAGTAATATGTCATGTAGAACTTCATGCAAATTCAGGTCAACAGAGTAATGCCTACGAATACAAAATGACTGGAGGGTGTGGAAATAGAGAGGAGCAACCAATCACGTTGAATTTCACCTGTAGATACGACTAATGAACTCGTAGAGAAATCGCGAAGCGCACTTCAACACGTTGCAGTAAGGTCGGAAGATTAGGCCAAGTATTGCAAAGAAATATTATCAAGTAAACCATCAAGCTCAAGGAACACACCTACATCGAAACCATCCACGTCATCGAAAATTCTTCTCTATATTACTGAGGTTACTCTGTAGTGAAAAAATAACCATTACATCGGTCAACATTTTTGATGGAAAAATACCACACATTGAAAAGGAATTTATTTCTTCGCTCAATCTGTTGGATTTTCTCTAAATGCGTAAATAGGAATCAGGAAAATACTTGATTGACTGGTCGTATCTAGAAGAGTCGTCTGCGATTATCCTCTTAGAATTTATCCACTGGAGTCTTTCTCTCATTTCATTGTATTTACTCGATAAGTGACTGTTTAATGACATTGGCCATATAATACTTATTTCTGTTAAGTAGTGAGATGTATACGATATGAATTTTGCATATTTGATCTACATGCATGATTGCTTATTAACTGCAGTAATGCTTATTTCGTGAGGTACTTCTTGAAGAAAGCTGTTAGCCACGGTAGCCGTACACATGCATAAGTGCCCAAAAACCCTTCAAACATTTGAATTGTTTCAGTGACACCTGATATTTGTTTATATACAAGAATATTTTTACTAAAGCATGTACAATGGATCGTCGAGTTCTCATCAGTTGTTCGAAACTTCAATTTAGTAACAGAACAATGTCAACATACTTCTAAATATAACATAATATCAGATGACAGGAGACTCCGAACTTAACAAGCAGTGCTGACAAATCACACTTCTACAGTGTATACACACAAGGTTCAAGCTTACACAAAATATACAAAGTGAATGCAGACTTGGCTATAATGGCAAAGGAGTCACGCAATAATATCATGAGTAAGTATTCGGTTGACTTGGTACAAATACTGAAATGCCAACACCTCAAAGGAACAAAAGCCTCTACTAGGGGCATTG
The DNA here is from genome assembly GCA_944472155.2 of Trichobilharzia szidati. Taxonomy (NCBI): domain Eukaryota; kingdom Metazoa; phylum Platyhelminthes; class Trematoda; order Strigeidida; family Schistosomatidae; genus Trichobilharzia; species Trichobilharzia szidati. Next base: position 3,537,444 of record OX235271.1, on the reverse strand, counting down.
GCAGGTGTCCTATCGATACGACAAACAAAGTGGGAGTCACGAGTTTCTTTAAAACTTTAATTGTAAACAAAATGGTTCGATTCTCTTCTATTTCAACAAAGCAATGTCCATCAAACGTCTCACAGCTTATTAAGAAAGAAGAACTTATCTGAAAACCTTACCCTGCTAGGTTGATGTCTTTATACCTGGTTTCGTTTGGATGCTCTATCTTAGGCTTTGATCTATTCCACTTCACTTCTCTCTTGTTCCTATGCATCACACAACATATTTGATGTGTCTACATCATTTATTTCAAAATGATGAAGGAATAATAGGTGGATGATATTTTGAGCAAAAGGTGAAAGCCACTGGAAAACGACTCGGTTGATACTGTTTAATAAGAATAATTATAACAATTCGCTCTATTCCAGAAACAGTACTAGTGGTACAGTGTGGAATTTTCAGCATATATCTACAATATTTGCATCTAATTTTATCAAACATTCAAAAAGGGTATATCGAAAAACAAATATGAAGATAACAACATAAAACAAGAAAAAATAATTTTAAAAAATGCAAAAATATACCAAGAAGTAGAAATGAAAATAAACAACATAAAATAACATCTCAGCATTGGGTAGTGGGAGCTATGATATGATTATGCATGGTGACAGTAAAGCTATAGTCATACAAGAAGTTATGAAATGATATTTAAGAATGTTTATCGCCAAGATGATCAGTTAATTTGGTTGGAACAACATTCAAATACAAACATAAAATAACACATCAGGGTTGTTTTTTTTCTATTGTCAGGTCTAATGCGGTGTTTTTAGTAGTAGTGTGAGTAATCCTGCATAATAAGAAATTTTAAGATGGTCACAATACCTTTCACAACCAAGATTGTCAGTCAATATAGCCGAACAAATAACAACCACAAAACTAATATTACATGATGGTTAATGACAGGTCAATTTTGTAATACTCATAGTGCTAATGTAGTCGGAACCAGTAGAAACACAAAAGAGGGAATAGACTAAAGTACAAAAAAGTAAGCAATGTTGATAATTTAGGTAGCTAAGTGTTTCGCGCTTAAAATTGTCCCTGTGACTTAGAACACGGAACAAATACAGTATCGTTGAATTCCTGTTCTTGGTTGTACGAGCAAAATTTATTTTTTACTGATTAAGGGAGAGAGTTGGGAATAGAAGCAGGTGTTCGGGGGTCGAAGAGTATTGCTTCAGACCACTTTACGCATGGATTCAGATGCCTTTCAACTAATGTAGTGACGAGCTGACTGAGCTTTTCAAACCACCAGTCCTACCAACTACCTTCAACATCCTTCTCAGGATGGTTTAGTCATTTTTCAGTAGCCCAGGAAAGGCTAACAAGGAGCAGTAAAGTGGAAAACGTAGGATACAAGATTTGACAAATTTAGAAAGTGGAGGTTAGAGGATTCCAGATAGTCTTAGTTTCTTAATGCAGTAGGTCAGACAGAACACTTTCTTAGAAATCGTTAGGATATGAGGTGACCAAGTAAGGTCGGAAGATAGAAGTAAACCGAGGTATCGTGACTTATCAAGTTTGATTTTATTCGAGAAACTTTCCAGTAGTATACGAAGAAATTTTCACGCAGCATATCTTTGTTTGTCATTCTCTAGTCGACGAATGATTAGGACACACGCGAAATAAAAGTAAGGTAGATTTGCCACATTTTGTGCATTAATCAATTCAACTGCACCTGTGGTAACAGTTATGTTGGGCGTACTACTAGACAGCTCAGCAAACCAAAGTGTCAGTGAACAACAGCCATCGTCATTTGGCAAAGGAAAGCCAAGAACAAACCACAGCTCAGTTTCCTCACACTTAGTTGATAGAGGTCATGTAGTGGAGAAAACAAGAGCTTTCCCAGTGATGCATCGCATCACAACAAATCTTTCAAGCTGACTTCGTATTCGTCCACTGCACACAGCTGAGGCTATAGGAATTCGAACAACCATTAAACAACTAAAATATGCATTGGGAAGAAGACCGTACAGCCATTATTTCTCACTTATCGGCCAATTTAGACATAATCAACTGATGACTGACTACTCCACCACACCGTACTTATATATTCAACCTCTCGTCTATCATCCATTAATCCTATCACATCTCCATTGAAATGTATTTCATTCACTTTTCTTGCAATCTTGCATCACCTATGTAAGCCAATCAGGGTTAGGCCTCAAGAGATCTAATTGAAATCACAATAATGTTAGTGTTGCTCTAAATAGAAAGATGCTCAAATTAAATGTTCAACAAATTATTGTAGGAGAAATAACCTGTCAAGATATGTGCAGTTGCAACGTGAAACAGCGTCAATCGTTGATATAAGAATAATGCAAGTGAAGAACACAGAATTTGATTCCATATCGGATAAGTTCATCACAAATATGATACAGTGGTGATGCAGTAATAATAAATGGATGACGAGGTTTCATTCACAAATTAATACCGCTTGCAATCACATCAATTCTGACTGACAAGACCTCGGACACGCACATTCACACTGTAACGTTATTCTCAAAAATATTTTTTTCCGTGTAACCAGGTTAAGCGGCTGTCATACACAGCAGAGTCCATATGCAAATTATCCGAAGTGGTGCTTTGGATGACTCAGCTTCCAATGGTGTTCATTTGAGACTAAGATTTACGACCATCCATTCAATAGTTTGCATCTGGATAAAGGAGTTGAATTCCCATTTCTGCCCTTTCATGGTTTCATTTTCTGACGGAGGACCCAGATGAATATATACACACGTATTTACATTGATGAATGCATCGTACCCAATGAAAGCATTGAATGAACTACTTGATTGTTCTGAAGAATCACAATGCTCTCTGTTTTTCAATGTCTTTTTTCAATGTGAATTCAGAACCATCTTTCAAGTTATCAACCAGGTTAAGTAGGCTTTTTCCTGATTATCTTGATGACTAAATGTATTCATGCGAGAATATGCAATTCGGTCACGCAAAAGTAACTTTCATCTCTATGCAGAATATACAATAGATTATATCATAGATTTTAATACAAAACAAACTCTCCTCGGTCTGCATCGGAGGCGAAAATTCTCATTCCATTATTGCTGATGAAAAGCTCATCAGATCTCCTAGCCGTTTTCAAGCCTGTGAAAGCAGCAAAGTGTCACTACGAGAACAACTCAAGTATACCTTCTCCCTTCTGAAATACCTTCTGTTAATGATAATAATAATTTGCTTTATTCCATAAACAGCACTTGTCATACAGGATGGAATTCCCAGGATTTTTACTTCAGTATTGCATCCAGCTAGTACGTTAACAAGCAATAGAATTCTACATACATATAGGAAATCTCAGTTCATTATGACAACAACATATTGACATGTCGGTAGCAAAGCCAAAGCTGAACAGTGTTTGAAGGTGTTAGAAAATTAGCAGCTCTCATATTTACTGACGTCAGCGAGAGAAAGAAACAAAGTAGCACATACCAGAAGAAAAAGAGAGAGAGAGAAAAGGAAAAGAGAGAAAGAAAATATTGTACCTATAAATGATATGAGTTGGAAAGACGAGATCCAGTTGTACTACTGACTATTCAATGAATTAAAGGTATCACGCCTAATTCTAAATCATTGGTTGGTGTGTGTGAAATAACACAAATATTTCCTCATTCTGTAGACAATTATGCACCTTCACAATCTTGTATGATCACTATTCAGCTGGAACTCTGGTTTCTGATGAAATACACGTGTCTCATTCATTCTGTCACTTTTAGTAATGAACTGCTGTGATTAGTTGAACGGTGATTCTTGGTTTCGCTTTCTAGTATTTACATCAAATCACACATAGGTGTTGTGTTTCGATGGTAGACGCCAATTTGAAGGTTATTATTTCTAGTCTTCTTCTCTTGCGTTCCAAGTGGAACATAAGGCTTCAAAATCATATCTCCGCTTCGTTCTGTTTTCTGCCGTATTCTTCAGCTGTGTCCAGAACTGACCAAACTATCTCATCTCTTCCTAACACGATCTCCCTCATGTCACCCTCCCAAAGACGACTCACTCGTTTCTCCCTATTTAGATTCGAATCGAGCAACGGCCTGGCGTGACATGTCATTTGGTGGCCTCCTCAATCTACGCTCGATCCATCTTTATTAACTCCAACATATTTGTTCAGCGATCGGCTCTTCGTTTGTTTGTGCTTATAGTTACTTGTTGCTCATTATTTCTGGCCAGCTAGCTATTTGAACTTCTGTGTGGAGTCACCGAAAGCAGCTGTTGATGAAAGTCTCCAGCTAGCTGTAAGAAATGATTTCCATTACACGCAGTGCAAGTTTCTCACACGCACAGAAAGACTTACTTGACACCGGTGTTGAAAATGCAAATCTTTTTGTTCATGCTGCGTGCGGAAAATTTCTTAACTGCTTTCAGGTTGATGGAGGCGTATCATGTCTTTCCGATTATGACTGGCATAGACATCACCACCCGTGCCATCCACCTGTGGCTGAAACGATGCTTTCTGGCCAGACACGTGGTGGGGGCAACCTCTGTTAAATCTCTCCAGTTTATGGTGATCGGTTATGGGTATTGCTTCTGTTGATTGGTTATTTTCCTCACATCCACCTTCTCTGTGTTCACCTGCAGTCATGTTTCAGCTGACTGCCAGTTCGTTCGTTCCGCCTTCCTGTATTCTTCGAGTTTGTGTGAGACTAAACATATATCATCCACACACAAAATCCAGATCTTATAGAGTCTTCTTATGGGTTTCCAAGCGTATTTCTTTCACCTCGCCGCTGTGAGCAGTCTGACGCATAATCCAGTTTACACTTGTTAATCATTGACACTCAGCAAAGCAGAATAGCTGTTATATGAGGTTGGCAAATACCTAGAGACTGCAGGCAGTGACGTTGTAGAAGTACCTAGCTGGACTTCAGAAAATTGTTGGTATTCATGATTTCCGCTTTCGTTTGAGAATCAGTGTCCACTGCCAGGCAGTTCTGTGCGTGTTACTGACATTGATAGAGGTGGCATTTCTGTTTGATTTGCAGGTGATAGTCGTTTGCAAAGGTATTTCGAGTGATCAGCCTATTGTTTGATTTGTTTCTCCTCCTTCGTAATCAGGTCGTCTTGAATATCTTTTATTGCTTCCATCATCTAGTTTGAACTCTCCTTGGATCGACAACTGGCTATCTGATATGGTTTCCAAATCCGTCTACTACACAGAGCTGTCAACCTCGAGTAAAGCATCTTCTGTGTGCCTTCCATCAGTTTGGTTTTGGTCGTTGAAGTTTTCAACATCAGTTCAGACGCAGCTTTCATGCAGAAGATGTACACTTTCACGAATATAATTATAACAGGAAGCATTAGGTCTTCACTTGTTTACACACAAATGACGTCTCCATTAGTTCACGATGGTTTGTCAATATTGATAGGCCACGAGATGTTTCTCCAAGCAATTTCGTTGTAGGTGACGTTAACTCTGAAAGTGCTTGTCGGAAATTATTCCAATGGGATTGAAGCCACCGCTCACTGTAACGTGGATGCACAGTGACTCCTCAGATATATCACACAAAATGGACTTTCAAGGTGAAGCTGAAAGCCCCGAGGATAGCTGAGGATAGGCCACAATGCAAGTTCAACACTCAAAAACTGAAGGACACAATCACACAGGACATTTTCACTGCAACTGTCAGAGCAAAGCAAGAAACACTACGTGGCACCACTGAGGAATCATCCGTGGAAGACCATTGGAACTCTCTGAAGGTAATTTTCAACGAAACGTGCTCAACGGTTTTAGGAAGAAAGAAGAAACAAGACAAGGAATGGCTCTCAACGGACACTTGGAAACTAATAGAGGAGAGGAGAAAGGTGAAAAAAATGATTCAATGCAAAGATGGACAAGAGAAAGAGACGCTGAACTCAACTTACACAGCACTGGACAAAGAAGTGAAGAAGAGTGCCAGGAAGGACAAAAGACAATTCTACGACAATCTGGCTACTGAAGCTGAGAAGGCAGCAGGCAAAATGGACCTGAGGACACTATATCAGATAACCAAGTCTCTATTCGGGAAGAGATCAACACAAGTTAAACCTATAAAAGACAGCCAAGGCAACCCAATTACCAAAGAAGAAAGACAGATTAAACAATGGGCGGACCACTTCAAAGGACTCTTGAACCGACCACCACCTACAACCCGTCCAGTAATACCAACAACAGCACGTACACAACTGCAAGTTGACACCAATCCTCCAACGAAAACTGAAGTCATGAATGCAATCAAGCTTCTGAAAGCTGAAAAAGCAGCTGGACCAGATGGAATACCCCCGGAGGCACTGAAAGCGGACCCAGAAACGACAGAAGATATGCTGACTCCATTGTTGCAAAAGATCTGGAAAGAGGGAAAGGTGCCTACTGACTGGAGGAAAGGTTATCTCGTGAAACTACCAGAGGAGGGCGACCTAGGACTCTGCAAGAACTGGCGAGGAATCATGCTCCTGTCGACGACAAGTAAAATCCTGAGTCGCATCATCCTGGAGAAAATAAAGGACGCATTGGATACAGAACTCCGACCAGAACAAGCTGGATTCAGGAAAGGCAAATCATGTTCTGACCAAATTGCAACTCTACGCATTATCATCGAACAAAGCATGGAATGGCAAGCAAATCTCTACCTCAACTTTATAGACTTTGAGGAGGCCTTCGACAGCGTTGACCGCGAAGTAATTTGGAAACTACTTAAGTACTATGGCCTACCCCAAATATTCATCAACCTTATTCAACAACTGTACGACAACGGCACATGTCAAGTGATCCACAACGGAAAACTCAGCGAAGCGTTTGCAGTAAACATAGGAGTCAGACAAGGGTGCTTATTATCACCAATGATATTCCTAATTGTGGTGGACTGGATTATGCGTCAGACAGTGGGAAACGAGAAGACAGGGATATCCTGGACCGACGTGAAGAACCTAGAAGACCTGGATTTCGCGGATGATTTATGTTTGATGTCACACAAAATCGAAGACTTACAAGCAAAAACCGACAAAATGGTCGAAGAAGCAGCAAAGACAGGACTCCAGGTGAACATGGACAAGACGGAGGTCATGAAAATAACCAACCAACAACAGCAGCAACATCCAGTGCCAATCACCATCAACGGGAGGGATTTGAAAGAGGTTACTTCTTTCACTTATCTGGGGCGCATTCTCTCAACCACAGGAGGAACGGACGAGGATGTCGAATCGAGCGAGAATCGGGAAGGCGAGAAACACATTCATCAACCTGAAACCAATCTGGAAATCTTCCGCTGTCACTCAGCCTGCATCAACAACAAAGTGATTCGGATTTTCAATACAAACGTCAAGTCAATTTTGCTTTACGGATCAGAAAATTGGTGGCGGGTCACCAAGAATATTTTCAACTGGTTGCAGACCCTTATCAACAACTGTCTTCGCTCCATACTGAAGATTAGATGGCCGGAAAGAATCAAAAACAAGAAACTATGGGAACAAACGAAACAGGAACCAATCGCCAAACAAATATGCAGGAGGAAGTGGAGATGGATTGGACACTCGCTGAGGAGGCCGTTGTGTGACATCGCACGTCAAGCCCTCGAGTGGAACGGGAAAGGGAAGCGGCGAGTGGGACGTCCAAGGGTGACATGGAGGAGATCTTGTGAGGAGGAGATGAAACAGTATGGAATAACATGGACGCAAGTGAAAAGTACAGCACAAGACAGAAGCAAGTGGAGACGTGCAGTTGAAGCCCTATGTTCCACTAGGAACCCAAGGGAACAATAATGATAAATAATAAATGGAATTGCATTACTAGCTGAACTGTCGACAATCTATTCATGTCAGCCAGATGACAACCACGATAACCACGCTGTTTGGATTGCTATTGTGGTGTCACCAACAGCATCAAGTGAAAACCAATCCCTAACAGAATCGTGATATGAAAACAACATAAAAACAACCCAAAAGAAGAGAAGAGGGAGGACGTCTACAGCCAATTGCAAGTGGCACTTGACGAATGCTGCATTTCATCCAGTTCTCTGAAGTCATCTTTAGCTGGATATACGACTGTCTTTCTCAGATCATCCTCAGGTGCAGTCATATTTTCCAATAATTTTGCGTTTTTTTCTGAATGTTGGTTTTGTAACAGGTGCATGGATGGTTCGCAGCTGGAATTACCGGGTGATTTCCCTCTCTTCCTGAATATCTGATCTTAATCAGGGGGAGACAGAATCTAGTTGAAACATCTGCGACCGACTGTTAAGGATTTTCGTGATTCACCCGGCAAGTCTCTAGAGCATATACAGGCTCTGATTATACCTTTGCGTTTGAAACCAAAATTGTATTCCCCATCTCTGCTGAATGCCACGTACTTCCACAATGCTTTCTGAATGATGAATAAAGCTTCCCTCAATCTGGTTGGCGATTGCATCGTGATGCGTTCCAACTTAACTTCAGGTGGTGCTGCGTAGGTGAGTCAAGAGATAAGCTTCTCTTCTGTTAACACAGATAACTGAATGTTGTCGTTCTTTCTGTATAGTTATCTTATCACCCGTCACATCCACTTTCTTAACTTGCAGTCTCTTCTTTGCTGTTTGTTCTGCCAGCTACCTGTTGTTGGTGAATCCGTATTATAAATAGAAACTTGGAGTGGGCAACACAGGCAGATTAGTGATGATTTCCCGAAATCACCTCACTGAGTGAGATGAATAAGAACAGGGATTTATTCGCCGAATTCTGCATCATCAGTGATTTCCTTACTGGAGGCAGAGTGTACAAACACAAGGATGCGCACACAGCTACAAGTGCTTCGTCAAATGATCACACCGAAATTCATATAAACTCCGTGTGAATTCAAGCAGAGTGGAGGGAAAATCACGAATACATGCAGATGCACAAACATTCAGAACCTGATGGTTTCTTCGCCAATCTGAAACTGACGAACGAAGCCACGAAACAGACTTTCCTGGTAGCTATCGAGAAGAAGTCAAAGAGGTCTGTTAACATCACCTAGGAGACCTGTGTAAAATGAACACTGCTAATTCGTGAATGCACCATGGAAGCAATCTTGCTCAGAAATGGTAGGAAATAGTATGCAACCTCGTTTTGACTCACCACGATCAGCTGAAACTGATGAGCGAAAGAAGGAGGGTAACGCAAACGTTGAGCCTGCGTAGAGGTGAAGAGTAGAAGGCAAACCTGGATATTACCTCAAACGCGGTGAACTCAGATTTGGACAAGTGCTCTGGGAATGACGAAACATGCTTTTCACAATAGACCGCTGACTTGAAGGAATTAGGTTGCACGTAAGACAGATCTCAGAACTCTACATGGAATAACCCGTTCTTTAACCTTGAAAGGGATCAATGCAAATGAAATAGGCAAACGAGAGTGAATGAAACTCACCCGACAGTCAGTTGGAACAAAATTAATCGTCAATAGCTTTTTGAAAGCGGCACTTTGCTCTTTTCCAATTCTTAATTTGTTTTTGCCATAAAACTTCAGAGAATACCATGAAACAATATGTGCAGACAGGTAACCTTCAATATCTGAGAGGTGTGATGCAGATACGCAGCACTCAGAACTATTTGTTTGGTCACGCATGTCAAAAAGACATCAGGTCTCATCTCCACTTGTTACCCTTTTCACTGTGGAAAATGACTGAAGGGATACATTGACAGTTTTAGAGTAAACGAGACAAGGACGTTAGCCTATCGAACAGACCACCGACGCCTAGAAAAATGTATTTTGAGTACGGCATTCATAGGTGCATATTTGAATAATCTGTGAGCATACAATTTGCCCAAATTTCATGAATGTCCTCCATGCAGTCATTACTGAAGTGAACAGATAAGGGGATACCGATCTCAGCAGTTAACTAAAAAGTGAATGATAGCCCTCCGACGAGAATACACGTCCATCTCTTCTGCACAACTGAATCTATGACGGACCAGATATATCAATGGTATCTGTGCATACAACGGGGAATTGTTCCACTGACCCTAACATCCCAATGACAAGCTCACTTTTGTTTACCACAAACTTGCTCTTCTTTATTTATTCGTTTGTTTTTATTGTTTGTTTGTTAACTATTCATAACTTTTGCTCTTGTCTACAACTCTCAGGCAATTGTTTCATATTCTCTTTCTGTTCTATGTGCATGCTCATGAAATCATATTGGCTGAAACATTCATCCATAACGCCACTCCAGCACCACCAGTCAACTCCTCTGAAACGGTGATTCAGGTAATTATGGTTCTGAATAATGACAACTCATCACTTTTGTTTTTGTAGGTCGTGGTTGCAATCGCGACATTTTGAAGATCGTGCGAGGAGGTGACGGATTATGGTCAATTATGAACTCAGCTGAAGATGACGGCAGCAAACAGGACAAACTCCAGATGCGTCATTCAAGCCCTATTTCCCCATTCAGAACTTTTAACTACCAGAGATTATCACAGTCACTTCGTTTCTGTATTTTAAGAATCCCGTGGCAAATTTGTTAAAACTGAAATGAACTGAATAAATCTGTTGCCTATTTGTTACGCCTGCAGCTGCTAATTGCTATAACGGTAATAAACTCGAAGGAAACGTTACCATGCTTAATTTTCCTATGTACCCACAGATTCACTGAGCCAAGCAAATGACAAAATACAATAACTGCGCTTTGACTAAGATATTGTATTGCACTATGTAGTTATTGCCCACGCTTAGAGAAACTGTTTACTCTTGTATACTTACTTCCTCCGCTTCTGCATTGCTCTCATTGAATCTCCCCTCGACTAACTGACAGAGATTTTGTGACATAGTGAATGACATTGAAAGCTGTCGGCAGGCTGTGTGGCCTTCCTAAATGTACGCTGTAGGCATGGTATTCACTTTTGGTATGCTACGTAAGGAGGAAACGGAATAAAATATTTAGGAACATGTTGTGAACTCCATGTTGTTTTGATGGAATCGGTTTTTGTCATTATAATTTTTGTCGTTAATTAGAAAGGACTGTAGAGATAGGCGTGAAATGGAGAAGTGGTCTTGAATCTTGATGTTCCACCTGGAACACATATCAATAATGAGAAGTGAAATTATATTTTCTATAATTGGTTTGTAAGGATTAGTTTTGTTTCTTCGAGTTGATCACGGATTGATATCAATTTGAGAACCATTGAAAATCAGGGAGTTATAGAATGAAACAGCTGTTGACTACTCCCTGGAAATATAAAGAGCACTTGGATGAAACAGCTATCCAGTACTCCTTAGTATTCAATAGTTCTCTAACTGATGTCAATCCTTGATCGACTCGTTGAATTATATTTGCATTTTTGAAATTACTCTTAGTACTATTATTATTGCTGAGATCCATCGAAAACGTGTTGATCGCGCTACGCCATCGCTATTTTGGTCGATATGAGATTGGTTGGGAAAAGTGCTCCTCACTCAACTTGGCGACTGTCACCGAAACACAACACCCATGTGTGATTAAATCTTCATGCTAGAAAGCGGAACCTAGAATTCTCATTCAACGAATCACATCAGTTCATTCCTAAAAGTGATAGAATGAATGAGACAGGCGTGTGTCATCAGAAAACAGTGTGCTAGCTGAATATTGATTAAAGAATAGCGTGCACACGTATGATAAGAATTTGTGTTACTGATGCACAACACATACAGAATGCTTAGTACAAGTGTGTTAGTTGAATAGTGCTTAGAAAAGATTATGAGAAGTGTACAAATGAGGTGATTTTGGCAACGCGTAATTGTTTACAGAATGAAGATATATTTGTGTTGTTTGAGGTCAACATCACGCGTTGTATGTCTTATTTATAATTATTACCATCTCTCATACTTTTACTTCAAAAATAATCTTAATTATAACAATGAAGAAAATAACAACTCTATCACAAACAGTAATTCTATTAGAAATATGCAATTTTCAGCATGATCAGCTCAGAGATCCAAGAGAAGCGATAGGACTTCAGATAGTGTGTGGAATCAATCGGTTAGATCAGTGGAAAATAACGCTGAATTGCTTGCGTCACTATCCTGCACTACCATACTGGTCTAAATCACTTGTTGCACATGAGACAACCTGATTCTATCAAAATTCAATTGCCATGTATAATTTCCACATGTGTTATGCACAAACTTACTTCAACCTTCGTCGAGAAGTAAATATCTTCAATGTAAACACCTTTTGATTGAAACTGTTCACAAGATGAAAGATGAAACTGGTTTATTTGAAGTCAACTGATGGGTGTGAATAGTGTGAAAGTGAAGTCAATCCGATATGGAGCAGAAACCGGGATATTTCATAAACTGGAAGGCGTTTGTCAGATAATCGTACGCGAGTAGCATCTGAACAAAAAGATTCGATGTATGTCCTCTGCGTCAGTTTAACTTGACAATTAGGCCATAGAATTTAGAATTCATGAAGATATCATGTTCAGTGAAGGTCATCGGAGAACTGCACTTCATCACCAAAGTGTTTCATTACCCATCTTGAAATCCAGGCTTCCCATGATATGTCTGATATCACTATGGTTGACTTCACATACCCTTGCCATTTCACCTATCACACACAGTTCACAGTTCACCTTAGCTTCTTGATATTCGGTTCATCTTAAATTGACTAATTCTACGTGCGCTTATGTCCTCATGAAACTCACCTTTACTAATGCATATCGAGTGGTGATCAGTCGGAGTATTGCATATTAATCATCACCCAGTCCTTGAAATCCCACTTTCATAATGTCGAATTCATGTTGAAAGACATCACAAGTGATTTCGATTTACTTAAGGGTTGGGCAGTGTAATAGTGAGCTTTGAGGTGGGACTCCGTTTTAATTAATATGGCTGGTGAAAATTGTTTTCATATGCTGAATTTCGTTTCACACTCAACACCGAAATCCAGGAGTAAATGCTTAAAATACATTTTTCGGTTTTCGTAGTGATGTTTATTATTGATATTCTCTTGTGTTAGGAGTAGAATGTAGGGCTTCCACAACATATCTCCGCTTCGTTCTGTCTTCTGCCATCCTCTACAGCTGGGTCCACGAATGATCAAACTCTCTCATCTTTTCCTCACACTACCTCATCCACGTCACTCTCGCAAACACGACCCACTAGTTCCTTCTATTCGAATTCCACTGGAGCGATGGCCTGACGTGCAATGTCATTCGGTGGCCGCTTTAATCTATGACATATCCATCCCTATTTACTTCTACATATTCGCTGATCGATCGGCTCACTCCTGAAGGTGTGATCTCAGTTAGAATTTTCTGTTGCTTATTGTTTCTAGCCAGGTGAACATTTGATCTCCAGTGTGAAGCCAGAGATGAAAGTCTGCAACCTGTTGGAAATCCTCTCCGTAACACGCTGGTCAAGTTTCTGTCCTGCCTGAAAAGACTGACTGCACATCGGTGTTGGAAATGCAAATCTGGTTCCTCATTCTGATTGCAGCAAACGTCCACTTTGAATATGGCATATCTCGACTTTCCGACTTTGTCCTGATTTGACACCTTCACACGGTGGTTACTTCTGTTGAATCTCTCCCGTTGATGGCGATTGTTGCTGATTGTTGTTGTTGCGGTTCGTTGATATCGTCATCAACTCCGTCTTCTATATGTTCACCTGGAGTCCTGTCTTCGCTGCCTGCATCTGCCGCCAGTCTGTTGCTTTTCATCCGCCTGCAAGTATTCGAGTTTATGCAATACAAGACATATAAAATAAACTGCTGCTACTGCTGCATTCAACATAGAACTTGGCACCGAGGTGCAGCAGTTCGAGTTGCCACGTTCCAAAGAGCACACAAAAGTAGACAGGAAAATGAGAGAAGGGAATCAATAGAATTTAGATAAGTATAAGAATGAAACAGAATGAGCAATGGTAGAAAGGAATATGAAAGGTTAAAGAGACTGAATACATCTGCGCCATTGACAACGATTTTGAGCCATGTCACCTATTGTCTCCAGCCATTGATTCCTAAAGTCCCGAGGGCCCCAACCCGGAAGTCTGCATCTTCCTGTCTGACTCAGTTTGACTGTCAAAGATTTCATGGATTGATGAGGCCATGTTTTTGTTTGGCCACCACTTACTCTTTTCCAACCTGCACCTATATCAGCTAGTAATGCCCGTCGAGGGAGGCGGTGGCTAGGCATGCACAGCACGTGACCTAATCATCTCAATCTATGTAACTTCAAAGCCTCTTCGATTGATTTGCCCTCTTTGCCCAACGCTCCACGCCTAATGTCAACATTACTTACCTTATTATACCACCTAACGTGAGAAAGAGATCGTAGACATCTGTGATCAAAAACAGACAATCTCTTCATGTCTTCCGCTCTCAATGGCCACGTCTCACTACCATAGAGAAGGACGGAGCGAACTGATGAGCAGTATACACGTCCCTTTTTTGATAGCCGAATGTCACGACTACGCCAGAGACGGTGTACGTTAGCGAAAGCAGCCCGAGCTTTCTGGATCCGTGCTGTGATTTCGTCACCAATCAATCCGTTGGTGCTGATAAAACTTCCCAAATAGGTGAAGTGGTCGACATGCTCTATCACTTCACTCCCTATCACTAAGCTAGGAGTTGACGTAGTCCAGTCCTGTAGCAGCATCTTAAATTTTACAGGGGCGAATCGCATGCCAAACATACGAAGATTGCTGCTCAAGGTGTTCAGAAGACTGTGCATTTTGTCAGCGTCCTCCCCTAACAGGACTATGTCGTCTGCATATTCTAAGTCTATAAGACTATTCCCTGGTAGCAAGTCGATTCCTAAGTCGTTAAATTCAGTTAAGGATACTTCCATTAGCATATCTATGATGAAATTAAACAGAAAAGGGGAAAGTGGACATCCTTGACGGACACCACTGCTTGTTATCAATTCAGATGACAATTCCTCATAAGCCCTTATACAGCTACGTGAGTATGAGTAGAGTGCTTTGATTCGGGCAATGTACTTTCTTGGCACTCCCTTCACAGTCAAACATTGCCATAGTACCTCTCGATCCACTATTAGGAATATAATCGGTGATTATAGGCAGTCGGCCTTGTCTTATTCCTGTTTTCTCTTCAAACTAGTCACTGACTATTCCGTTGTGAATCACTTGACACGTGTTATTATCATACAGCCAGCTGTTGAATGATTGAACCTTGAAGCAGGTTTCCGATTAGTATGCTACTTTCGCTCAGTCACATTACACTCTTATTTTTCTGGCGTTTCTTGCCAATAAGTTGTGGGATTTATTGTAATTATTTAACTTTCGAAAACAGAATCTGTGGATATTATCGTGTTGACTGATAAACCTATGACTAAATGTTCGACATATTGCGACTGTTCAACACTGACCAATGTCTATGATTGAATATATTTTTGCACCTGGACATTCAATTCGACCCGAGTCAGTGAGTCTATGGTCTTGATGTCATTTCGGCCAACTGTATTTGACAGTGATACGATTGCTTCAGCTTTCTTTTCTTGCTTTCGCCGCTCGCTTCTTGTTGTAAATGTTTCTTCATAAATGTCGCCTCTCCGTAAAGTATATATTCTTGTAACAACATACTTCTCCGGCGTGAGGCTAGCAAGCCCACCCTGTGAACGAAGTTGCTACAGAAACTTCAGTAGGCTGAGCCTACTTGCGATAAAGGAAAAAGTCTGTGTGAGGACAAGGAACGTCCACAACATGTACCAGACTGGCGGGGCTGCTCGGATTGCAAACGAGATGAAAAGATATGATGATCAAGTACTGGGAATATGCGAAAGCAGATGGAATGGAAGTGCATTCATCAAATTGTCAGCGAAAGAGTTGATGTTCTACTCCGGTCACCCAGTAGACAACCACGAGCATACTGAGGCAGTGAGTGGCTATTATGAGGAGAGACGAACGCCGAACTGATACCAGACAACACAGGCACAGAAGTCATCATGCGTTGAGAGGCTCTTGGAGATATGAATGAAAACGGAGAAGTCTTTGCTGACTTCCGCGCTTTCAATGAACTAGTGATCGCTGGCAGCGTATACAAACACAAGGATATCCACGAGGCTACATGGGTGTCGCCAATCAGGTGAACCAAAAACCATAACTGAATTATATTCGGTGTTGCTCAATGAAGTGGCAGTGAAGGCCATAGCGTTCAAGTTGTTCTCAGATTATTTCGCGTCAGCGATGTCTGACGAATGCCTTTTCGGAGTCGATGAAGTTAGGGTTGAAGTTTGACTGCCATTCTGTTCTAGGCTGTGTTTGATGACGATGAGTATAGTTGAAATTTGATCAGCACATGATTTGACTTTCTGAACACTGCTTGTTCCGGTGGATGTTGGAGTTCTACACCCAGCGAATGTTTCATTCTCTCACGGACGATGCAATTCAGTATTTTTCTAAACGCATTTATCAACGCCAGTTCTTGCAGGCAAGGAATAAGTCGGCCATTTTGACAGCTTGACAAGGTACCCAGGCTTCCTTCCAGTCGTTAAGCTGCTTTCCTTCCTTCCAAACCTTTTTCAATAATTTCGTGAGAACAATAGCCAGAGACTTTAGGTTATTTTTTAGTGATTCGAGGTAGACGAATTCTGTTTCATCCAGCTGCTTTCCCGACTGGAGATCAGTAGTTTGATCACATTCAGGAATTCTGCTTCCGTTTGGGAATCAGTGTTCACTGCCAGGTAGTTCTGTGCGTGCTACTGATGTTGATAGAGGTGGCATTTCTGTTTGACTTGCAGGTGATAGTCGTTTGCAGAGGTATTTAGAGTGATCAGACTATTGTTTGATTTGTTTCTCCTCCTTCGTAATCAGGTTGGCTTGAATATCTATTATTGCTTCCATCATCTAGTTTGAACTCTCCTTGGATCGACAACTGGCTATGTGATATGGTTTCCTGAGGAACATTTTACCTGCGACTTCCAGGTAGGTGTCCGTTGAGAGCCATTCTCTGTCACGTTTCTTCTTTCTTCCTGGAACAGGTGTACACGTTTTCTTGAACAACACCTTCGTAGAGTGAGATTCAATGTTCTTCCACACCAGCTTCCTCAGTGATGCCATGTAGTGTATTCGACTTGTCTCTGCTCCGATTTGTGGTGAAAGCATTTCTGAGTTTCTGAATGTCCAACTTGAATTACAATGACCTGTCTCCAGTTCTTTGAAAGGAATTTCACCTTATTCTTGATGTTCCTTTCCACTGTATGATAATGAAATTTTTACCCACGTTTGATCTCTTCTTTCAATATTCGTCTCAATTTCCGTGCCATGCATTTATTATATTTTGTTTTAATATCTGTTTGTATTTGTATGAATTAGTGTGATTCTGATCTTGGACTATTTCCGGGAATTGTTGTAGTGTGATTCAGGTGAACAGAGTTTCGCTTCAACATTGTTTTTAGTATTCTTCTCCATCCACTGTTCCTTCCTACAGGTGAATTATATTTTACAAAAATTCTCTGGAATATTTGCTTTCTGCTCGATCTGTCTGTTGCCGGCATAGCTGCCTCACGCTGCTTTTGAGGTTACTGATCGAGTTTAGTGTTCATTTTAGTGTTCTCAATCAGAACCACGTAGATTTTACGACGAATAATCCTGTTTTAACTGTCTTTGGAGAGTTTTGTATCCGTGCGTCTCTCAAGTAGGTTTCGATGAGCCAGACCGAATGATGCAACCAACGCTTCTCTGTGTACTCACCACAACATTTCCAATATGCTCGTGAACATACAGGTTAATGAAATTGCATATCTATTTGATTGCCTAAAGGATTTTATCATGAGCTGACATCAGTTAGAAAACTATTGAATATCAAAAAGGAGTGAGTACTGGACAGTTGACTTCCTCGCCACCCCGGTTTGTGTTTGCTCTTCAGTAGTAGGCACCCACCCGCCGATGAAGTTTGAAACCACGACCTTACAGTTACAAGGCGGTGGGCTTACAGCACATTAAGCAGTCGCTGGGACTCTATTCAATGGTCAGTCAGCGAATTAAAACTTCTGACAATTCTCGCATGATATAGTGTTCAAATTTTTGTACTTGGACCGAAGTCTTGTGATGCAACTTCTAAAGTGAATGACCTGAACATGGAAGTCCGGTTCGACGATTTTATTGACCAGATGAAGGTTCTGATCCCAATCTCATGTGACAGTGGAGACCATTCCAAACTAACCATTGATTTGTTATTACCTGAAACTTATTACGTGATGCCAACTTCTACCTCTTTTCATCACTTTCAGTTAGTCATCCCTTCCAGGCTCCCGTTTACATTAAGTAATGTGTTTTCCGAGGACAACGTTTACCACTATCCGATTGGTCGAAAGATTTCCTTGTTTAATATCATAACGACTGTACAGCATATGTAGAAATAAATCATCGAAAATAATTTTCTTCGCTGTTTACGCCTTTTTTTATGTTTCGAAAATATCAACAAGTCATCCAGCTTTCACAAGATAAATTTCAAAATACATCGAAAGCAGCTGAAAGAATTGAAGGGTGATAAAAACTTGGTCATCACATGGCCAGATAAGTGTTCCTGAATCATCCTGCATTGAGCTCGATGTCATTCTACGTAGGTCTGCTCACTGTTTGCCCAACGCATCTCCATTTGTTCCTCTATATTTGTTGAGTGATCTGTCACTGGTTGCTTGGTGAATTTTCACCATTGTTAATTGTTTCTAATTCTCCCAGGCTGAACGTCCATTTGATCTTCACGAGTGGATGCCGCAAATGGTGATATCGGTTCGCCAAGGAAGCATGTTGTAAATGTTTTTCTCTACACACAGATTATTGTTGAGATCCGCGTCGAAGAAGTGGCTGATGGACTTAACAGTGGTGTTTAAAATCCAAATTTTGTCGTGTTCACTGCGTTGTTCAGGAGATTTTCGCATTGAACTTAAAGTGACGAATATGTGTCTTTACTTTCCAACTGATGTTTTGACGACGTCTTCCGTGCCGATTGCTTGTAGTTGACAGGATGCTTCCTAGATGATCGACGGAACTAACCTCTTTCAAATTTCTCCTGTTGCTAGTTATTGGCGCAGGGTGCAGTCGCTGTCGTTTGTTTATCTCCATCACTCCTTTCTTCTCTATGCACACCTGTAGTTCTGTCTTCGCTACTTGCCTCTTCAACCAGTTCTTTGGCTTCCGGCTGTATGGCTTCGAGTTTGTGTCAGACTAAACACAAATCATCCACGCGTGAAGTCATCATCGTCAACAGTCTTCTTATCGGTCCTGAATATCACTGTCTTCTCACTGTCAGTGATGTCTGACGAATGCCTTTTCGGAGTCAATGAAGTTAGGGTTGAAGTTTGACTGCCATTCTGTTCTAGGCTGTGTTTGATGACGATGAGTATAGTTGAAATTTGATCAGCACATGATTTGACTTTCTGAACACTGCTTGTTCCGGTGGGTGTTGGAGTTCTACATCCAGCGAATGTTTCATTCCCTCACGGATGATGCAATTCAGTATTTTTCTAAACGCATTTATCAACGCCAGTTCTTGCAGGCAAGGAATAAGTCGGCCATTTTGACAGCTTGACAAGGTACCCAGGCTTCCTTCCAGTCGTTAAGCTGCTTTCCTTCCTTCCAAACCTTTTTCAATAATTTCGTGAGAACAATAGCCAGAGACTTTAGGTTATTTTTTAGTGATTCGAGGTAGACGAATTCTGTTTCATCCAGCTGCTTTCCCGACTGGAGATCAGTAGTTTGATCACATTCAGGAATTCTGCTTCCGTTTGGGAATCAGTGTTCACTGCCAGGTAGTTCTGTGCGTGCTACTGATGTTGATAGAGGTGGCATTTCTGTTTGACTTGCAGGTGATAGTCGTTTGCAGAGGTATTTAGAGTGATCAGACTATTGTTTGATTTGTTTATCCTCCTTCGTAATCAGGCTGGCTTGAATATCTATTATTGCTTCCGTCATCTAGTTTGAACTCTCCTTGGATCGACAACTGGCTATGTGATATGGTTTCCTGAGGAACATTTTACCTGTGACCTACATGCATGTTCCACATTGGTCAATGGCCAGGGTGTTGTGGAATTGTCTGTTGTCTATCCCAGCACTCTTCTTCTTCTTCCTCTTCTCTTTCCCTGTTCAATGCAGCGTACATTGAACCTAAGTTCTACTCCTCATTCACATCTCTGTATTCAGTCTTATTCTGTCTCTCGTCATCCTCCTTTCCTTACCTCGATTGTCTTCCAGGTAGGTGTCCGTTGAGAGCCATTCTCTGTCACGTTTCTTCTTTCTTCCTGGAACAGGTGTACACGTTTCCTTGAACAACACCTTCGTAGAGTGAGATTCAATGTTCTTCCACACCAGCTTCCTCAGTGATGCCATGTAGTGTATTCGACTTGTCTCTGCTCCGACCTGTGATGAAGGCATTACTGAGTTTCTGAATGTCCAACTTGAATAACAGTGACCTGTCTCCAGTTGTTTGCAGGGAATTTCAACTTCTTCATGAAGTTCCTTTCCACTGTATGATAATGAAATTTTTACCCACGTTTGATCTCTTCTTTCAATATTCGTTAAAAACATTGAAGCAACTGCATTTTAATTCATGTCCATGAGCCGTATATCACTGCACTCTTTTCTTTGCCAACAAACAACAGATCCGACTGCATCTATCACAGGGTTCATGTGTGTCAGAAACACAGGAGACAATTTCTGTCATGAAAACGCTCTCTCCTCTCAGAAGTATCTGACGCATGCTCTATCAAAGAGACTCAAACTCCTAACAGCCACCTGATGACAAATCTCACATCACCACATTCTTCGACGATGACAGCCCACCGGAAAACCTTCTATTACAAATTCAAATATTAACCACACTCAGTCACACCCACCAGTTGAATGAAGTTTGAATTCATGGAGGGAAAGCAGTGTAGGAGATAAGTGTTTTGTTAAATTTGATTCAAAATTTAATATTCAAGAAAGCTTCTACAATCTACATACATTCAGAGTTACATTGACGTCGACACTCATCCTGGTGCTTCTCTTCAATTTCCTGTATAATAATAATAATTATAACAATTTGCTTTATTCCAAAGCAGTACATGTGATACAGAATGGAATTCTCAGCATTTTTACTTCAGTATTGCATCCAGTTAGTACATTATCAATAAATAGAATTCTACATAGATTAAGGAAATCTCAGTTCATTATTACAACAACACATTGACATGTCGGTAGCAAAGGTAAAGCTGAACAGTGTTTGAAGGTGTTAGAAAAGTAGGAGCTGTCATATATACTGGCGTAAGCGAGAGAAAGAGACAAAGCAGCACATACCGGAAAAGAGAGAGGGAGAGAAAAGGAAAAGAAAGAAAGAAAATGTTGTAACTATTGATGATATGAGTTGGAAAGACGAGATCCAGTTGTACTACTGACTATTTAATGAATGATAGTTGTCACGCCTAATGCTTTCTTTATCACAAGGACCACGAGTTAAGTAGGGTTTGTTTGAGATTTTGTACTTGTTGGTGCGAGCATATTGTTTTCTATATAGGCTTCTGGTTTTACCTGATCAGATGCAAGGGTAGAGTTGTGAGTGGAGAGGGTGATGTGGGTCAGATAAAATAGATTTGGCCCATTTTTCACATGAGTCCTCCTTGATTTCGTGGGAATATGAAAGTCATTAGGTCGTAAATGATTAATAAAAAATCAGTTAAATAAATAAATAAGTAAATCAGTTAGCGAAATTATTGGATGAAAGTAGCTGATCTTGTCATTTGAAAATATCCAGTGTGTGATTTCATAATTCTTTTAATTTATCACACTTTCTAATTTCATTTGAGCAAAGGAAGAACGAGCGTGTTTGCAGGATAATAGCAGTTCGTTTTATTCCATGTATTCTTTCATCTGCGTACATCAGAGAGTTACAAAACGCTGTCGGCATATTCTATTCTCCACTGTCACTTTGAATTATATGAAGAAAATACAGTCAACATAATTCCAATAATTCTGTGAGTAGACGGGCTCTTAATAGTGAATGTTGAGCTTTGTATTACTAATGTGATTAAGCGAGAGTCACGCAGAGTTCAGATTTCGCTTGGAAACAAAGATGGACTGGAGACAAATACTGGATCAAACAATAGAGTGAATTAGTACACATTATGATGAAAAGTTGAGGAGAATGGGAGTGAATAGTAAAGTAGAATTATAACATAGATAAAATAGTTAAGTAGATCTGGAATTCTAATTATGAGTTCAGCTGAGTGATTAAGAATGAAAAGCGAAATTAATTGGAATGTCACGCAACAGGAAAAAACACGAAACCGCATGAACAAAATAATTACAGTTGTCATGTTATTGAATGAGTAGTCAAGACTGTCTATCTACTTTTAGAAATAAAAATACAAAATGACGCCTTTTATTATAAACATTATGTTAACACACAGTAAGGAATTTGCAGCGTATTTAAACTGCATACTCTCTGCTCTTCCTACAAGATCTTCAAGGAAAATCGTATTTGGCAGTACATCGTATGACGCTGTGGTGTTCTCTCTGAAGCTATATTCAAATCTATACGATATTTTGTTCTGTGATGCAGCAGACAAAACTCTATTCGAGTCCATGTAGTGATTATAAGAAACACACAGTAAGATGGATAAAATCATAAGAAGAAATGGAAAAGTGTTTGTGCAGCAATATACCGGATAGAAATTCAGGCAGCTCGCTGATTCAAACAGGCCACCAGACTATTATTATTGTCATCATTATAACTCGAAGTTACAGTGGGAGAAGTCATGTTTTGACAGCACTTAGTAAATTTGATTTTGTTTGC
The DNA here is from genome assembly GCA_944472155.2 of Trichobilharzia szidati. NCBI lineage: Eukaryota > Metazoa > Platyhelminthes > Trematoda > Strigeidida > Schistosomatidae > Trichobilharzia > Trichobilharzia szidati. The sequence goes on along the minus strand of OX235271.1, from coordinate 3,514,688 downwards.
GATGTGAGCAGTTGAAGAGAATCCGCGAAATGCAGACGACCTCGTATTTTCCTGCAAATATGTTCGCTTTTTCTTCATTCAAACTAATAAACGGAGCTGATTGTATGGAATTGTTTTAGTCTGTTTTTCGTGATATTTCTGAAGATCTCCTCTAACCACAGTCTACCGATATGTTTTCTGGCAGATATCATCATTTGCTCAAAATGCCATCCATTTATTATTACTTCATCATTCTGTTATGTGATAAACACATTATATTCACTTATAAAATATTTACGAAAGCTTCTACAACCTACTTGTATACCGTGTTACTCTGACGTCGACACTCATCCTGGTGCTTCTCTCAATTTCCTGTATGAGAATGAAATCAGTTAGCAATATTATTGGATGAAATATTAGTGTTTAAATAATCAAGAAAGACCTATACTGGGTAGGAGGATGATTATTGGTGAACTGTGCGCTTATTAAAAGAATCAAAGAGTTCTGAATTATCTCAGTGAGTGATAATTTCCAGTTCCATCATTGGTCCGAGCAGACAAGTTTCTTCATTTCAGTGATTCCCTATGGGTCATGTGAATTTCACCAACTTGTGTGAGTAGCCTCAGTGACATTTTCGAAATGTTTCCACAAAGTCAACTGACCGGCGAGTATTCGACGATGGGAGTTGTAGTGTGTGTGTTTAACTGCGCGTTTGTGTGCTTTTCTGTGTCTTATACACATTTCAGCGCAATCAAGCTTTGCACGTGTATCCAGTGCTCTCTTAACTATCTTTTCCTGTAAACTTATCGACAAATACCACTATTTGTGTGCTACTCCAATGCTGAAATTCTCATAGAGGTATCGAAATCTCAAGCTGCATCTGCTACCCGTAAAACATGAGTCAAAACTTGACACTGGTGTCAGAGAGGAAGACGGGAGTGATAAAGAAGTGTAGAGATACTGTGTGTTAGCTATGTGCTGTCTAATATACTTCAAAAATGTTCGGAAGCTTTTCACTGTAATCGAAAATACCCAGTAGGGAGGTGAGATCTGCTTGTCGAAAAACGAATCTAAGGAGTTATTATCAGGTGCAAACGAAAGCTCACTCGTCATCACGTGGTCTGTTGAAGGATGACTAGCGGAAAACGGAATGAAATGTGGTGTGTTGCTGAAAACCATTGGTCCACTCGCATCCCATAGGAGCAATGAAAATAACCATATTAATAGTGTTCACAATTTGCCCACATTAAGATCTGTGATTACACTGTGAGATAATTATAGCAGTGTATAATTTTCCTTGGTGTCTAAGTTTCTGTATATTTCCTGGCTGTGGATCAGCTTCATAATCAGTTGTTTCGTTAAGTAGACAATTACCTAATTTTGTATGCAATGAGATTTTTAATGAAGCTATAACATCATAAAATCCGTTACATGGATTGTTGCTTGGTCTTCATCATGAATAGTCAATAACACTGACATAAGTGGAATTTCCCTTCGAGATGAATAATACCAATTCTTGAAGTCTTCTCAACGAACAGTTACTGTTTGTTCTAATGCGTCAAAACAGATTCACCCCAGCTTCCACTCACTTGTATTCATCATGAGTATGGTTTAGCGGTTTCCAAAACCAAGGGGAAATTACTACAACTAATTATGACATTTGGATGACCACGTTCACAGTGTAAATTCTTGTGTTAAAGAAAATGGTGACTTTCAAGAGTTCGTTTGCCGTGGGGATTGGATTTGTTTGAAGTTTGACCACAGACTGATATATGTTAGGTACAGCTGTTCGCCAGTGATTTAGAGTCTCTGTTATTGTGAAAAAATGAGTGCTGGCACTCCAAATTCCAGTTGCCTAAATAAGACGGGATGAAAAGAGCGAGAGTGATATCGTGGTGTGTTGCTTACACTGTGTATTCCACTCCGCACTTACGGGAATAATAATAATAATTATAATGATAGTGATATTTATCATTATATTTGGCGTTTCTCCGTGAAGGGATTCATGAATTGACTGAAAGACTCACACTGTCACTGTTACTGTAACTGTTATGTCACCATTGATATACGTTGAGAATAACGTGCCAGTGTGAATGCACGTGTCCAATGTGTTATCACTCTTAATCGATATGATAACAGGTGGCAACAATTTGTGCTGAAATCCTTGTCATCCAGTTATTCACACCGCATCACCACTGTGTCATATTTGAGGTGAACTTATCTAATACGGAATCACATTCTCCCAAAGTGGCGGTAAGTTCAACAACTACATTGTTATATATTGTTATATCATCGGTTGATGCTGTTTCACTCTGGACCTGTACTTATCTTGACAGGTTATTTCACCTACATCAATTTGTTGAGCACTTTAATTCAAGTATTTTTAGATCTATTGAAAGCAGCTGATCTTGTCATTTGAAGATGTCCAGTGTGTGATTTCATAATCCTTTTAATTTACCATACTTTCCGATTTCATTTGAGCAAAAGAAGAACAAGCGTATTTGCAGGATAATAGCAGATCGTTTTATTTCGTGGATTCTCTTCAACTGCCTACATAATAAACAAACTTGAATCAAACGTTTTCTCGTCGAGATAATTTTCTTCGACGTTTATTTTAAATAGAATTACTCAATGAGTCCTGAATCTATTGATCTATGTTTGTATTCAGCACCCGTTGTCTGCCATTATGTGGTTGTTGCTGTTGTGTTCATGAATGTTTGAGTCGTGTTAATTAATTTTCTGCTAAATTCAGTTTCATATTTTCCTATGATTGATCGTATGACTTAGATGTTCAAATATCCTCCGACTTGTCCTCGGATTTCTCTTCTTCTGTGGATTTGATTTTGTTCAAGCTGTTGTTAATTAAGTCGAGCAGCGAGTCAAGGAAACAATCAATATAAATACAAGTAGATTGGAGGGTGCGCAAAAAGACAAAGGCAAACAGTCATGACATGGAAGGTGACCAGAAAATGTATATTGTTAATTCAAGGAGAAATTTGATATCGCACCTCACGACACTGCTCGACTGGTACTGACAAATGTCATAATCTGCGGTGAGTTTTCATCCTCACACTCTACGCAATGTACTCTACCACTCTGATTACAAATTGACACAACGAAAACTCAGCTTTAAACCTTACTAAATAGGGCAGTTGATAATGAGCATAAGATTGATATTCAAGTATCGGTTTGTAGGGATTAGATTTGATTGCCTACAGGATTTTTTCATGGGCTGACATCAGTTAGAAAACTATTGAAAATCACCGAGTGAGAACTGGACAGTTGACTTCTTCGCCACCCTGGTTTGTGTTTGCTCTTCAGTAGTAGTCATCCACCCGCCGATGAAGTTTGAAACCACGACCTTACAGTTACAAGGCGGTGAGCTTACTGCCCATTAGGCAGTCGCTGATTAAACTCCATCAATAACCTCAAAAGCAGCGTGAGGCAGCTATGCCGGCAACAGACAGATCGAGCAGAAAGTAAATATTCCAGCGGAATTGTTTGTAAAATATAATTCACCTGTAGGAAGGAACAGTGGATGAAGAAGAATACTAAAAACAATGTTGAAGCGAAACTCTGTTCACCTGAATCGCACTACAACAATTCCTGGAAATAGTACAAGATCAGAATCACACTAATTCATACAAATACAAACAGATATTAAAACAAAATATAATAAATGCCTGGCACGAAATTTGACGGGAATATTGAAAGAAGAGATCAAACGTGGGTAAAAAGTTCATTATCATACAGTGGAAAGGAACTTCAAGAAGAAGGTGAAATTCCCTGCAAACAACTGGAGACAGGTCACTGTTATTCAAGTTGGACATTCAGAAACTCAGTAATGCCTTCATCACAGGTCGGAGCAGAGACAAGTCGAATACACTACATGGCATCACTGAGGAAGCTGGTGTGGAAGAACATTGAATCTCACTCTACGAAGGTATTGTTCAAGGAAACGTGTACACCTGTTCCAGGAAGAAAGAAGAAACGTGACAGAGAATGGCTCTCAACGGACACCTACCTGGAAGACAATCGAGGTAAGGAAAGGAGGATGACGAGAGACAGAATAAGACTGAATACAGAGATGTGAATGAGGAGTAGAAATTAGGTTCAATGTACGCTGCATTGAACAGGGAAAGAGAAGAGGAAGAAGAAGAGTGCTGGGATAGACAACAGACAATTCCACAACACTCTGGCTATTGACCAATGTGGAACATGCATGTAGGTCACAGGTAAAATGTTCCTCAGGAAACCATATCACATAGCCAGTTGTCGATCCAAGGAGAGTTCAAACTAGATGATGGAAGCAATAATAGATATTCAAGCCAACCTGATTACGAAGGAGGAGAAACAAATCAAACAATAGTCTGATCACTCGAAATACCTCTGCAAACGACTATCACCTGCAAGTCAAACAGAAATGCCACCTCTATCAACATCAGTAGCACGCATAGAACTGCATGGCAGTGGACACTGATTCCCAAACGGAATCAGAATTCCTGAATGTTATCAAACTACTGATCTCCAGTCGGGAAAGCAGCTGGATGAAACAGAATTCGTCTACCTCGAATCACTAAAAAATAACCTAAAGTCTCTGGCTATTGTGCTCACGAAATTATTGAAAAAGGTTTGGAAGGAAGGAAAGCAGCTTAACGACTGGAAGGAAGCCTGGGTACCTTGTCAAGCTGTCAAAATGGCCGACTTATTCCTTACCTGCAAGAACTGGCGTTGATAAATGCGTTTAGAAAAATACTGAATTGCATCGTCCGTGAGAGAATGAAACATTCGCTGGGTGTAGAACTCCAACACCCACCGGAACAAGCAGTGTTCAGAAAGTCAAATCATGTACTGATCAAATTTCAACTATACTCATCGTCATCAAACAAAGCCTAGAACAGAATGGCAGTCAAACTTCAACCCTAACTTCATCGACTCCGAAAAGGCATTCGTCAGACATCGCTGACGCGAAATAATCTGAGAACAACTTGAACGCTATGGCCTTCACTGCCACTTCATTGAGCAACACCGAATATAATTCAGTTATGGTTTTTGGTTCACCTGATTGGCGACACCCATGTAGCCTCGTGGATATCCTTGTGTTTGTATACGCTGCCAGCGATCACTAGTTCATTGAAAGCGCGGAAGTCAGCAAAGACTTCTCCGTTTTCATTCATATCTCCAAGAGCCTCTCAACGCATGATGCGTTCTCAGCCTGTGTTGTCTGGTATCAGTTCGGCGTTCGTCTCTCCTCATAATAGCCACTCACTGCCTCAGTATGCTCGTGGTTGTCTACTGGGTGACCGGAGTAGAACATCAACTCTTTCGCTGACAATTTGATGAATGCACTTCCATTCCATCTGCTTTCGCATATTCCCAGTACTTGATCATCATATCTTTTCATCTCGTTTGCAATCCGAGCAGCTCCGCCAGTCTGGTACATGTTGTGGACGTTCCTTGTCCTCACACAGACTTTTTCCTTTATCGCATGTAGGCTCAGCCTACTGAAGTTTCTGTAGCAACTTTGTTCACAGGGTGGGCTTGCTAGCCTCACGCCGGAGAAGTATGTTGTTACAAGACTATATACTTTACGGAGGAGCGACATTTATGAAGAAACATTTACAACAAGAAGCGAGCGGCGAAAGCAAGAAAAGAAAGCTGAAGCAATCGTATCATTGTCAAATACAGTTGGCCGAAATGACATCAAGACCATAGACTCACTGACTTTGGTCGAATTGAAAGTCCAGGTGCAAAAATATATTCAATCATAGACATTGGTCAGTGTTGAACAGTCGCAATATGTCGAACATTTAGTCATAGGTTTATCAGTCAACACGATAATATCCACAGATTCTGTTTTCGAAAGTTAAATAATTACAATAAATCCCACAACTTATTGGCAAGAAACGCCAGAAAAATAAGAGTGTAATGTGACTGAGCGAAAGTAGCATACTAATCGGAAACCTGCTTCAAGGTTCAATCATTCAACAGCTGGCTGTATGATAATAACACGTGTCAAGTGATTCACAACGGAATAGTCAGTGACTAGTTTGAAGAGAAAACAGGAATAAGACAAGGCCGACTGCCTATAATCACCGATTATATTCCTAATAGTGGATCGAGAGGTACTATGGCAATGTTTGACTGTGAAGGGAGTGCCAAGAAAGTACATTGCACTAATCAAAGCACTCTACTCAAACTCACGTAGCTGTATAAGGGCTTATGAGGAATTGTCATCTGAATTGATAACAAGCAGTGGTGTCCGTCAAGGATGTCCACTTTCCCCTTTTCTGTTTAATTTCATCATAGATATGCTAATGGAAGTATCCTTAACTGAATTTAACGACTTAGGAATCGACTTGCTACCAGGGAATAGTCTTATAGACTTAGAATATGCAGACGACATAGTCCTGTTAGGGGAGGACGCTGACAAAATGCACAGTCTTCTGAACACCTTGAGCAGCAATCTTCGTATGTTTGGCATGCGATTCGCCCCTGTAAAATTTAAGATGCTGCTACAGGACTGGACTACGTCAACTCCTAGCTTAGTGATAGGGAGTGAAGTGATAGAGCATGTCGACCACTTCACCTATTTGGGAAGTTTTATCAGCACCAACGGATTGATTGGTGACGAAATCACAGCACGGATCCAGAAAGCTCGGGCTGCTTTCGCTAACGTACACCGTCTCTGGCGTAGTCGTGACATTCGGCTATCAAAAAAGGGACGTGTATACTGCTCATCAGTTCGCTCCGTCCTTCTCTATGGTAGTGAGACGTGGCCATTGAGAGCGGAAGACATGAAGAGATTGTCTGTTTTTGATCACAGATGTCTACGATCTCTTTCTCACGTTAGGTGGTATAATAAGGTAAGTAATGTTGACGTTAGGCGTGGAGCGTTGGGCAAAGAGGGCAAATCAATCGAAGAGGCTATGAAGTTACATAGATTGAGATGATTAGGTCACGTGCTGTGCATGCCTAGCCATCGCCTCCCTCGACGGGCATTACTAGCTGATATAGGTGCAGGTTGGAAAAGAGTAAGTGGTGGCAAAACAAAAACATGGCATCAATCAATGAAATCTTTGACAGTTAAACTGAGTCAGACAGGAAGATGCAGACTTCCGGGTTGGGGCCCTCGGGACTTTAGGAATCAATGGCTGGAGACAATAGGTGACATGGCTCAAAATCGTTGTCAATGGCGCAGATGTATTCAGTCTATTTGTTACGCCTGCAGCTGCTAATTGCTATAACGGTAATAAACTCGAAGGAAACGTTACCATGCTTAATTTTCCTATGTACCCACAGATTCACTGAACCACGCAAATGACAAAATACAATAGCTGACTTTTGACTAAGGTATTGTATTGCACTATGTAGTTATTGCCCACGCTTAGAGAAACTGTTCACTCTTGTATACTTACTTCCTCTGCTTCTGCATTGCTCTCATTGAATCTCCCCTCGACTAACTGACAGAGATTTTGTGACATAGTGAATGACATTGAAAGCTGTCGGTGGCCATCCTAAATGTACGCTGAAGGCATTGTATTCACTTTTGGTATGCTACGTAAGGAGGAAACGGAATAAAATATTTTAGAACATGTTGTGAACTCCATGTTGTTTTGATGGAATCGGTTTTCGTCATTATAATTTTTGTCGTTAATTAGAAAGGACTGTAGAGATAGGCGTGAAATGGAGAAGTGGTCTTGAATATTGACGTTCCACCTGGAACACATATCAATAATGAGAAGTGAAATTATATTTTCTATAATTGATTTGTAAGGATTAGTTTTGTTTTAAGTAGTTGATCACGGATTGATATCAGTTAGAGAACCATTGAAAATCAGGGAGTTATAGAATGAAACAGCTGTTGACTACTCCCTGGAAATATAAAGAGCACTTGGATGAAACAGCTATCCAGTACTCCTTAGTATTCAATAGTTCTCTAACTGATGTCAATCCTTGATCGACTCGTTGAATTATATTTGCATTTTTGAAATTACTCTTAGTACAATTTTTATTATTGCTGAGATCCATCGAAAACGTGTTGATCGCGCTACGCCATCGCTATTTTAGTCGATATGAGATTGGTTGAGAAAAGTGCTCCTCACTCAACTTGGCGACTGTCACCGAAACACAACACCCATGTGTGATTAAATGTTCATGCTAGAAAGCGGAACCTAGAATTCTCATTCAACGAATCACATCAGTTCATTCCTAAAAGTGATAGAATGAATGAGACACGCGTGTGTCATCAGAAAACAGTGTGCTAGCTGAATATTGATTAAAGAATAGCCTGCACACGTATGATAAGAATTTGTGTTACTGATGCACAACACATACAGAATGCTTAGTACAAGTGTGTTAGTTGAATAGTGCTTAGAAAAGATTATGAGAAGTGTACAAATGAGGTGATTTTGGCAACGCGTAATTGTTTACAGAATGAAGAAATATTTGTGTTGTTTGAGGTCAACATCACGCGTTGTATGTCTTATTTATAATTATTACCATCTCTCATACTTTTACTTCAAAAATAATCTTAATTATAACAATGAAGAAAATAACAACTCTATCGCAAACAGTAATTCTATTAGAAATATGCAATTTTCAGCATGATCAGCTCAGAGATCCAAGAGAAGCGATAGGACTTCAGATAGTGTGTGGAATAAATCGGTTAGATCAGTGGAAAATAAAGCTGAATTGGTTGGGTCACTATCCTGCACTACCATGCTGGTCTACATCACTTGTTGCACATGAGACAACCTCATTCTATCAAAATTCAATTGCCATGTATAATTTCCACATGTGTTATGCACAAACTTACTTCAACCTTCGTCATGAAGTAAATATCTTCAATGTAAACACCTTTTGATTGAAACTGTTCACAAGATGAAAGATGAAACTGGTTTGTATGAAGTCAACTGATGGGTGTGAATAGTGTGAAAGTGAAGTCAATCCGATATGGAGCAGAAACCGGGATATTTCATAAACTGAAAGGCGTTTGTCAGATAATCGTACGCGAGTAGCATCTGAACAAAAAGATTCGATGTATGTCCTCTGCGTCAGTTTAACTTGACAATTAGGCCATAGAATTTAGAATTCATGAAGATATCATGTTCAGTGAAGGTCATCGGAGAACTGCACTTCATCACCAAAGTGTTTCATTACCCATCTTGAAATCCAGGCTTCCCATGATATGTCTGATATCACTATGGTTGACTTCACATACCCTTGCCATTTCACCTATCACACACAGTTCACAGTTCACCTTAGCTTCTTGATATTCGGTTCATCTTAAATTGACTAATTCTACGTGCGCTTATGTCCTCATGAAACTCACCTTTACTAATGCATATCGAGTGGTGATCAGTCGGAGTATTGCATATTAATCATCACCCAGTCCTTGAAATCCCACTTTCATAATGTCGAATTCATGTTGAAAGACATCACAAGTGATTTCGATTTACTTAAGGGTTGGGCAGTGTAATAGTGAGCTTTGAGGTGGGACTCCGTTTTAATTAATATGGCTGGTGAAAATTGTTTTTATATGCTGAATTTCGTTTCACACTCAACACCGAAATCCAGGAGTAAATGCTTAAAATACATTTTTCGGTTTTCGTAGTGATGTTTATTATTGATATTCTCTTGTGTTAGGAGTAGAATATAGGGCTTTCACAACATATCTCCACTTCGTTCTGTCTTCTGCCATCCTCTACAGCTGGGTCCACGAATGATCAAACTCTCTCATCTTTTCCTCACACTACCTCATCCACGTCACTCTCGCAAACACGACCCACTAGTTCCTTCTATTCGAATTCCACTGGAGCGATGGCCTGACGTGCAATGTCATTCGGTGGCCGCTTTAATCTATGACATATCCATCCCCATTTACTTCTACATATTCGCTGATCGATCGGCTCACTCCTGAAGGTGTGATCTCAGTCAGAATTTTCTGTTGCTTATTGTTTCTAGCCAGGTGAACATTTGATCTCCAGTGTGAAGCCAGAGATGAAAGTCTGCAACCTGTTGGAAATCCTCTCCGTAACACGCTGGTCAAGTTTCTGTCCTGCCTGAAAAGACTGACTGCACATCGGTGTTGGAAATGCAAATCTGGCTCCTCATTCTGATTGCAGCAAACGTCCACTTTGATAATGGCATATCTCGACTTTCCGACTTTGTCCTGATTTGACACCTTCGCACGGTGGTTACTTCTGTTGAATCTCTCCCGTTGATGGCGATTGGTGCTGATTGTTGTTGTTGCGGTTCGTTGATATCGTCATCAACTCCGTCTTCTATATGTTCACCTGGAGTCCTGTCTTCGCTGCCTGCATCTGCCGCCAGTCTGTTGCTTTTCATCCGCCTGCAAGTATTCGAGTTTATGCGATAGAAGACATATAAAATAAACTGCTGCTACTGCTGCATTCAACATAGAACTTGGCACCGAGGTGCAGCAGTTCGAGTTGCCACGTTCCAAAGAGCACACAAAAGTAGACAGGAAAATGAGAGAAGGGAATCAATAGAATTTAGATAAGTATAAGAATGAGACAGAATGAGCAATGGTAGAAAGGAATATGAAAGGTTAAAGAGACTGAATACATCTGCGCCATTGACAACGATTTTGAGCCATGTCACCTATTGTCTCCAGCCATTGATTCCTAAAGTCCCGAGGGCCCCAACCCGGAAGTCTGCATCTTCCTGTCTGACTCAGTTTAACTGTCAAAGATTTCATGGATTGATGCCATGTTTTTGTTTGGCCACCACTTACTCTTTTCCAACCTGCACCTATATCAGCTAGTAATGCCCGTCGAGGGAGGCGGTGGCTAGGCATGCACAGCACGTGACCTAATCATCTCAATCTATGTAACTTCATAGCCTCTTCGATTGATTTGCCCTCTTTGCCCAACGCTCCACGCCTAACGTCAACATTACTTACCTTATTATACCACCTAACGTGAGAAAGAGATCGTAGACATCTGTGATCAAAAACAGACAATCTCTTCATGTCTTCCGCTCTCAATGGCCACGTCTCACTACCATAGAGAAGGACGGAGCGAACTGATGAGCAGTATACACGTCCCTTTTTTGATAGCCGAATGTCACGACTACGCCAGAGACGGTGTACGTTAGCGAAAGCAGCCCGAGCTTTCTGGATCCGTGCTGTGATTTCGTCACCAATCAATCCGTTGGTGCTGATAAAACTTCCCAAATAGGTGAAGTGGTCGACATGCTCTATCACTTCACTCCCTATCACTAAGCTAGGAGTTGACGTAGTCCAGTCCTGTAGCAGCATCTTAAATTTTACAGGGGCGAATCGCATGCCAAACATACGAAGATTGCTGCTCAAGGTGTTCAGAAGACTGTGCATTTTGTCAGCGTCCTCCCCTAACAGGACTATGTCGTCTGCGTATTCTAAGTCTATAAGACTATTCCCTGGTAGCAAGTCGATTCCTAAGTCGTTAAATTCAGTTAAGGATACTTCCATTAGCATATCTATGATGAAATTAAACAGAAAAGGGGAAAGTGGACATCCTTGACGGACACCACTGCTTGTTATCAATTCAGATGACAATTCCTCATAAGCCCTTATACAGCTACGTGAGTTTGAGTAGAGTGCTTTGATTAGTGCAATGTACTTTCTTGGCACTCCCTTCACAGTCAAACATTGCCATAGTACCTCTCGATCCACTATTAGGAATATAATCGGTGATTATAGGCAGTCGGCCTTGTCTTATTCCTGTTTTCTCTTCAAACTAGTCACTGACTATTCCGTTGTGAATCACTTGACACGTGTTATTATCATACAGCCAGCTGTTGAATGATTGAACCTTGAAGCAGGTTTCCGATTAGTATGCTACTTTCGCTCAGTCACATTACACTCTTATTTTTCTGGCGTTTCTTGCCAATAAGTTGTGGGATTTATTGTAATTATTTAACTTTCGAAAACAGAATCTGTGGATATTATCGTGTTGACTGATAAACCTATGACTAAATGTTCGACATATTGCGACTGTTCAACAATGACCAATGTCTATGATTGAATATATTTTTGCACTTGGACATTCAATTCGACCCGAGTCAGTGAGTCTATGGTCTTGATGTCATTTCGGCCAACTGTATTTGACAATGATACGATTGCTTCAGCTTTCTTTTCTTGCTTTCGCCGCTCGCTTCTTGTTGTAAATGTTTCTTCATAAATGTCGCTCCTCCGTAAAGTATATAGTCTTGTAACAACATACTTCTCCGGCGTGAGGCTAGCAAGCCCACCCTGTGAACAAAGTTGCTACAGAAACTTCAGTAGGCTGAGCCTACATGCGATAAAGGAAAAAGTCTGTGTGAGGACAAGGAACGTCCACAACATGTACCAGACTGGCGGAGCTGCTCGGATTGCAAACGAGATGAAAAGATATGATGATCAAGTACTGGGAATATGCGAAAGCAGATGGAATGGAAGTGCATTCATCAAATTGTCAGCGAAAGAGTTGATGTTCTACTCCGGTCACCCAGTAGACAACCACGAGCATACTGAGGCAGTGAGTGGCTATTATGAGGAGAGACGAACGCCGAACTGATACCAGACAACACAGGCTGAGAACGCATCATGCGTTGAGAGGCTCTTGGAGATATGAATGAAAACGGAGAAGTCTTTGCTGACTTCCGCGCTTTCAATGAACTAGTGATCGCTGGCAGCGTATACAAACACAAGGATATCCACGAGGCTACATGGGTGTCGCCAATCAGGTGAACCAAAAACCATAACTGAATTATATTCGGTGTTGCTCAATGAAGTGGCAGTGAAGGCCATAGCGTTCAAGTTGTTCTCAGATTATTTCGCGTCAGCGATGTCTGACGAATGCCTTTTCGGAGTCGATGAAGTTAGGGTTGAAGTTTGACTGCCATTCTGTTCTAGGCTTTGTTTGATGACGATGAGTATAGTTGAAATTTGATCAGTACATGATTTGACTTTCTGAACACTGCTTGTTCCGGTGGGTGTTGGAGTTCTACACCCAGCGAATGTTTCATTCTCTCACGGACGATGCAATTCAGTTTTTTTCTAAACGCATTTATCAACGCCAGTTCTTGCAGGTAAGGAATAAGTCGGCCATTTTGACAGCTTGACAAGGTACCTAGGCTTCCTTCCAGTCGTTAAGCTACTTTCCTTCCTTCCAAACCTTTTTCAATAATTTCGTGAGCACAATAGCCAGAGACTTTAGGTTATTTTTTAGTGATTCGAGGTAGACGAATTCTGTTTCATCCAGCTGCTTTCCCGACTGGAGATCAGTAGTTTGATAACATTCAGGAATTCTGATTCCGTTTGGGAATCAGTGTCCACTGCCATGCAGTTCTATGCGTGCTACTGATGTTGATAGAGGTGGCATTTCTGTTTGACTTGCAGGTGATAGTCGTTTGCAGAGGTATTTCGAGTGATCAGACTATTGTTTGATTTGTTTCTCCTCCTTCGTAATCAGGTTGGCTTGAATATCTATTATTGCTTCCATCATCTAGTTTGAACTCTCCTTGGATCGACAACTGGCTATGTGATATGGTTTCCTGAGGAACATTTTACCTGTGACCTACATGCATGTTCCACATTGGTCAATAGCCAGAGTGTTGTGGAATTGTCTGTTGTCTATCCCAGCACTCTTCTTCTTCCTCTTCTCTTTCCCTGTTCAATGCAGCGTACATTGAACCTAATTTCTACTCCTCATTCACATCTCTGTATTCAGTCTTATTCTGTCCCTCGTCATCCTCCTTTCCTTACCTCGATTGTCTTCCAGGTAGGTGTCCGTTGAGAGCCATTCTCTGTCACGTTTCTTCTTTCTTCCTGGAACAGGTGTACACGTTTCCTTGAACAATACCTTCGTAGAGTGAGATTCAATGTTCTTCCACACCAGCTTCCTCAGTGATGCCATGTAGTGTATTCGACTTGTCTCTGCTCCGACCTGTGATGAAGGCATTACTGAGTTTCTGAATGTCCAACTTGAATAACAGTGACCTGTCTCCAGTTGTTTGCAGGGAATTTCAACTTCTTCATGAAGTTCCTTTCCACTGTATGATAATGAAATTTTTACCCACGTTTGATCTCTTCTTTCAATATTCGTTAAAAAACATTGAAGCAACTGCATTTTAATTCATGTCCATGAGCCGTATATCACTGCACTCTTTTCTTTGCCAACAAACAACAGATCCGACTGCATCTATCACAGGGTTCATGTGTGTCAGAAACACAGGAGACAATTTCTGTCATGAAAACGCTCTCTCCTCTCAGAAGTATCTGACGCATGCTCTATCAAAGAGACTCAAACTCCTAACAGCCACCTGATGACAAATCTCACATCACCACATTCTTCGACGATGACAGCCCACCGCAAAACCTTCTATTACAAATTCAAATATTAACCACACTCAGTCACACCCACCAGTTGAATGAAGTTTGAATTCATGGAGGCAAAGCAGTGTAGGAGATAAGTGATTTGTTAAATTTGATTCAAAATTTAATATTTAAGAAAGCTTCTACAATCTACATACATTCAGAGTTACACTGACGTCGACACTCATCCTGGTGCTTCTCTTCAATTTCCTGTATAATAATAATAATAATTATAACAATTTGCTTTATTCCAAAGCAGTACATGTGATACAGAATGGAATTCTCAGCATTTTTACTTCAGTATTGCATCCAGTTAGTACATTATCAATAAATAGAATTCTACATACATTTAGGAAATCTCAGTTCATTATTACAACAACACATTGACATGTCGGTAGCAAAGGTAAAGCTGAACAGTGTTTGAAGGTGTTAGAAAAGTAGGAGCTGTCATATATACTGGCGTAAGCGAGAGAAAGAGACAAAGCAGCACATAACGGAAAAAAAAGAGGGAGAGAAAAGGAAAAGAAAGAAAGAGAATGTTGTACCTATTGATGATATGAGTTGGAAAGACGAGATCCAGTTGTACTACTGACTATTTAATGAATTAAAGGTGTCACGCCTAATGCTTTCTTTATCACAAGGACCACGAGTTAAGTAGGGTTTGTTTGAGATTTTGTACTTGTTGGTGCGAGCATATTGTTTTCTATATAGGCTTCTGGTTTTACCTGATCAGATGCAAGGGTAGAGTTGTGAGTGGAGAGGGTGATGTGGGTCAGATAAAATAGATTTGGCCCATTTTTCACATGAGTCCTCCTTGATTTCGTGGGAATATGAAAGTCATTAGGTCGTAAATGATCAATAAAAAAATCAGTTAAATAAATAAATAAATCAGTTAGCAATATTATTGGATGAAAGCAGCTGATCTTGTCATTTGAAGATATCCAGTGTGTGATTTCATAATTCTTTTAATTTACCACACTTTCCAATTTCATTTGAGCAAAGGAAGAACGGGGGCGTGTTTGCAGGATAATAGCAGTTCGTTTTATTCCGTATATTCTTTATCTGCGTACATCAGAGAGTTACAAAACGCTGTCGGAATATTCTTTTCTCCACTGTCACTTTGAATTATATGAAGAAAATACAGTCAACATAATTCCAATAATTCTGTGAGTAGACGGGCTTCTTATGGTGAAAGTGGAGCTTTGTATTACTAATGTGATTAAGCGAGAGTCACGCAGAGTTCAGATTTCGCTTGGAAACAAAGATGGACTGGAGACAAATACTGGATCAAACAATAGAGTGAATTAGTACACATTATGATGAAAAGTTGAGGAGAATGGGAGTGAATAGTAAAGTAGAATTATAACATAGATAAAATAGTTAAGTAGATCTGGAATCCTAATTATGAGTTCAGCTGAGTGATTAAGAATGAAAAGCGAAATTAATTGGAATGTCATGCAACAGGAAAGAACACGAAACCGCATGAACAAAATAATTACAGTTGTCATGTTATTGAATGAGTAGTCAAAACTGTCTATCTATTTTTAGAAATAAAAATACAAAATGACGCCTTTTATTCTAAACATTATGTTAACACACAGTAAGGAATTCGCAGCGTATTTAAACTGCATACTCTCTGCTCTTCCTACAAGATCTTCAAGGAAAATCGTATTCGGCAGTACATCGTATGACGCTGTGGTGTTCTCTCTGAAGCTATATTCAAATCTATACGATATTTTGTTCTGTGATGCAGCAGACAAAACTCTGTTCGAGTTCATGTAGTGATTATAAGAAACACACAGTAAGATGGATAAAATCATAAGAAGAAATGGAAAAGTGTTTATGTAGCAATATACCGGATAGAAATTCAGGCAGCTCGCTGATTCAAACAGGCCACCAGACTATTATTATTGTCATCATTATAACTCGAAGTTACAGTGGGAGAAGTCATGTTTTGACAGCACTTAGTAAATTTGATTTTGTTTGCGATGTGAGCAGTTGAAGAGAATCCGCGAAATGCAGACGACCTCGTATTTTCCTGCAAATATGTTCGCTTTTTCTTCATTCAAACTAATAAACGGAGCTGATTGTATGGAATTGTTTTAGTCTGTTTTTCGTGATATTTCTGAAGATCTCCTCTAACCACAGTCTACCGATATGTTTTCTGGCAGATTTCATCATTTGCTCAAAATGCCATCCATTTATTATTACTTCATCATTCTGTTATGTGATAAACACATTATATTCACTTATATAATATTTACGAAAGTTTCTACAACCTACATGTATACCGTGTTACTCTGACGTCGACACTCATCCTGGTGCTTCTCTCAATTTCCTGTATGAGAATGAAATCAGTTAGCAATATTATTGGATGAAATATTAGTGTTTAAATAATCAAGAAAGACCTATACTGGGTAGGAGGATGATTATTGGTGAACTGTGCGCTTATTAAAAGAATCAAAGAGTTCTGAATTATCTCAGTGAGTGATAATTTCCAGTTCCATCATTGGTCCGAGCAGACAAGTTTCTTCATTTCAGTGATTCCCTATGGGTCATGTGAATTTCACCAACTTGTGTGAGTAGCCTCAGTGACATTTTCGAAATGTTTCCACAAAGTCAACTGACCGGCGAGTATTCGACGATGGGAGTTGTAGTGTGTGTGCTTAACTGCGCGTTTGTGTGCTTTTCTGTGTCTTATACACATTTCAGCGCAATCAAGCTTTGCACGTGTATCCAGTGCTCTCTTAACTATCTTTTCCTGTAAACTTATCGACAAACACCACTATTTGTGTGCTACTCCAATGCTGAAATTCTCATAGAGGTATCGAAATCTCAAGCTGCATCTGCTACCCGTAAAACATGAGTCAAAACTTGACACTGGTGTCAGAGAGGAAGACGGGAGTGATAAAGAAGTGTAGAGATACTGTGTGTTAGCTATGTGCTGTCTAATATACTTCAAAAATGTTCGGAAGCTTTTCACTGTAATCGAAAATACCCAGTAGGGAGGTGAGATCTGCTTGTCGAAAAACGAATCTAAGGAGTTATTATCAGGTGCAAACGAAAGCTCACTCGTCATCACGTGGTCTGTTGAAGGATGACTAGCGGAAAACGGAATGAAATGTGGTGTGTTGCTGAAAACCATTGGTCCACTCGCATCCCATAGGAGCAATGAAAATAACCATATTAATAGTGTTCACAATTTGTCCACATTAAGATCTGTGATTACACTGTGAGATAATTATAGCAGTGTATAATTTTCCTTGGTGTCTAAGTTTCTGTATATTTCCTGGCTGTAGATCAGCTTCATAATCAGTTGTTTCGTTAAGTAGACAATTACCTAATTTTGTATGCAATGAGATTTTTAATGAAGCTATAACATCATAAAATCCGTTACATGGATTGTTGCTTGGTCTTCATCATGAATAGTCAGTAACACTGACATAAGTGGAATTTCCCTTCGAGATGAATAATACCAATTCTTGAAGTCTTCTCAACGAACAGTTACTGTTTGTTCTAATGCGTCAAAACAGATTCACCCCAGCTTCCACTCACTTGTATTCATCGTGAGTATGGTTAAGCAGTTTCCAAAACCAAGGGGAAATTACTACAACTAATTATGACATTTGGATGACCACGTTCACAGTGTAAATTCTTGTGTTAAAGAAAATGGTGACTTTCAAGAGTTCGTTTGCCGTGGGGATTGGATTTGTTTGAAGTTTGACCACAGACTGATATCTGTTAGATACAGCTGTTCGCCAGTGATTTAGAGTCTCTGTTATTGTGAAAAAATGAGTGCTGGCACTCCAAATTCCAGTTGCCTAAATAAGACGGGATGAAAAGAGCGAGAGTGATATCGTGGTGTGTTGCTTACACTGTGTATTCCACTCCGCACTTACGGGAATAATAATAATAATTATAATGATAGTGATATTTATCATTATATTTGGCGTTTCTCCGTGAAGGGATTCATGAATTGACTGAAAGACTCACACTGTCACTGTTACTGTAACTGTTATGTCACCATTGATATACGTTGAGAATAACGTGCCAGTGTGAATGCACGTGTCCAATGTGTTATCAGTCTTAATCGATATGATAACAGGTGGCAACAATTTGTGCTCAAATCCTTGTCATCCAGTTATTCACACCGCATCACCACTGTGTCATATTTGAGGTGAACTTATCTAATACGGAATCACATTCTCCCAAAGTGGCGGTAAGTTCAACAACTACATTGTTATATATTGTTATATCATCGGTTGATGCTGTTTCACTCTGGACCTGTACTTATCTTGACAGGTTATTTCACCTACATCAATTTGTTGAGCACTTTAATTCAAGTATTTTTAGATCTATTGAAAGCAGCTGATCTTGTCATTTGAAGATGTCCAGTGTGTGATTTCGTAATCCTTTTAATTTACCATACTTTCCGATTTCATTTGAGCAAAAGAAGAACAAGCGTATTTGCAGGATAATAGCAGATCGTTTTATTTCGTGAATTCTCTTCAACTGCCTACATTATAAACAAACTTGAATCAAACGTTTTCTCGTCGAGATAATTTTCTTCGACGTTTATTTTAAATAGAATTACTCAATGAGCCCTGACTCTATTGATCTATGTTTGTATTCAGCACCCGTTGTCTGCCATTATGTGGTTGTTGCTGTTGTGTTCATGAATGTTTGAGTCGTGTTAGTTAATTTTCTGCTAAATTCAGTTTCATATTTTCCTATGATTGATCGTATGACTTAGATGTTCAAATATCCTCCGACTTGTCCTCGGATTTCTCTTCTTCTGTGGATTTGATTTTGTTCAAGCTGTTGTTAATTAAGTCGAGCAGCGAGTCAAGGAAACAATCAATATAAATACAAGTAGATTGGAGGGTGCGCAAAAAGACAAAGGCAAACAGCCATAACATGGAAGGTGACCAGGAAATGTATATTGTCAATTCAAGGAGAAATTTGATATCGCACCTCACAACACTGCTCGACTGGTACTGACAAATGTCATAATCTGCGGTGAGTTTTCATCCTCACACTCTACGCATTGTACTCTACCCCTCTGATTACAAATTGACACAACGAAAACTCAGCTTTAAACCTTACTAAATAGGGCAGTTGATAATGAGCATAAGATTGATATTCAAGTATCGGTTTGTAGGGATTTGATTTGATTGCCTACAGGATTTTATCATGAGCTGACATCAGTTAGAAAACTATTGAAAATCACCGAGTGAGTACTGGACAGTTGACTTCTTCGCCACCCTGGTTTGTGTTTGCTCTTCAGTAGTAGGCACCCACCCGCCGATGAAGTTTGAAACCACGACCTTACAGTTACAAGGCGGTGAGCTTACTGCCCATTAAGCAGTCGCTGATTAAACTCCATCAATAACCTCAAAAGCAGCGTGAGGCAGCTATGCCGGCAACAGACAGATCGAGCAGAAAGCAAATATCCCACGGAATTGTTTGTAAAATATAATTCACCTGTAGGAAGGAACAGTGGATGAAGAAGAATACTAAAAACAATGTTGAAGCAAACCTCTGTTCACCTGAATCACACTACAACAATTCCTGGAAATAGTACAAGATCAGAATCCCACTAATTCATACAAATACAAACAGATAATAAAACAAAATATAATAAATGCATGGCACGAAATTTGACAGGAATATTGAAAGAAGAGATCAAACGTGGGTAAAAATTTCATTATCATACAGTGGAAAGGAACTTCAAGAAGAAGGTGAAATTCCTTTCAAACAACTGGAGACAGGTCACTGTAATTCAAGTTGGACATTCAGAAACTCAGAAATGCCTTCACCACAGGTCGGAGCAGAGACAAGTCGAATACACTACATGAGCTGGTGTGGAAGAACATTGAATCTCACTCTACGGAGGTGTTGTTCAAGAAAACGTGTACACCTGTTCCAGGAAGAAAGAAGAAACGTGACAGAGAATGGCTCTCAACGAACACCTACCTGGAAGCCAATTGAGGTAAGAAGAAATTGGAGGAGGATGGCGAGCGACAGAATAAGACTGAATACAGAGATGTGGACAAGGTGTAGAACTTGGGTTCAATGTACGCTGCACTGAATAGGGAAAGAGAAGAGGAGATAGAAGAAGAAGAGTGCTTGGATGGACAACAGACGATTCCACAACACACTGGCTATTGACGGATGTGGAACATGCATGCAGGTCGCAGGTAAAATGTTCCTCAGGAAACCATATCACATAGCCAGTTGTCGATCCAAGGAGAGTTCAAACTAGATGACGGAAGCAATAATAGATATTCAAGCCAACCTGATTACGACGGAGGAGAAACAAATCAAACATAATGCTGATCACTCGAAAAACTTCTGCAAACGACTATCACCTGCAAGTCAAACAGAAATGCCACCTCTATCAATATCAGTAGCACGCACAGAACTGCCTGGCAGTGAACACTGATTCCCAAACGGAAGCAGAATTCCTGAATGCGATCAATCTACTGATCTCCAGTCGGGAAAGCAGCTGGATGAGACAGAATTAGTCTACCTCGAATCACTAAAAAAATAACCTAAAGTCTCTGGCTATTGTGCTCACGAAATTATTGAAAAAGGTTTGGGAAGAAGGAAAGTAGCTTAACGACTGAAAGGAAGCCTGGGTACCTTGTCAAGCTGTCAAAATGGCCGACTTATTCCTTACCTGCAAGAACTGGCGTGGATAAATGCGTTTAGAAAAATACTGAATTGCATCATCCGTGAGAGAATGAAACATTCGCTGGATGTAGAACTCCAACACCCACCGGAACAAGCAGTGTTCAGAAAGTCAAATCATGTGCTGATCAAATTTCAACTATATTCATCGTCATCAAACACAGCCTAGAACAGAATGGCAGTCAAACTTCAACCCTAACTTCATCGACTCCGAAAAGGCATTCGTCAGACATCGCTGACTCGAAATAATCTGAGAACTCCTGGAACGCTATGGCCTTCACTGCCTAGTATTTGTCAGCCTCATATATCAGATATGTGAGTATGCCACGTGTCAAGTACTTAACAATGGAAAACTCAATAAGCCATTTGGAATGATCACAGGGGTAGAAGCTGACTTGCTGCCTATTATCAGTGATGATATTCAACACTGACGTCTACTGAATTATGCGTCAGACTGTTCACAGGGGCGAGGGAAAGCAATACGCTTGGAAACTCATAAGAAGACTCCAGAATATCTGGATTTTGTGTGTGGGTGAATTAGGTTTAGTGTCATACAAACTCGAATAATGCGGGCAGGCAAAAGCCAGGAAATGTGTAGTCGAAGCCTTATATTCCACTCCGTTGAGCAACACTGAAAATAATTCAGTTATGTTTTTTGGTTCACCTGATTGGCGACACCCATGTAGCCTCGTGGATATCTTTGTGTTTGTATAAGCTGCCAGCGATCACTAGTTCATTGAAAGCGCGGAAGTCAGCGAAAGACTTCTCCGTTTTAACTGATATCTCCAAGAGCCTCTCAACGCATGATGAGTTCTCTGCCTGTGTTGTCTGGTATCAGTTCGGCATTCGTGTCTCTTTTAATAATTTCAATGTCATCGACTGGAGTATTGTCCATTGTTGCTTGTAGTTGTCCGCAGAACTCTTCTTCATTTCGAGGTATGCGTTGTTTGTCAGTGCATAGCATTGTATAACTGTCACTTTTCTTCTTTTGAAGTCTCATTTCGCGGTCATTATTCTTAGCGAGATCGCCATCCATTGAATCAATGCTTTCGATATCATTGGTGAAATCATAGTAGCCACTCCCTGCCTCAGTATGCTCGTGATTGTCCACTGGGTGACCGGAGTAGAACATCAACTCTTTCGCTGACAATTTGACGAGTGCGCTTCTATTCCATCTGCTTTCGCATATTCCCAGTACTTGGTCATCATATCTATTCATCTCGTTTGCAATCCGAGCAGCTCCGCCAGTCTGGTACATGTTGTGGACGTCCCTTGTCCTCACACAGACTTTTTCCTTTATCGCATGTAGGCTCAGCCTACTGAAGTTTCTGTTGCAACTTTGTTCACAGGGTGGGCTTGCTAGCCTTATGCCAGAGAAGTATGTTGTTACAAGAATATATACTTTACGGAGAAGCGACATTTATGAAGAAACATTTACAACAAGAAGCGAGCGGCGAAAGCAATAAAGCAAAGCTGAAGCAATCGTATCACTGTCAAATACAGTTGGCCGAAATGATATCAAAACCAAATACTCACTGATTCGGGTCGAATTGAATGTCTAAGTGCAAAATTATATTCAATCATAGACATTGGTCAGTGTTGAACAGTCGCAATATGTCGAACATTTAGTCATAGGTTTATCAGTCAACACGATAATATCCACAGATTCTGTTTTCGAAAGTTAAATAATTACAATAAATCCCACAACTTATTGGCAAGAAACGCCAGAAAAATAAGAGTGTAATGTGACTGAGCGAAAGTAGCATACTAATCGGAAACCTGCTTCAAGGTTCAATCATTCAACAGCTGGCTGTATGATAATAACACGTGTCAAGTGATTCACAACGGAGTAGTCAGTGACTCGTTCGAGGTGAAAACGGGAATAAGACAAGGCCGACTGCCTATTATCACCGATGATATTCCTAATTGTGGTCGACTGAATTATGTGCCACATTATGAACAAGGATCGAGGAGACAGGAATACGCTGGACCAACAATGAGAAGACTCAAGAAGATGTGGACTATGCGTGTTTATTATATATGTCTTGTATCACATAAGCTCGAATACTCGCAGGCGGATGAAAAGCAACAAACTGGCGGCAGGTTCAGGCAGCGAAGACAGGACTCCAGGTGAACATATAGAAGACGGAGTTGATGAGGATATCAACGAACCGCAACAACAACAACAATCAGCACCAATCGCCATCAACGGGAGAGATTCAACAGACGTAACCACCGTGTGAAGGTGTCAAATCAGGACAAATTCGGAAAGTCAAGATATGCCATTATCAACGTGTACGTTTACTGCAATCAGAATGAGGGACCAGATTCACATTTTATTATTTTATTTTATTTTGATTTTTTTATTTTGATTTACAGCTTGATTCCACACCATATTTTCAGTACAAGTATGGAATTTTCAGCATGGATATCGGTAGCCCAAATTCAGGCCGACCATAGATATCGGGTGTGCGCCGGCAGGGGATCGAACCCCGGACCATGTGTATGGTCGGCGAGAGTCCTAACCACTGTGCCACCGATGTGAAGTCAGCGTGTTACGGAGAGGATTTCCAACAGATTGCAGACTTTCATCTCTGGCTTCACACTGAAGATCAAATGTTCAGCTGGCTGGAAACAATAAGCAACAGAAAATTCTGACTGAGATCACACCTTCAGGAGTGAGCCGATCGATCAGCGAATATGTAGAAGTAAATGGGGATGGATATGTCATAGATTAAAGCGGCCACCGAATGACATTGCACGTCAGGCCATCGCTCCAGTGGAATTCGAATAGAAGGAACTAGTGGGTCGTGTTTGCGAGAGTGACGTGGATGAGGTAGTGTGAGGAAAAGATGAGAGGGTTTGATCATTCGTGGACCCAGCTGTAGAGGATGGCAGAAGACAGAACGAAGTGGAGATATGTTGTGAAAGCCCTATATTCTACTCCTAACACAAGAGAATATCAATAATAAACATCACTACGAAAACCGAAAAATGTATTTTAAGCATTTACTCCTGGATTTCGGTGTTGAGTGTGAAACGAAATTCAGCATATAAAAACAATTTTCACCAGCCATATTAATTAAAACGGAGTCCCACCTCAAAGCTCACTATTACACTGCCCAACCCTTAAGTAAATCGAAATCACTTGTGATGTCTTTCAACATGAATTCGACATTATGAAAGTGGGATTTCAAGGACTGGGTGATGATTAATATGCAATACTCCGACTGATCACCACTCGATATGCATTAGTAAAGGTGAGTTTCATGAGGACATAAGCGCACGTAGAATTAGTCAATTTAAGATGAACCGAATATCAAGAAGCTAAGGTGAACTGTGAACTGTGTGTGATAGGTGAAATGGCAAGGGTATGTGAAGTCAACCATAGTGATATCAGACATATCATGGGAAGCCTGGATTTCAAGATGGGTAATGAAACACTTTGGTTATGGAGTGCAGTTCTCCGATGACCTTCAGTGAACATGATATCTTCATGAATTCTAAATTCTATGGCCTAATTGTCAAGTTAAATTGACGCAGAGGACATACATCGAATCTTTTTGTTCAGATGCTACTCACGTACTGGTATCCGACAAACGCCTTTCAATTTATGAAATATCCCGGTTTCTGCTTCATATCGGATTGACTTCACTTTCACACTATTCACACCCATCAGTTGACTTCATACAAACCAGTTTCATCTTTCATCTTGTGAACAGTTTCAATCAAAAGGTGTTTACATTGAAGATATTTACTTCTCGACGAAGGTTGAAGTAAGTTTGTGCATAACACATGTGGAAATTATACATGGCAATTGAATTTTGATAGAATGAGGTTGTCTCATGTGCAACAAGTGATGTAGACCAGTATGGTAGTGCAGGATAGTGACGCAAGCAATTCAGCTTTATTTTCCACTGATCTAACCGATTGATTCCACACACTATCTGAAGTCCTATCGCTTCTCTTGGATCTCTGAGCTGATCATGCTGAAAGTTGCATATTTCTACTAAAATTACTGTTTGCGGTAGAGTTTTTATTTTCTTCATTGTTATAATTAAGATTATTTTTGAAGTAAAAGTATGAGAGATAGTAATAATTATAAATAAGACATACAACGCGTGATGTTGACCTCAAACAACACAAATATTTCATCATTCTGTAAACAATTACGCGTTGCCAAAATCACCTCATTTGTACACTTCTCATAATCTTTTCTAAGCACTATTCAACTAACACACTTGTACTAAGCATTCTATATGTGTTGTGCATCAGTAACACAAATTCTTATCATACGTGTGCACGCTATTCTTTAATCAATATTCAGCTAGCACACTGTTTTCTGATGACACACGCCTGTCTCATTCATTCTATCACTTTTAGGAATGAGCTGATGTGATTCGTTGAATGAGAATTCTAGGTTCCACTTTCTAGTATGCACATTAAACCACAATTTGGTGTTGTGTTTCGGTGACAGTCGCCAAGTTGAGTGAGGAACACTTTTCCTAACCAATCTCATATCGACTAAAATAGCGATGGCGTAGCGCGATCAACACGTTTTCAATGGATCTCAGCAATAATAAAAATTGTACTAAGAGTAATTTCAAAAATGCAAATATAATTCAACGAGTCGATCAAGGATTGACATCAGTTAGAGAACTATTGAATACTAAGGAGTACTGGATAGCTGTTTCATCCAAGTGCTCTTTATATTTCCAGGGAGTAGTCAACAGCTGTTTCATTCTATAACTCCCTGATTTTCAATGGTTCTCTAACTGAGACCAATCCGTGATCATCTCGTAAAAGCAAAACTAATCCTTTCAAACCAATTATAGAAAATATAAGTTCACTTCTCATTATTGATATGTGTTGCAGGTGGAACATCAAGATTCAAGACCACTTCTCCATTTCACGCCTATCTCTACAGTCCTTTCTAATTACCGACAAAAATTATAATGACAAAAACCGATTCCATCAAAACAACATGGAGTTCACAACATGTTCAGAAATATTTCATCCCGTTTCCTCCTTACGTAGCATAGAAAAATGTGAATACCATGCCTACAGCGTTCATTTAGGATGGCCACAGAGCCTGCCGACAGCTTTCAATGTCATTCACTATGTCACAAAATCTCTGTCAGTTAGTCGAGGAGAGATTCAATGAGAGCAATGCAGAAGCGGAGGAAGTAAGTATACAAGAGTAAACAGTTTCTCAAAGCGTGGGCTGATGGATTAGATGAGAATAGACATTTCCAGGCAATGAGAAGAATTCATTCTTACGGTTGTGAGCTGACTTTATTACGGCTAAGCAAATGTAGAAATATCAGCTGTCGTTCCTTAAACTCCACATTGCAATAACTTTATAGTGCAATACAATATCTTAGTCAAAGTGCAGCTATTGTATTTTGTCATTTGCGTGTCTCAGTTAATCTGCGGGTACACAGGACATTTAAGCACGGTAGCGTTTCCTTCGAGTTTATTACCGATATAGCAATTAGCAGCTGCAGGCGTAACAAATAGGCAACAGATTTATTCAGTTCATTTTAGTTATAGCAAATTTGCCGTGGGATTCTTAAAATACACAAACGAATTGACTGGAAGTTAAAGTTTCTGAGGGGAAATAGGGCTCGAATGACGCATCTAGACTTTGTTCTGTTTACTGTCGTCATCTTCAGTTGGGTCCACAATTGACCATAATCTGTTACCTCCTCGAATGATCAGCAAAATGTCGTGATTGCACTCACGACCTACAAAAACAAAGATGATGTGTTATCATTACTCTGAATCATAACTTCATGAATCACCTTTTCAGAGGAGTTGACTGGTGGTGCTGGAGTGGCGTTATGGATGAATGTTTCAGCGAATATGATTTCATGAGCGCGCACATAGAACAGAAAGAGAATATGAAAAATTGCCTGAGAGTTGTAGACAAGAGCAAAAGTGATGAATAGTTAACAAACAAACAATAAGAATAAACGAATAAATAAAGAAGAGCAAGTTTGTGGTAAACAAAAGTGAGTTTGTCATCGGGATGTTAGGGTCGGTGGAACAATTCTCCTTTGTATGCACAGCTACCATTGATATATCTGGTCCGTTATAGATTCAGTAGTGCAGAGGAGATGGACGTGCATTTTCGTTGGAGAGCTCTCATTCACTTTTTAGTTAACTGCTGATATTGGTACCCCTTGATCTGTTCACTTCGGTAATGACTGCATGGAGGACATTCATGAAATTCGGGCATATTGTATGCTAACGGATTATTCAAATATGCACCTATGAATGCCGTACTCAAAATACAGTTTCCTAGGCGTCGGTAGTCTGTTCGGTAGGCTAACATGCTTGTCTCGTTTACTCCAAAACTATCAGTGTATCCTTTCAGTCAGATTCCACAGTTAGAAGAGTAAAGTTTGCAAACGAGACTTGATGCCTCTTTGATATGCGTGACCAAACAAATAGTTCTGAGTGCTGCGTATCTGCATCACACCTCTCAGATATCGAAGGTCACCTGTCTGCACACATTGCATCATGGTGTTCTCTGAAGTCTTTTGGCAAAAACAAAGTGAGAATTCGAAAAGATCTATATACCGCTTCCAAAAAGCTATTGACGATTAATTTTGCTCTAACCGACTGTTGGGTGAGTTTCATTCACTCTCGTTTGCCTATTTCATTTGCATTGATCTCCTTCAAGGTTAAAGAACGGGTTATCCCGTGTAGAGTTCCGAGATCTGTCTTACGTGCAACCTAATTCCTTCAAGACAGCGGTCGATTGTGAGAGCATGTTTCGTCATTCCCAGAGCACTTGTTTACTTCTGAGTTCACTGCGTTTGAGATAATATCCAGGTTTGCCTTTCACTCTTCACCTCTACACAGGCCTAACGTTTGCGTTACCCTCCTTCTTTCACTAATCAGTTTCAGCTGATCGTGGTGAGTCAAAACGAAGTTGCATACTATTTCCAACCATTTCTGAGCAAGATTGTGTCCATGTTACATTCACGAATTAGCAGTGTTCATTTTACACAGGTCTCCTAGGTGATGTTAATAGACCTCTCTGACTTCTTATCGATAGCTACCAGGAAAGTCTATTTCGTGGCTTCAATCGTCAGTTTCAGTGTGGCGAAGACACCATCAGGTTCTGAATGTTTGTGCATCTGCATGTATTCGTGATTTTCCCTCCACTCTGCTTGAGTTCACACGGGCTTTATATGAATTTTGGTGTGACCATTTGGCGAAGCACTTGTAGCTGTGTGCGCATCCTTGTGTTTGTACACTCTGCCTCCAGTAAGGAAATCACTGGTGGTGCAGAATTCGGCGAATAAATCCCTGTTCTTATTCATCTCACTGAGTGAGCAGTTTTCGATGAATCATCAGTAATCTTTTGATGTTGTTGTGTTCTCTGAGCTGGATAGTTAATTTGCGAAGCTTTCATCACCCTACTGGGTGACATCTTCAGTGTATACTTCAATTTGACTCATGGAAGGGGTCTAATGCAATAAGCTGTGTGTGTAGTGACAGACTGTTCGAATGCATATCGAGGATACACCATTATCATGAGATATCACTAACGAGTTGCATTTTCACAAACCTAATGAGAAAGTTTAGGATTTAGAAAAGTGAAAATAGTCATTCGATATGTCATGTCTGAATTTCTAGTCAGGTTATCATTCACACTCTGAGTATTCCCTAACCTTATTATACAGCATCATGAGATCACTTCCTGGCAGACAAGTACAGCGAGAAAAAGCACAAATCCATCAATAGTTCATCACTTCTCCATGTTTAAATTTCACAATTACCAGTGCTGTACATGGCCTATTTAGATAGTCTGCTCTGTTCTGTGTTAGATTCTAGTTCTGTTCTCGTGTAACTTACCAATGAGTTGAATAGAAAACCATGATATCTTCCTCCTCCTGATTTCTAGTTTCGTCTTCAGAGGGAGATTTTACTGTCACACAGAGTATCGCGCTAAGTGGAGAAAATGACAGAAATTGAAATTGGAAGGGAAGTGGATGACATGAATCAACAAGTGCTTTCAATGCATCAGTGAATTGGTATTATTGTTGTAAATTGAACTTTTCTTCAGTGGACTGAGTGCCAATAACCGCCACAGTGATTTCAGAAGGGAGAAGGTATACTTGAGTTGTTTTCGTAGTGTCAGTTTGCTAGCTCCTGCTTGTACAGGCATGAAACCGGCTAGGAAATCTGACAAGCATTTCATCAGCAATAATGGAATGAGAATTTTCACTTTCGACGGAGACCCAGGTGAGTTCGTTTTGTATTAAAATATATTATATTATCTATTGCATATTCTACATGGAGATGACAGTTACTTTTGCGTGACCGAATTGCATATTCTCGCATGAAAACATTTAGTCAACAAGATAATCAGGAAAAAGCCTACGTAACCTCGTTGATGACTTGAAAGATGATTTCGAATTAACATTGAAGAAAGACATTGAAAATCAGAGAGCATTGTGATTCCTCAGAACAATCAAGTAGTTAATTCGTTGCTTTCCTTGAAATGTTACATAAAACTGCCTCCAAAATTAGGACTTTCAGCTGTTGGACGTATGAATGTGGTGAATGTACACACAATTCACCGTTTAACGACAACTCAATAAAGATATTTACATGATTGTCAGCATCATTTCGCCATCTCACTGTGCTCTTTTGCATGATTGCCAATTTGCTCCAATTCCGTCTAACACATTACTCTTCATGTCACTCTCAGATGACCAACTCATCATTCAACTTCTCATTCAAGTGAAGTGTACGGTGCATTTATTAATGCAATACGTGTGTATATATATTCATCTAGGTCCTTCGTTAGAAATGGTAACCATGACAAGGCAGAAATCGGAATTCAATTTCTTTATCCAGATGCAAATTATTGAATGGATGGTCGTAAATCTTACTCTCAAATGAACACAATTGGAAGCTGAGTCATTCAAAGCACCACTTCAGAGAATTTGAATATGGACTCTCCAACCAGTTGTGTTAGCATAATATGAACAGAATTCACTACGAGAACTAGAAAGCTTTTAACTGTTCAAAGATGGAGCTCCGCTGGAATAAAACTAAATACTCACTATTGGAAGTCACAAAAGCCGAAAGAAATTGGTGAAACATCTTTCAGCATCTACCGATCAGCGGAACTATGTTCAATGCGATACCAACTGACACTGACACATGACATTCATGAGCCATTTCAAAGCCATTCGTGAAACACCATTTAACTGTACATCTGCGTTTGGCTAATGCAAGGACATCACATTGTGCTCACATACACTGAATCACATAGATACTTCTCACAAAATCAAAACGTATTTCAAATATTATCACAACACCGTTTCATCATAACAGTTCATGATTCTGGCTGTCGTCATTGAGAAATGAAGCCAAAAGAAGAAGTCATTTGAATGTATCTCTTTCAGTCGAACTGAGTGATGTGAGTAAATCGATGAAAACTGGAAACACGATGCCACTTTCAAAACTAACATAAGACAATTACAAAGAGTAGTTTCATTTATTTCTGTGAATAAGTAGATACTCAGCCTACTCATACAGTAAAATTTGTTTGCTCTCACTGTTGTATTTCACACATTGGAATGTGAAGATAATGAGGACGTGTGACCTTGAGAGGAATCAGAGTAACAGGAGAAAAATCATACGAGAAAATTAAAAATAGAAAAGTTAGAATAATAATAATTATGATAATGAAAACAATTTCAACTAATTCTCACGCTGGTCATAAAAGTTTTTCATTATTTAGTAATATGATGTAAAAGTAGTATGTACAGGAGCAAACGAAGTGGAAAATGGAAACTTCTGATTCTGTGAGTACTCACAAATATGAGGCCAGAAATACCATCCAAGGTGCTTTCACTCATCCTTCTTTTATTTGAGTGTACAATGCATTGGACAGAAGTAGCTCGGATATGCTCTTTCGTCAATCTGAAATGAATTTGTCCATGTGAAATTATGTTTTACATTATGAGGTGAGGAATAGTTGACTTTGGTCACTTTTCAGTAGGACAGATAAGCAGAGGTGAACTGTCAGTGACTATGACTTTTCAAGGAGGAAGGATTTATGGAGAATGTGAGATTCGCAATTTGATTTTCATGAAGTCAAACATTGTGATCCATTGCTATATACTGATGATATTAAGGACACAGTTTATTGCTGATAATCATATCAAGCTACTAACACAACTTCATTCCTTCATTTATCTGTAAGTGTAACTGGTAGTTCGCCATTCATGGACGTTGAGAATAACGTTACAGTGTGAATGTGCGTGTCCGAGGTCTTGTCAGTCAGAATTGATGTGATTACAAGCGGTATTAATTTATGAATGAAACCTCGTCATCCACTGATTATTACTGCATCACCACTGTGTCATATTTGAGATGAACTTATCCAATATGGAATCTAATTCTGTCTTCTACACTTGCATTATTGTTAAATCAATGGTTGGTGCTGTTGCACTTGGTGACTACACTTATGTTGACAGGTTATTTCTCCTACAATAATTTGTTGAACATTTAATTTGAGCATCATTCCATTTAGAGCAACACTAACATTATTGTGATTTCAATTAGATCTCTTGAGGCCTAACCCTGATTTGCTTACATAGGTGATGCAAGATTGCAAGAAAAGTGAATGAAATACATTTCAATGGAGATATGATATGAATAATGGATGATAAGAGAGAGGTTGAATATATAAGTACGGTGTGGTAGAGTAGTCAGTCATCAGTTGATTATGTCTAAATTGGCCGATAAGTGAGAGATAATGGCTGTACGGTCTTCTTCCCAATGCATATTTTAGTTGTTTAATGGTTGTTCGAATTCCTATAGCCTCAGCTGTGTGCAGTGGACGAATACGAAGTCAGCTGGAAAGATTTGTTGTGATGCGATGCATCACTGGGAAAGCTCTTGTTTTCTCCACTACATGACCTCTATCAACTAAGTGTGACAAAATTGAGCTGTGGTTTGTTCTTGGCTTTCCTTTGCCAAATGACGATGGCTGTTGTTCACTGACACTTTGGTTTGCTGAGCTGTCTAGTAGTACGCCCAACATAACTGTTACCACAGGTGCAGTTGAATTGATTAATGCACAAAATGTGGCAAATCTACCTTACTTTTATTTCGCGTGTGTCCTAATCATTCGTCGACTAGAGAATGACAAACAAAGATATGCTGCGTGAAAATTTCTTCGTATACTACTGGAAAGTTTCTCGAATAAAATCTAACTTGATAAGTCCCCATACCTCGGTTTACTTCCATCTTCCGACCTTACTTGGTCACCTCATATCCTAACGATTTCTAAGAAAGTGTTCTGTCTGACCTACTGCATTAAGAAACTAAGACGATCTGGAATCCTCTAACCTCCACTTTCTAAATTTGTCAACTCTTGTATATTACCTATTCTGCTTTACTTCTCGCCGTTAACCTTTCCTGGGCTACTGAAAAATGACAAAACCATCCTGAGAAGGATGTTGAAGGTAGTTGGTAGGACTAGCCGCGAAAATCTCAGTCAGCTCGTCACTACATTAGTTGAAAAAAATTTTTTGCGTGTTTTATGTTGTTATCTTTATATTTGTTTTTTGATATACCCTTTTTAAATGTTTGATAAAATTAGATGCAAATATTTCAGACATATGCTGAAAATTCCACAATGTATCAAAAGTTCTGTTTCTGGAATAAAGCGAATTATTATAATTATTCCTAATAAACAGTTTCAACCGAATCGTTTTCCAGTGGCTTCCACCATTTGCTCAAAATATCATCCACTTATTATTCCTTCATCATTTTGAAATAGCCTATGTAGACACATCAAATATGTTGTGTGATGCATAGGAACAAGAGAGAAGTGAAGTGGAATAGATCAAAGCCTAAGATAGAGCATCCAAACGAAACCAGGTATAAAGACATCCACCTAGCAGGGTAAGGTTTTCAGATAACTTCTTCTTTCTTAATAAGCTGTGAGACGTTTGATGGACATTGCTTTGTTGAAATATAAGAGAATCGAAACATTTTGTTTACAATTAAAGTTTTAAAGAAACTCGTGACTCCCACTTTGTTTGTCGTATCGATAGGACACCTGCCAATGCCCCTAGTAGAGGCTTTTGTTCCTTTGAGGTGTTGGCATTTCAGTATTTGTACCAAGTCAACTTATTACTTTCTCATGATCTCATTGCCTGACACTTTTACTATAATCGCCAAGTATTTATTCACTTTGTATATTTTGCGTAAGCTTGAAACTTGTGTGCATACACTGTAGAACTGTGATTTGTCGACACTGTTTGTCAAGTTCGGAGTCTCCTGTCAACTGATATTATGTTATATTTGGAAGTACGTTGACATTGTTCTGTTCCTAAATTGAAGTTTCGAACAACTGATGAGAACTCGACGATCCGTTGTACATGCTTTAGCAAAAATATTCTTGTATATAAACAAATATCAGGTGTCACTGAAACAATTCAAATGTTTTAAGGGTTTTTGGGCACTTATGCATGTGTACGGCTACCGTGGCTAACAGCTTTCTTCAAGAAGTACCTCACGAAATAAGCATTACTGCAGTTAATAAGCAATCATGCATGTAGATCAAATATGCAAAATTTATATCGTATACATCTCACTACTTAACAGAAATAAGTATTATATGGCCAATGTCATTAAACAGTCACTTATCGAGTAAATACAATGAAATGAGAGAAAGACTCCAGTGGATAAATTCTAAGAGGATAATCGCAGATGACTCTTCTAGATACGACCAGTCAATCAAGTATTTTCCTGATTCCTATTTACGCATTTAGAGAAAAAACCAACAGATTGAGCGAAGAAATAAATTCCTTTTCAATGTGTGGTATTTTACATCAAAAATGTTGACCGATCTAATGGTTATTTTTTCACTACAGAGTAACCTCAGTAATATAGAGAAGATTTGCCGATGACGTGGATGGTTTCGATGTAGGTGTGTTCCTTGAGCTTGATGGTTTACTTGATAATATTTCTTTGCAATACTTGGCCTAATCTTCCGACCTTACTGCAACGTGTTGAAGTGCGATTCGCGATTTCTCTACGAGTTCATTAGTCGTATCTACAGGTGAAATTCAATGTCATTGGTTGCTCCTCTCCATTTCCACACCCTCCAGTCATTTTGTATTCGTAGGCATTACTCTGTTGACCTGAATTTGCATGAAGTTCTACATGACATATTACTATCATGCATAGGCGAATATTTTTGAGTACATGACTTGTATGGTTTGACATTCTGCAAATTTCAATTTCTAATTCTCCTATGATCGTCCGCATGACCAAGACGTCCAAATTTGGAATTCTGTCTTTTGATTCCTCTTCTCCTGTGAATTTGATGTCGCTGAAGATGTGTTCAATTTGGTCAAACTTCAGGTCACGGGAATAGTCAATATCAATACAAGTAGATTGGTGGATGTGAAAACAGACAAAGGTGATCGGTCACGACGATGAAAGTGGCCAGAAGAGATGACTAGTCAACTTGTGGACACATTTGAAAGCTCACATCACAGCACTGCCAGACTGTAACCAGTCAGCATGATCATCATTATCAGCTAGTGATTGTTCATTACTCCATGAAGGTTTTCCAGTACTTCTCAATAGAATATCAGCTCATCATGAAATCCTCCGAACAGTCCATCAAATCCCTGCAAACTGAAACTTACAAATCATGTTTGAATGTGATTAGCCCATAAAATTACACACTAGAATAACCCCCTCTGTGTCGATTACATTTTTTTACTATTATTTATTATTTTCTTTAATTCCTAGAGGAATATTAGGCTTCAGCCGTGCGTCTCCATTGCGTTCGGTTCTCTGCTAGAGTTTTCACCTGGCTCCAAGTCTGCCAACATGCTTTCATCTCCTCTTCACACGATCTCCTTCAATTCACCCTTGGACGACCAACTCGCCGCTTCCATTTCGGGTTCCACCTGAGGGCTCGTCTTGTGATGCCACTTGATGGCTTCCTTAGAGTATTGCAAATCCATCTCCATTTCTTTCTGCTGATTTGTGGAACAATCGGTACATGGTCGGTTCGCCCCAACA
The DNA here is from genome assembly GCA_944472155.2 of Trichobilharzia szidati. NCBI lineage: Eukaryota > Metazoa > Platyhelminthes > Trematoda > Strigeidida > Schistosomatidae > Trichobilharzia > Trichobilharzia szidati. The sequence goes on along the minus strand of OX235271.1, from coordinate 3,479,572 downwards.
GGTCCCTATTGCTAATATTTTTCGACCATCTGATCTTGATTATTGAGGGATGACAACTGTTAATGAAGGTCTGTAGTTTGTTTGATGTGCTCTTTATGACGCGCTGGCCAAGTCTCTGATCCGTACAGTAGCACTGACTTCACATTGGAGTTAGAAATCCGGACCTTATTTTTCATGCTGAGTGATGTTGACCGCCAAACAGACTTGAGAGTGATGAAAGCTTGTCTTGCTTTCCCGATCCTTGATTCGATATCCTTGTCATTTCTGCCTGTAGTTGAGAAGATGCTCCCCAGGTAGGTAAAGGAGGTTGTTTCTTTCAGGTTCCTCTCATTTATGCTGATTGTTGTCTGTTGTTGTTGTTCTTGTTATCCAGGAATCTTCATCACCTCTGTTTTCTCAATATTCACTTGAAGTCCGATCATTGATGCTTCTTCTGCCAACTTGTCGCTTTTCACTTGCATATCTTGCAGTTTGTGGGAAATCAGACATAAATCATCGGCGAAGTTCAGATCCTCCAAGTTTCTCTTTAGGGTGTGCGTGTGGTGGTCTCCTTGGTGACAGGAGTAGAACACTGACTCTCCCGTTGACAATGTGATGGATCCATTCCTGTTCCATCTGATTTCACATATTCTCAGCAATTGAACTCCGTCTCTATTCATCTCGTTTGCAATCTGAGAAGCTTAACCAGTCTCATGCATGGTGCGGATGTTCCATGTCCTCACACAGACTTTTTCTTTCAGCGCAAGCAGATTCATCGTACTGAAGTTTCTGTAGCAACTTTGTTTACAGGTGAATTTGCTAGCCTCACGCCTGAGAGGGAGGGTTGTTACATTAAAATATAGTTTATAGATAAGCGACTTTGTGGGATGCCCACCTTAAAAACCAGCAAAACACGGAATAAATCAATCAGAAGAACACCAGTAAAAAGAAAATAATCCACAACAGAAAAAGCAACAAGCGACAACAACAAGAAAAAAATAACCCTAGCAGTATTATCACAGCCAGATACAGTTAACCAAAATGATACCAAAATCATAGACTCACTGAATTGAGCCAACTTGAACATGTAAATCCATCAATATATACAATTAAAGATATTGGTAAGTGTTAGACAGACACAAAATGTCAAGCATATAGTTATAGATATTATCAGACAACAAGATTATATCCATAAATTCGGTGTTTGAAAGTCAAATAATTACAATAATAATTTGCCACTTCTTGGCAAGAAATTCCACAGAAATAAGAGTTTTATGTAGCTACATGAATGCAGCGTAGCAATCGAAAATCGCTTCAAGCTTATTCACCGATTTAATTTAAGTATAATAAATGCTGTTACAGTCAACAGAATGCTTGTTAAATCGTTTACAAATTCGCACCATTATTGGCGGACCTTGTCAGTTTGGCATGTAACAATTATCCTATTGCTCTCATATCAAAATTATCCATTTTCTCTTTGGTTCTTATGTTTCCCTCCATGTAACACTTACGGTATATTTTCGTCGTATTACTGCTACTTTACTTTGTTGGTTAATGCAAAGATCACAAAGACAGACAAATCTCCAGATAAAAGTGAATTCGCTACGACACTTGGTCAACGATAAAATGTTAATGGGAATTACTACAAAGACAGTAGCAGAGAAGAAAATATTCTTTTCGGCTATGTTATCTTCCAGATGGCCGGCTGTGCATTCGTGTGAATTCATAAGAAAATGTTTGGAAATTTTTAAAACTATTCGTGGTCAAATTTCAAATAAATAAAATGACACTGTGAATTGAAAAGGAAGATTGTATGGAAAGACACGGTAGGATGATGAGAAACTTAAATGTTCATAATAATGATAGTAATAATAGAAGCATTATTCCAAACAGTATTTGTGGTAAAGTTATGGAATTTTCAACGTGCATTACAATATTGCATCTAATTACCCCATAAATTTTATAAGATTTTAAAAGCAAAACGCAACAACAACAAAAGCATAGATAAATTAAAAGTAATAAAAGAAAGAATAGCGTTGCATTTATATTTTAAACAATGCATCACAGGAATATGAAATATAAAATTAGTGTGTCATACCCAACGGATTTCTCACCACATAACAGCTTTGCCAGATAAGGTATTGTGGAGTTTTGCACTTGGTAGTCCTAGCATATAGCCTCCTATAGCTGCTTCTAGTTCTACCAGATGAGATGCAAGGAGAGAGTTGCGTATAGAGAGGATGCTCAGGGTCTGACAATATAGTATTCGCTAGTTTCTTCCATTACATTATATGTATATGTGGTGTTAACCAGTTGGCTTAACGATATCCTACTTCCCCACCGAACAGCTTTTAGTGCCCTTATCACCAAAAGAATAATGGGGAGCAGAAAAGAGAGATGAATAGAATACAAGAAATGGCAAACTGCGAGAGCAAAGACTGCTTTATACCAGGCTGCCTTAATTTGCTAACGTAAAACATTAATCGAAACATCTTTCTAGTAACTAGCAAGATGTGAGAGGACCAGTAAGATCGAAGGAAATACTAAGTCCAAGTTACTTGATATTAGATTCAGCTTCAACCTCTATGCCGTCAATGATAGTGTGCCCATGTGAGCTAGCTAGTTGCTCTAGGTTACAATTTCGTCTGAAAGTGAAATTGACTACCTGACATTTAGACGGATTTAGCTTAAGATCGTTTGAAGAGGACCACTGACTAATTATTCGCATACTCACACAACTTTATTCCTTCATTTATCTTTAACTGTAACAGGTTATTCGCTTTTCACATAGGTTGAGAAAAACGTTACAGTGTGAATGTGCGTGTCCGAGGTCTTGCCAGTCAGAATTGATGTGATTACAAGCGGTATTAATTTATGAATGAAACCTCGTCATCCATTTATTATTACTGCATCACCACTGTGTCATATTTGAGATGAACTTATCCAATATGGAATCTAATTCTGTCTTCTACACTTGCATTATTGTTAAATCAATGGTTGATGCTGTTGCACTTGGTGACTACACTTATGTTGACAGGTTATTTCTCCTACAATAATTTGTTGAACATTTAATTTGAGCATCTTTCCATTTAGAGCAACACTAACATTATTGTGATTTCAATTAGATCTCTTGAGGCCTAACCCTGATTGGCTTACATAGGTGATGCAAGATTGCAAGAAAAGTGAATGAAATACATTTCAATGGAGATGTGATAGGAATAATGGATGATAGACGAGAGGTTGAATATATAAGTACGGTGTGGTGGAGTAGTCAGTCATCAGTTGATTATGTCTAAATTGGCCGATAAGTGAGAGATAATGGCTGTACGGTCTTCTTCCCAATGCATATTTTAGTTGTTTAATGGTTGTTCGAATTCCTATAGCCTCAGCTGTGTGCAGTGGATAAATACAATGTCAGTGTGGATAATCCAGACCGCATAGGAAGCTTGAAGGTAGTGTACACTAAGATACTTAGTATCGGGAACAAATTTCACAAGGTAGGTGTATTTGTGGAAAACCTTAACCCAGGTATTGTGGACATGACTGAAACATGGCTGGTTTCTGGATTAGATGACAAACCTGAGCTCTGTACATCAACAACTCCCTACATCTTCGTTCCGTGAAATCTGAAGCGCATGACAGTGGGACAATTGAGGCAATTAGCTGTGAAGTAAGCTTTGCAACTGGCACTCTACTCATTGGAGCTCTGTATAGAAGTCCCTATTGTCAGTGTGATGACTTTATTTTAGTTCACCTCAAACAATGGAGTAAACACAGTAGCTGTCTCATTCTTGGTGATTTTAATGCACCTCATATAGACTGGGTAGCTGTCACATCTCCAGGATCCGCTAATAAGCTGGACAGCCGGTTACTCTTGACTACCATGGAAAATGCCCTGACACAACATGTCTTAGGTAGTACAAGATTCGGTTCTACCCAAGGATCTTCCTTGCTGGACTTAGTACTTACTCATGACAACGACGACGTCGATGTTCTAGTTATTCATCCAACTCTAGGAAACAGTGATCATATGGTGTTAGATTTTAACTTAAGGGCTGGTAATTCAGTCAGATTTCACCCCAAATTCCGACCTATTGTTTGGCATGCTTACATAGTCTCTATAAAGGAGCGTGCTTCAACTGCCGACTGGTCAGTCAATATGATCTCATCCATTGAAGATGAATGGGATAGATTTAGGAATACACTTGAGAGGGTTACCACTGATTTCATTCCTTGGAGGGTTCCTAAAACACCAACAAATCGGATACCATGGATAAATAGACAAGCTATAACACTCCTACGACGGAGAAAAAGCTTCTGGAATCTCTTTGTTTCTACTGGGCTACAGCAGTTCTGGCTGAAATACTGTGAAATCAGAAGTCAGTGTAAGACTGATTCACTAGTCAAGGATAGCTTACGAAATACAGCTAGTTAAAAGTTCACCAGGCTGCCCAAAAAGACTCTTCTCATATATCAAGAGAAGAACACGTAAGAGTGATGCTATCCCACTTCTTAAGCTTGAAGATGACCAGACAAACATGGCTGGGGATAGCTTGACTAAGGCTGAGGCTTTATTCAAGTATTCTCTGATAATATGGATACCAGCTTTGTAACTTTTCCAGAAGGTAACTTGAAAATGGCATCCTTATACATTGGAATGGATACTGTCCTAAAGTGGCTTCTAAGTCTCAATCCTGGTAAGTCCAGTGGCCCTGATGAACTCCACCCACGTTTATTACCAACATTGGCTGAAAACATAGCCGAGCCCTTGTCGGTAATCTTCAATATGTCTATGAATCAGTCTAAATGTTCAAGAGACTGGAAAGATGCCATCATTAGTCCGGTCTTCAAAACCGGATCTAGAAACGTAGTTCAGAACTATCGTCGGTTAGGAGTGGCGTTCCTCAGGGTACAATTCTAGGCCCACTTCTTTTCCTCATTTATGTTAATGAGATTCCATCGGTAGGTCAGTTATCCTTTTTACTGTTTGCTGATGACATCAAGATATGGAGGGCTTTACACGATGACAGTGATCAACTTGCTTTGCAGGAAAATTTAAACTTGTTAAGTGATTGGTGTAAGCACTGGGCCTTGGAGATTAACTTAAGCTAGAGTGTAGTTATGCATGTATCTCATAGTCACGTGCACAATTACTCAATGAACGGCATTACTCTCCCAGTGGTCACTTAGTACAAGGACTTGGGAGTGGTGTTGCAGCATGACATGAAAACAGCAACAGACTGTAGAGCTGCAGCCACTGAGGGTTTTCGAATATTATGTGCCATACGCAAGGCTTTTGCGAACTTTGACGCTGATATATTTCGTATATTACATCCGACCTAAATCAGACCTCATTTGGAATATGGGATCCAGGCAGCGAGCCCGTGTTTCAAATACGAAATAGACTTATTGGAAAGGGTGCAAAGAGTAGGAACTAAGCTAATAAAGGGTTTCTCAACCCTGTCATATGAGGAGATGTACCGTCGACTGGGTTTATATCCACTGTCATACAGACGACTTAAAATTGACCTATTACTCTAATTCTTATTATTATTCCCTTGGGTTCCTAGTGGAACATAGGGCTTCAACTGCACGCCTCCACTTGTTTCTGTCTTCTGCTGTACTTTTCGACTGCGTCCATGTTAATCCATACTGTTTCGGCTCCTCTTCACACAATCTCCTCCATGTCAATCTTGGACGTCCTAAACGCTGCTTCCTTTTCAGGTTCCAGTCGATCACTGGCCTGACGCGCGATGTCACCCAGCGGCCTCCTCAGCGAGTGCACAATCCATCTCCACTTTCTCCTGCATATTTGTTGAGCGATTGGTTCTTGTTTTGTTTGTTCCCATAGTTTCTTGTTGGTGACTCTTTCCGGCCATCTGATCTTCAGTGAATAGCGATGACAGTTGTGGATAAAGGTTTGCAACAGGCTGTTGGAAATATTCTTTGTTACCCTCCAAGTTTCTGATCCGTATAGCAAAACTGACTTGACGTTTGTATTGAAAATCCGAATTTTGTTGTTGATGCAGTCTGAGTGACGAAGATTTCCAGATTGGTTTCAGGTTGATGAATGTGTTTCTCGCCTTCCCGATTATCGATTTGATATCCCCGTTTGTTCCTCCTGTAGTTGATATAATGGTCCATAGACAAGTTAAAGAAGTAACCTAATACTAGCCTACCGTATGCTAAGAAATGATTTTGGAGCAAATTTATCTAATTTATTTCTTCCTTCTACCACCAACCAATAGCGAGGACATCACCTCAAGTTTCATAAACCATGGTCGAGTCGTCTGCGTCTGGAGATCAGCGCCATCTGTTGACCACTACAGGGCGAGATTTGACCTCCTGTGTGCAACAAATCGAACAGATTAACATAGGCAAATAGCCTACTATCCTAAATAAATTGTAAACTGTAAACTGTTTGGTGTGATACGATGCATTACTGTGAAAGCTGTTGTTTTCTCCACTACATGACGTCCATCAACTAAGTGTGGCGAAATTGAGCTACGGGTTGATTTTGTCTCTCTTTTGACAAACCACGATGACAGTTGTTCACTGACACGTTGGTTGGCTGAGCTGTCTAGTAGTACGCCTAACATAACTGCCACCACAAGTGGAGTTGTATTGATAAATGCACAAAGATGTGGCGAATCTATCCTCGTCGTCGTTGTCATGAGTAAGTACTAAGTCCAGCAAGGAAGATCCTTGGGTAGAACCGAATCTTGTACTACCTAAGACATGTTGTGTCAGGGCATTTTCCATGGTAGTCAAGAGTAACCGGCTGTCCAGCTTATTAGCGGATCCTGGAGATGTGACAGCTACCCAGTCTATATGAGGTGCATTAAAATCACCAAGAATGAGACAGCTACTGTGTTTACTCCATTGTTTGAGGTGAACTAAAATAAAGTCATCACACTGACAATAGGGACTTCTATACAGAGCTCCAATGAGTAGAGTGCCAGTTGCAAAGCTTACTTCACAGCTAATTGCCTCAATTGTCCCACTGTCATGCGCTTCAGATTTCACGGAACGAAGATGTAGGGAGTTGTTGATGTACAGAGCTCAGGTTTGTCATCTAATCCAGAAACCAGCCATGTTTCAGTCATGTCCACAATACCTGGGTTAAGGTTTTCCACAAATACACCTACCTTGTGAAATTTGTTCCCGATACTAAGTATCTTAGTGTACACTACCTTCAAGCTTCCTATGCGGTCTGGATTATCCACACTGACATTGTATTTATCCACTGCACACAGCTGAGGCTATAGGAATTCGAACAACCATTAAACAACTAAAATATGCATTGGGAAGAAGACCGTACAGCCATTATCTCTCACTTATCGGCCAATTTAGACATAATCAACTGATGACTGACTACTCCACCACACCGTACTTATATATTCAACCTCTCGTCTATCATCCATTAATCCTATCACATCTCCATTGAAATGTATTTCATTCACTTTTCTTGCAATCTTGCATCACCTATGTAAGCCAATCAGGGTTAGGCCTCAAGAGATCTAATTGAAATCACAATAATGTTAGTGTTGCTCTAAATGGAAAGATGCTCAAATTAAATGTTCAACAAATTATTGTAGGAGAAATAACCTGTCAACATAAGTGTAGTCACCAAGTGCAACAGCATCAACCACTGATTTAACAATAATGCAAGTGTAGAAGACAGAATTAGATTCCATATTGGATAAGTTCATCTCAAATATGACACAGTGGTGATGCAGTAATAATAAATGGATGACGAGGTTTCATTCATAAATTAATACCGCTTGCAATCACATCAATTCTGACTGACAAGACCTCGGACACGCACATTCACACTGTAACGTTATTCTCAAAAATATTTTTTTCCGTGTAACCAGGTTAAGCGGCTGTCATACACAGCAGAGTCCATATGCAAATTATCCGAAGTGGTGCTTTGGATGACTCAGCTTCCAATGGTGTTCATTTGAGACTAATATTTACGACCATCTATTCAATAGTTTGCATCTGGATAAAGAAGTTGTATTCCGGTTTCTGGTTTGACATGTTTTCCATTTCTGATGAAGGACCCAGATGAATATATGCTAGCGTATTTACATTGATCAATGCACCGTACACTCCAGTGGAATGAGCAATTGAATGTTGAGCTGGTCATCTGAAAGTGACATGAAGAGGACTGTGTTAGGCGGAAATGGAAGCTACTGGGCGATCATGCAAAAGAGCACAGTGAGATGGCGAAATGATGCTGACAATCATGTAAATATCTTTATTGAGTTGTCAGTAAACTGTGAATTGTGTGTACATTCACCACATTCAGATGTTTATCAGCCGAATTTCCTAATTTCGGAGGCGGTTTTATGTAACATTTCAATGAAAGCAACGAATGAACTACTTGATTGTTCTGAAGAATCACAATGCTCTCTGTTTTTCAATGTCTTTTTTCAATGTGAATTCAGAACCATCTTTCAAGTTATCAACCAGGTTAAGTAGGCTTTTTCCTGATTATCTTGATGACTAAATGTATTCATGCGAGAATATGCAATTCGGTCACGCAAAAGTAACTTTCATCTCTATGCAGAATATACAATAGATTATATCATAGATTTTAATACAAAACAAACTCTCCTCGGTCTGCATCGGAGGCGAAAATTCTCATTCCATTATTGCTGATGAAAAGCTCATCAGATCTCCTAGCCGTTTTCAAGCCTGTGAAAGCAGCAAAGTGTCACTACGAGAACAACTCAAGTATACCTTCTCCCTTCTGAAATACCTTCTGTTAATGATAATAATAATAATTTGCTTTATTCCATAAACAGCACTTGTCATACAGGATGGAATTCCCAGGATTTTTACTTCAGTATTGCATCCAGCTAGTACGTTATCAAGCAATAGAATTCTACATACATATAGGAAATCTCAGTTCATTATGACAACAACATATTGACATGTCGGTAGCAAAGCCAAAGCTGAACAGTGTTTGAAGGTGTTAGAAAAGAAGGAGCTCTCATATTTACTGACGTCAGCGAGAGAAAGAAACAAAGCAGCACATAACGAAAGAAAAAGAGAGAGAGAATAGGAAAAGAGAGAAAGAAAATGTTTAACCTATAAATGATATGAGTTGGAAAGACGAGATCCAGTTGTACTGCTGACTATTCAATGAATTAAAGGTGTCACGCCTAATTCTAAATCATTGGTTGATGTGTGTGAAATAACACAAATATTTCCTCATTCTGTAAACAATTATGCACCTTCACAATCTTGTATGATCACTATTCAGCTGGAACTCTGGTTTCTGATGAAATACACGTGTCTCATTCATTCTGTCACTTTTAGTAATGAACTGCTGTGATTAGTTGAACGGTGATTCTTGGTTTCGCTTTCTAGTATTTACATCAAATCACACATAGGTGTTGTGTTTCGATGGTAGACGCCAATTTGAGTGTTATTATTTCTAGTCTTATTCTCTTGCGTTCCAAAAAATCATATTTCGGCTTCCTTCTGTTTTCTGCCGTATTCTTCAGCTGTGTCCAGAACTGACCAAACTATCTCATCTCTTCCTAGCACGATCTCCCTCATGTCACCCTCCCAAAGACGACTCACTCCTTTCTCCCTATTTAGATTCGAATCGAGCAACGGCCTGGCGTGACATGTCATTTGGTGGCCTCCTCAATCTACGCTCGATCCATCTCCATTTACTCCTACATATTTGTTCACCGATCGGCTCTTCGTTTGTTTGTGCTTATAGTTACTTGTTGCTCATTATTTCTGGCCAGCTAGCTATTTGAACTTCTGTGTGGAGTCACCGAAAGCAGCTGTTGATGAAAGTCTCCAGCTAGCTGTAAGAAATGATTTCCATTACACGCAGTGCAAGTTTCTCACACGCACAGAAAGACTTACTTGACACCGGTGTTGAAAATGCAAATCTTTTTGTTCATGCTGCGTGCAGGAAATTTCTTAACTGCTTTCAGGTTGATGGAGGCGTATCATGTCTTTCCGATTCTGACTGGCATAGACATCTCCATCCGTGCCATCCACCTGTGGCTGAAACGATGCTTTCTGGCCAGACACGTGGTGGGGGCAACCTCTGTTAAATCTCTCCAGTTTATGGTGATCGGTTATGGGTATTGCTTCTGTTGATTGGTTATTTTCATCACATCCACCTTCTCTGTGTTCACGTGCAGTCATGTTTTAGCTGCCTGCCAGTTCGTTCGTTCCGCCTTCCTGTATTCTTCGAGTTTGTGTGAGACTAAACATATATCATCCACACACAAAATCCAGATCTTATAGAGTCTTCTTATGGGTTTCCAAGCGTATTACTTTCACCTCGCCGCTGTGAGCAGTCTGACGCATAATCCAGTTTACACTTGTTAATCATTGACACTCAGCAAAGCAGAATAGCTGTTATATGAGGTTGACAGATACCTAGGGACTGCAGGCAGTGACGTTGTAGAAGTACCTAGCTGGACTTCAGAAAATTGTTGGTATTCAGGATTTCCGCTTTCGTTTGAGAATCAGTGTCCACTGCCAGGCAGTTCTGTGCGTGTTACTGACATTGATAGAGGTGGCATTTCTGTTTGATTTGCAGGTGATAGTCGTTTGCAAAGGTATTTCGAGTGATCAGCCTATTGTTTGATTTGTTTCTCCTCCTTCGTAATCAGGTCGTCTTGAATATCTTTTATTGCTTCCATCATCTAGTTTGAACTCTCCTTGGATCGACAACTGGCTATCTGATATGGTTTCCAAATCCGTCTACTACACAGAGCTGTCAACCTCGAGTAAAGCATCTTCTGTGTGCCTTCCATCAGTTTGGTTTTGGTCGTTGAAGTTTTCAACATCAGTTCAGACGCAGCTTTCATGCAGAAGATGTACACTTTCACGAATATAATTATAACAGGAAGCATTAGGTCTTCACTTGTTTACACACAAATGACGTCTCCATTAGTTCACGATGGTTTGTCAATATTGATAGGCCACGAGTTATTTCTCCAAGCAATTTCGTTGTAGCTGAGGTAAACTCTGAAAGTGCTTGTCGGAAATTATTCCAATGGGATTGAAGCCACCGCTCACTGTAACGTGGATGCACAGTGACTCCTCAGATATATCACACAAAATGGACTTTCAAGGTGAAGCTGAAAGCCTCGAGGATAGCTGAGGATAGGCCACAATGCAAGTTCAACACTCAAAAACTGAAGGACACAATCACACAGGACATTTCCACTGCAACTGTCAGAGCAAAGCAAGAAACACTACGTGGCACCACTGAGGAATCATCCGTGGAAGACCATTGGAACTCTCTGAAGGTGATTTTCGAAGAAACGTGTTCAACGGTTTTAGGAAGAAAGAAGAAACAAGACAAGGAATGGCTCTCAACAGACACTTGGAAACTAATAGAGGAGAGGAGAATGGTGAAAGAGAAAATTATTCAATGCGATGACAGACAAGAGAAGTAGATGCTGAGTCAACTTACACAGCACTGGACAAAGAAGTGAAGAAGAGTGCCAGGAAGGACAAAAGACAATTCTACGACAATCTGGCTACTGAAGCTGAGAAGGCAGCAGGCAAAATGGACCTGAGGACATTATATCAGATAACCAAGTCTCTATTCGGGAAGAGATCAACACAAGTTAAACCTATAAAAGACAGCCAAGGCAACCCAATTACCAAAGAAGAAAGACAGATTAAACAATGGGCGGACCACTTCAAAGGACTCTTGAATCGACCACCACCTACAACCCGTCCAGTAATACCAACAACAGCACGTACACAACTGCAAGTTGACACCAATCCTCCAACGAAAACTGAAGTAATGAATGCAATCAAGCTTCTCAAAGCTGAAAAAGCAGCTGGACCAGATGGAATACCCCCGGAGGCACTGAAAGCGGACCCAGAAACGACGGCAGATATGCTGACTCCATTGTTGCAAAAGATCTGGAAAGAGGGAAAGGTGCCTACTGACTGGAGGAAAGGTTATCTCGTGAAACTACCAGAGGAGGGCGACCTAGGACTCTGCAAGAACTGGCGAGGAATCATGCTCCTGTCGACGACAAGTAAAATCCTGAGTCGCATCATCCTGGAGAAAATAAAGGACGCATTGGATACAGAACTCCGACCAGAACAAGCTGGATTCAGGAAAGGCAAATCATGTTCTGACCAAATTGCAACTCTACGCATTATCATCGAACAAAGCATGGAATGGCAAGCAAATCTCTACCTCAACTTTATACACTTTGAGAAGGCCTTCGACAGCGTTGACCGCGAAGTAATTTGGAAGCTACTTAAGTACTATGGCCTACCCCAAATATTCATCAACCTTATTCAACAACTGTACGACAACGGCACATGTCAAGTGATCCACAACGGAAAACTCAGCGAGGCGTTTGGAGTAAACACAGGAGTCAGACAAGGGTGCTTATTATCACCAATGATATTCCTTATTGTGGTGGACTGGATTATGCGTCAGACAGTGGGAAATGAGGAGACAGGGATATCCTGGACCGACGTGAAGAACCTAGAAGACCTGGATTTCGCGGATGATTTATGTTTGATGTCACACAAAATCGAAGACTTACAAGCAAAAACCGACAAAATGGTCGAAGAAGCAGCAAAGACAGGACTCCAGGTGAACATGGACAAGACGGAGGTCATGAAAATAACCAACCAACAACAGCAGCAACATCCAGTGCCAATCACCATCAACGGGAGGGATTTGAAAGAGGTTACTTCTTTCACTTATCTGGGGCGCATTGTCTCAACCACAGGAGGAACGGACGAGGATGTCGAATCGAGCGAGAATCGGGAAGGCGAGAAACACATTCATCAACCTGAAACCAATCTGGAAATCTTCCGCTGTCACTCAGCCTGCATCAACAACAAAGTGATTCGGATTTTCAATACAAACGTCAAGTCAATTTTGCTTTACGGATCAGAAAATTGGTGGCGGGTCACCAAGAATATTTTCAACTGGTTGCAGACCTTTATCAACAACTGTCTTCGCTCCATGCTGAAGATTAGATGGCCGGAAAGAATCAAAAACAAGAAACTATGGGAACAAACGAAACAGGAACCAATCGCCAAACAAATATGCAGGAGGAAGTGGAGATGGATTGGACACTCGCTGAGGAGGCCGTTGTGTGACATCGCGCGTCAAGCCCTCGAGTGGAACGGGAAAGGGAAGCGGCGAGTGGGACGTCTAAGGGTGACATGGAGGAGATCTTGTGAGGAGGAGATGAAACAGTATGGAATAACATGGACGCAAGTGAAAAGTACAGCACAAGACAGAAGCAAGTGGAGACGTGCAGTTGAAGCCCTATGTTCCACTAGGAACCCAAGGGAACAATAATGATAAATAATAAATGGAATTGCATTACTAGCTGAACTGTCGACAATCTATTCATGTCAGCCAGATGACAACCACGATAACCACGCTGTTTGGATTGCTATTGTGGTGTCACCAACAGCATCAAGTGAAAACCAATCCCTAACAGAATCGTGATATGAAAAGAACATAAAAACAACCCAAAAGAAGAGAAGAGGAAGGGCTTCTACAGCCAATTGCAAGTGGCACTTGACGAGTGCTGCATTTCATCCAGTTCTCTGAAGTCATCTTTAGCTGGATATACGACTGTCTTTCTCAGATCATCCTCAGGTGCAGTCATATTTTCCAATAATTTTGCGTTTTTTTCTGCATGTTGGTTTTGTAACAGGTGCATGGATGGTTCGCAGCTGGAATTATCGGGTGATTTCCCTCTCTTCCTGAATATCTGATCTTAATCAGGGGGAGACAGAATCTAGTTGAAACATCTGCGACCGACTGTTGAGGATTTTCGTGATTCACCCGGCAAGTCTCTAGAGCATATACAGGCTCTGATTATACCTTTGCGTTTGAAACCAAAATTGTATTCCCCATCTCTGCTGAATGCCACGTACTTCCACAATGCTTTCTGAATGATGAATAAAGCTTCCCTCAATCTGGTTGGCGATTGCATCGTGATGCGTTCCAACTTAACTTCAGGTGGTGCTGCGTAGGTGAGTCAAGAGATAAGCTTCTCTTCTGTTAACACAGATAACTGAATGTTGTCGTTCTTTCTGTATAGTTATCTTATCACCTGTCACATCCACTATGTTCACTTGCAGTCTCTTCTTTGCTGTTTGTTCTGCCAGCTATCTGTTGTTGGTGAATCCGTATTATAAATAGAAACTTGGAGTGGGCAACACAGGCAGATTAGTGATGATTTCCCGAAATCACCTCACTGAGTGAGATGAATAAGAACAGGGATTTATTCGCCGAATTCTGCATCATCAGTGATTTCCTTACTGGAGGCAGAGTGTACAAACACAAGGATGCGCACACAGCTACAAGTGCTTCGTCAAATGATCACACCGAAATTCATATAAACTCCGTGTGAATTCAAGCAGAGTGGAGGGAAAATCACGAATACATGCAGATGCACAAACATTCAGAACCTGATGGTTTCTTCGCCAATCTGAAACTGACGAACGAAGCCACGAAACAGACTTTCCTGGTAGCTATCGAGAAGAAGTCAAAGAGGTCTGTTAACATCACCTAGGAGACCTGTGTAAAATGAACACTGCTAATTCGTGAATGCAACATGGAAGCAATCTTGCTCAGAAATGGTAGGAAATAGTATGCAACCTCGTTTTGACTCACCACGATCAGCTGAAACTGATGAGCGAAAGAAGGAGGGTAACGCAAACGTTGATACTGTGTAGAGGTGAAGAGTGGAAGCCAAACCTGGATATTACCTCAAACGCGGTGAACTCAGATTTGGACAAGTGCTCTGGGAATGACGAAACATGCTTTTCACAATAGACCGCTGACTTGAAGGAATTAGGTTGCACGTAAGACAGATCTCAGAACTCTACATGGAATAACCCGTTCTTTAACCTTGAAAGGGATCAATGCAAATGAAATAGGCAAACGAGAGTGAATGAAACTCACCCGACAGTCAGTTGGAACAAAATTAATCGTCAATAGCTTTTTGAAAGCGGCACTTTGCTCTTTTCCAATTCTTAATTTGTTTTTGCCATAAAACTTCAGAGAATACCATGAAACAATATGTGCAGACAGGTAACCTTCAATATCTGAGAGGTGTGATGCAGATACGCAGCACTCAGAACTATTTGTTTGGTCACGCATGTCAAAAAGACATCAGGTCTCATCTCCACTTGTTACCCTTTTCACTGTGGAAAATGACTGAAGGGATACATTGACAGTTTTAGAGTAAACGAGACAAGGACGTTAGCCTATCGAACAGACCACCGACGCCTAGAAAAATGTATTTTGAGTACGGCATTCATAGGTGCATATTTGAATAATCTGTGAGCATACAATATGCCCAAATTTCATGAATGTCCTCCATGCAGTCATTACTGAAGTGAACAGATAAGGGGATACCGATCTCAGCAGTTAACTAAAAAGTGAATGATAGCCCTCCGACGAGAATACACGTCCATCTCTTCTGCACAACTGAATCTATGACGGACCAGATATATCAATGGTATCTGTGCATACAACGGGGAATTGTTCCACTGACCCTAACATCCCAATGACAAGCTCACTTTTGTTTACCACAAACTTGCTCTTCTTTATTTATTCGTTTGTTTTTATTGTTTGTTTGTTAACTATTCATAACTTTTGCTCTTGTCTACAACTCTCAGGCAATTGTTTCATATTCTCTTTCTGTTCTATGTGCATGCTCATGAAATCATATTCGCTGAAACATTCATCCATAACGCCACTCCAGCACCACCAGTCAACTCCTCTGAAACGGTGATTCAGGTAATTATGGTTCTGAATAATGACAACTCATCACTTTTGTTTTTGTAGGTCGTGGTTGCAATCGCGACATTTTGAAGATCGTGCGAGGAGGTGACAGATTATGGTCAATTATGAACTCAGCTGAAGATGACGGCAGCAAACAGGACAAACTCCAGATGCGTCATTCAAGCCCTATTTCCCCATTCAGAACTTTTAACTACCAGAGATTATCACAGTCATTTCGTTTCTGTATTTTAAGAACCCCGTGGCAAATTTGTTATAACTGAAATGAACTGAATAAATCCGTTGCCTATTTGTTACGCCTGCAGCTGCTAATTGCTATAACGGTAATAAACTCGAAGGAAACGTTACCATGCTTAATTTTCCTATGTACCCACAGATTCACTGAGCCAAGCAAATGACAAAATACAATAGCTGCCTTTTGACTAAGATATTGTATTGCACTATGTAGTTATTGCCCACGCTTAGAGAAACTGTTTACTCTTGTATACTTACTCCCTCTGCTTCTGCATTGCTCTCATTGAATCTCCCCTCGACTAACTGACAGAGATTTTGTGACATAGTGAATGACATTGAAAGCTGTCGGCAGGCTGTGTGGCCTTCCTAAATGTACGCTGTAGGCATGGTATTCACTTTTGGTATGCTACGTAAGGAGGAAACGGAATAAAATATTTAGGAACATGTTGTGAACTCCATGTTGTTTTGATGGAATCGGTTTTTGTCATTATAATTTTTGTCGTTAATTAGAAAGGACTGTAGAGATAGGCGTGAAATGGAGAAGTGGTCTTGAATCTTGATGTTCCACCTGGAACACATATCAATAATGAGAAGTGAAATTATATTTTCTATAATTGGTTTGTAAGGATTAGTTTTGCTTTTACGAGATGATCACGGATTGGTCTCAGTTAGAGAACCATTGAAAATCAGGGAGTTATAGAATGAAACAGCTGTTGACTACTCCCTGGAAATATAAAGAGCACTTGGATGAAACAGCTATCCAGTACTCCTTAGTATTCAATAGTTCTCTAACTGATGTCAATCCTTGATCGACTCGTTGAATTATATTTGCATTTTTGAAATTACTCTTAGTACTATTATTATTGCTGAGATCCATCGAAAACGTGTTGATCGCGCTACGCCATCGCTATTTTGGTCGATATGAGATTGGTTGGGAAAAGTGCTCCTCACTCAACTTGGCGACTGTCACCGAAACACAACACCCATGTGTGATTAAATCTTCATGCTAGAAAGCGGAACCTAGAATTCTCATTCAACGAATCACATCAGTTCATTCCTAAAAGTGATAGAATGAATGAGACAGGCGTGTGTCATCAGAAAACAGTGTGCTAGCTGAATATTGATTAAAGAATAGCGTGCACACGTATGATAAGAATTTGTGTTACTGATGCACAACACATACAGAATGCTTAGTACAAGTGTGTTAGTTGAATAGTGCTTAGAAAAGATTATGAGAAGTGTACAAATGAGGTGATTTTGGCAACGCGTAATTGTTTACAGAATGAAGATATATTTGTGTTGTTTGAGGTCAACATCACGCGTTGTATGTCTTATTTATAATTATTACCATCTCTCATACTTTTACTTCAAAAATAATCTTAATTATAACAATGAAGAAAATAACAACTCTATCACAAACAGTAATTCTATTAGAAATATGCAATTTTCAGCATGATCAGCTCAGAGATCCAAGAGAAGCGATAGGACTTCAGATAGTGTGTGGAATCAATCGGTTAGATCAGTGGAAAATAACGCTGAATTGCTTGCGTCACTATCCTGCACTACCATACTGGTCTAAATCACTTGTTGCACATGAGACAACCTGATTCTATCAAAATTCAATTGCCATGTATAATTTCCACATGTGTTATGCACAAACTTACTTCAACCTTCGTCGAGAAGTAAATATCTTCAATGTAAACACCTTTTGATTGAAACTGTTCACAAGATGAAAGATGAAACTGGTTTATTTGAAGTCAACTGATGGGTGTGAATAGTGTGAAAGTGAAGTCAATCCGATATGGAGCAGAAACCGGGATATTTCATAAACTGGAAGGCGTTTGTCAGATAATCGTACGCGAGTAGCATCTGAACAAAAAGATTCGATGTATGTCCTCTGCGTCAGTTTAACTTGACAATTAGGCCATAGAATTTAGAATTCATGAAGATATCATTTTCAGTGAAGGTCATCGGAGAACTGCACTTCATCACCAAAGTGTTTCATTACCCATCTTGAAATCCAGGCTTCCCATGATATGTCTGATATCACTATGGTTGACTTCACATACCCTTGCCATTTCACCTATCACACACAGTTCACAGTTCACCTTAGCTTCTTGATATTCGGTTCATCTTAAATTGACTAATTCTACGTGCGCTTATGTCCTCATGAAACTCACCTTTACTAATGCATATCGAGTGGTGATCAGTCGGAGTATTGCATATTAATCATCACCCAGTCCTTGAAATCCCACTTTCATAATGTCGAATTCATGTTGAAAGACATCACAAGTGATTTCGATTTACTTAAGGGTTGGGCAGTGTAATAGTGAGCTTTGAGGTGGGACTCCGTTTTAATTAATATGGCTGGTGAAAATTGCTTTCATATGCTGAATTTCGTTTCACACTCAACACCGAAATCCAGGAGTAAATGCTTAAAATACATTTTTCGGTTTTCGTAGTGATGTTTATTATTGATATTCTCTTGTGTTAGGAGTAGAATATAGGGCTTCCACAACATATCTCCGCTTCGTTCTGTCTTCTGCCATCCTCTACAGCTGGGTCCACGAATGATCAAACCCTCTCATCTTTTCCTCACACTACCTCATCCACGTCACTCTCGCAAACACGACCCACTAGTTCCTTCTATTCGAATTCCACTGGAGCGATGGCCTGACGTGCAATGTCATTCGGTGGCCGCTTTAATCTATGACATATCCATCCCCATTTACTTCTACATATTCGCTGATCGATCGGCTCACTCCTGAAGGTGTGATCTCAGAATTTTCTGTTGCTTATTGTTTCTAGCCAGGTGAACATTTGATCTCCAGTGTGAAGCCAGAGATGAAAGTCTGCAACCTGTTGGAAATCCTCTCCGTAACACGCTGGTCAAGTTTCTGTCCTGCCTGAAAAGACTGACTGCACATCGGTGTTGGAAATGCAAATCTGGTTCCTCATTCTGATTGCAGCAAACGTCCACTTTGATAATGGCATATCTCGACTTTCCGACTTTGTCCTGATTTGACACTTTCACACGGTGGTTACTTCTGTTGAATCTCTCCCGTTGATGGCGATTGTTGCTGATTGTTGTTGTTGCGGTTCGTTGATATCGTCATCAACTCCGTCTTCTATATGTTCACCTGGAGTCCTGTCTTCGCTGCCTGCATCTGCCGCCAGTCTGTTGCTTTTCATCCGCCTGCAAGTATTCGAGTTTATGCGATACAAGACATATAAAATAAACTGCTGCTACTGCTGCATTCAACATAGAACTTGGCACCGAGGTGCAGCAGTTCGAGTTGCCACGTTCCAAAGAGCACACAAAAGTAGACAGGAAAATGAGAGAAGGGAATCAATAGAATTTAGATAAGTATAAGAGTGAAACAGAATGAGCAATGGTAGAAAGGAATATGAAAGGTTAAAGAGACTGAATACATCTGCGCCATTGACAACGATTTTGAGCCATGTCACTTATTGTCTCCAGCCATTGATTCCTAAAGTCCCGAGGGCCCCAACCCGGAAGTCTGCATCTTCCTGTCTGACTCAGTTTAACTGTCAAAGATTTCATGGATTGATGAGGCCATGTTTTTGTTTGGCCACCACTTACTCTTTTCCAACCTGCACCTATATCAGCTAGTAATGCCCGTCGAGGGAGGCGGTGGCTAGGCATGCACAGCACGTGACCTAATCATCTCAATCTATGTAACTTCAAAGCCTCTTCGATTGATTTGCCCTCTTTGCCCAACGCTCCACGCCTAACGTCAACATTACTTACCTCATTATACCACCTAACGTGAGAAAGAGATCGTAGACATCTGTGATCAAAAACAGACAATCTCTTCATGTCTTCCGCTCTCAATGGCCACGTCTCACTACCATAGAGAAGGACGGAGCGAACTGATGAGCAGTATACACGTCCCTTTTTTGATAGCCGAATGTCACGACTACGCCAGAGACGGTGTACGTTAGCGAAAGCAGCCCGAGCTTTCTGGATCCGTGCTGTGATTTCGTCACCAATCAATCCGTTGGTGCTGATAAAACTTCCCAAATAGGTGAAGTGGTCGACATGCTCTATCACTTCACTCCCTATCACTAAGCTAGGAGTTGACGTAGTCCAGTCCTGTAGCAGCATCTTAAATTTTACAGGGGCGAATCGCATGCCAAACATACGAAGATTGCTGCTCAAGGTGTTCAGAAGACTGTGCATTTTGTCAGCGTCCTCCCCTAACAGGACTATGTCGTCTGCATATTCTAAGTCTATAAGACTATTCCCTGGTAGCAAGTCGATTCCTAAGTCGTTAAATTCAGTTAAGGATACTTCCATTAGCATATCTATGATGAAATTAAACAGAAAAGGGGAAAGTGGACATCCTTGACGGACACCACTGCTTGTTATCAATTCAGATGACAATTCCTCATAAGCCCTTATACAGCTACGTGAGTATGAGTAGAGTGCTTTGATTCGGGCAATGTACTTTCTTGGCACTCCCTTCACAGTCAAACATTGCCATAGTACCTCTCGATCCACTATTAGGAATATCATCGGTGATTATAGGCAGTCAGCCTTGTCTTATTCCTGTTTTCTCTTCAAACTAGTCACTGACTATTCCGTTGTGAATCACTTGACACGTGTTATTATCATACAGCTAGCTGTTGAATGATTGAACCTTGAAGCAGGTTTCCGATTAGTATGCTACTTTCGCTCAGTCACATTACACTCTTATTTTTCTGGCGTTTCTTGCCAATAAGTTGTGGGATTTATTGTAATTATTTAACTTTCGAAAACAGAATCTGTGGATATAATCGTGTTGACTGATAAACCTATGACTAAATGTTCGACATATTGCGACTGTTCAACACTGACCAATGTCTATGATTGAATATATTTTTGCACTTAGACATTCAATTCGACCCGAGTCAGTGAGTCTATGGTCTTGATGTCATTTCGGCCAACTGTATTTGACAATGATACGATTGCTTCAGCTTTCTTTTCTTGCTTTCGCCGCTCGCTTCTTGTTGTAAATGTTTCTTCATAAATGTCGCCTCTCCGTAAAGTATATATTCTTGTAACAACATACTTCTCCGGCGTGAGGCTAGCAAGCCCACCCTGTGAACGAAGTTGCTACAGAAACTTCAGTAGGCTGAGCCTACTTGCGATAAAGGAAAAAGTCTGTGTGAGGACAAGGAACGTCCACAACATGTACCAGACTGGCGGGGCTGCTCGGATTGCAAAGGAGATGAAAAGATATGATGATCAAGTACTGGGAATATGCGAAAGCAGATGGAATGGAAGTGCATTCATCAAATTGTCAGCGAAAGAGTTGATGTTCTACTCCGGTCACCCAGTAGACAACCACGAGCATACTGAGGCAGTGAGTGGCTATTATGAGGAGAGACGAACGCCGAACTGATACCAGACAACACAGGCAGAGAAGTCATCATGCGTTGAGAGGCTCTTGGAGATATGAATGAAAACGGAGAAGTCTTTGCTGACTTCCGCGCTTTCAATGAACTAGTGATCGCTGGCAGCGTATACAAACACAAGGATATCCACGAGGCTACATGGGTGTCGCCAATCAGGTGAACCAAAAACCATAACTGAATTATATTCGGTGTTGCTCAATGAAGTGGCAGTGAAGGCCATAGCGTTCAAGTTGTTCTCAGATTATTTCGCGTCAGCGATGTCTGACGAATGCCTTTTCGGAGTCGATGAAGTTAGGGTTGAAGTTTGACTGCCATTCTGTTCTAGGCTGTGTTTGATGACGATGAGTATAGTTGAAATTTGATCAGCACATGATTTGACTTTCTGAACACTGCTTGTTCCGGTGGGTGTTGGAGTTCTACATCCAGCGAATGTTTCATTCTCTCACGGACGATGCAATTCAGTATTTTTCTAAACGCATTTATCAACGCCAGTTCTTGCAGGTAAGGAATAAGTCGGCCATTTTGACAGCTTGACAAGGTACCCAGGCTTCCTTCCAGTCGTTAAGCTGCTTTCCTTCCTTCCAAACCTTTTTCAATAATTTCGTGAGCACAATAGCCAGAGACTTTAGGTTATTTTTTAGTGATTCGAGGTAGACGAATTCTGTTTCATCCAGCTGCTTTCCCGACTGGAGATCAGTAGTTTGATAACATTCAGGAATTCTGCTTCCGTTTGGGAATCAGTGTTCACTGCCAGGTAGTTCTGTGCGTGCTACTGATGTTGATAGAGGTGGCATTTCTGTTTGACTTGCAGGTGATAGTCGTTTGCAGAGGTATTTATAGTGATCAGACTATTGTTTGATTTGTTTCTCCTCCTTCGTAATCAGGTTGGCTTGAATATCTATTATTGCTTCCATCATCTAGTTTGAACTCTCCTTGGATCGACAACTGGCTATGTGATATGGTTTCCTGAGGAACATTTTACCTGCGACTTCCAGGTAGGTGTCCGTTGAGAGCCATTCTCTGTCACGTTTCTTCTTTCTTCCTGGAACAGGTGTACACGTTTCCTTGAACAACACCTTCGTAGAGTGAGATTCAATGTTCTTCCACACCAGCTTCCTCAGTGATGCCATGTAGTGTATTCGACTTGTCTCTGCTCCGATTTGTGGTGAAAGCATTTCTGAGTTTCTGAATGTCCAACTTGAATTACAATGACCTGTCTCCAGTTCTTTGAAAGGAATTTCACCTTATTCTTGATGTTCCTTTCCACTGTATGATAATGAAATTTTTACCCACGTTTGATCTCTTCTTTCAATATTCGTCTCAATTTCCGTGCCATGCATTTATTATATTTTGTTTTAATATCTGTTTGTATTTGTATGAATTAGTGTGATTCTGATCTTGGACTATTTCCGGGAATTGTTGTAGTGTGATTCAGGTGAACAGAGTTTCGCTTCAACATTGTTTTTAGTATTCTTCTCCATCCACTGTTCCTTCCTACAGGTGAATTATATTTTACAAAAATTCTCTGGAATATTTGCTTTCTGCTCGATCTGTCTGTTGCCGGCATAGCTGCCTCACGCTGCTTTTGAGGTTACTGATCGAGTTTAGTGTTCATTTTAGTGTTCTCAATCAGAACCACGTAGATTTTACGACGAATAATCCTGTTTTAACTGTCTTTGGAGAGTTTTGTATCCGTGCGTCTCTCAAGTAGGTTTCGATGAGCCAGACCGAATGATGCAACCAACGCTTCTCTGTGTACTCACCACAACATTTCCAATATGCTCGTGAACATACAGGTTAATGAAATTGCATATCTATTTGATTGCCTAAAGGATTTTATCATGAGCTGACATCAGTTAGAAAACTATTGAATATCAACAAGGAGTGAGTACTGGACAGTTGACTTCCTCGCCACCCCGGTTTGTGTTTGCTCTTCAGTAGTAGGCACCCACCCGCCGATGAAGTTTGAAACCACGACCTTACAGTTACAAGGCGGTGGGCTTACAGCACATTAAGCAGTCGCTGGGACTCTATTCAATGGTCAGTCAGCGAATTAAAACTTCTGACAATTCTCGCATGATATAGTGTTCAAATTTTTGTACTTGGACCGAAGTCTTGTGATGCAACTTCTAAAGTGAATGACCTGAACATGGAAGTCCGGTTCGACGATTTTATTGACCAGATGAAGGTTCTGATCCCAATCTCATGTGACAGTGGAGACCATTCCAAACTAACCATTGATTTGTTATTACCTGAAACTTATTACGTGATGCCAACTTCTACCTCTTTTCATCACTTTCAGTTAGTCATCCCTTCCAGGCTCCCGTTTACATTAAGTAATGTGTTTTCCGAGGACAACGTTTACCACTATCCGATTGGTCGAAAGATTTCCTTGTTTAATATCATAACGACTGTACAGCATATGTAGAAATAAATCATCGAAAATAATTTTCTTCGCTGTTTACGCCTTTTTTTATGTTTCGAAAATATCAACAAGTCATCCAGCTTTCACAAGATAAATTTCAAAATACATCGAAAGCAGCTGAAAGAATTGAAGGGTGATAAAAACTTGGTCATCACATGGCCAGATAAGTGTTCCTGAATCATCCTGCATTGAGCTCGATGTCATTCTACGTAGGTCTGCTCACTGTTTGCCCAACGCATCTCCATTTGTTCCTCTATATTTGTTGAGTGATCTGTCACTGGTTGCTTGGTGAATTTTCACCATTGTTAATTGTTTCTAATTCTCCCAGGCTGAACGTCCATTTGATCTTCACGAGTGGATGCCGCAAATGGTGATATCGGTTCGCCAAGGAAGCATGTTGTAAATGTTTTTCTCTACACACAGATTATTGTTGAGATCCGCGTCGAAGAAGTGGCTGATGGACTTAACAGTGGTGTTTAAAATCCAAATTTTGTCGTGTTCACTGCGTTGTTCAGGAGATTTTCGCATTGAACTTAAAGTGACGAATATGTGTCTTTACTTTCCAACTGATGTTTTGACGACGTCTTCCGTGCCGATTGCTTGTAGTTGACAGGATGCTTCCTAGATGATCGACGGAACTAACCTCTTTCAAATTTCTCCTGTTGCTAGTTATTGGCGCAGGGTGCAGTCGCTGTCGTTTGTTTATCTCTATCACTCCTTTCTTCTCTATGCACACCTGTAGTTCTGTCTTCGCTACTTGCCTCTTCAACCAGTTCTTTGGCTTCCGGCTGTATGGCTTCGAGTTTGTGTCAGACTAAACACAAATCATCCACGCGTGAAGTCATCATCGTCAACAGTCTTCTTATCGGTCCTGAATATCACTGTCTTCTCACTGTCAGTGATGTCTGACGAATGCCTTTTCGGAGTCAATGAAGTTAGGGTTGAAGTTTGACTGCCATTCTGTTCTAGGCTGTGTTTGATGACGATGAGTATAGTTGAAATTTGATCAGCACATGATTTGACTTTCTGAACACTGCTTGTTCCGGTGGGTGTTGGAGTTCTACATCCAGCGAATGTTTCATTCCCTCACGGATGATGCAATTCAGTATTTTTCTAAACGCAATAATCAACGCCAGTTCTTGCAGGCAAGGAATAAGTCGGCCATTTTGACAGCTTGACAAGGTACCCAGGCTTCCTTACAGCTGTTAAGCTACTTTCCTTCCTGCCGAAACGTTTTCAATAATTTCGTGAGAACAATAGCCAGAGACTTTAGGTTATTTTTTAGTGATTCGAGGTAGACGAATTCTGTTTCATCCAGCTGCTTTCCCGACTGGAGATCAGTAGTTTGATCACATTCAGGAATTCTGCTTCCGTTTGGGAATCAGTGTCCACTGCCATGCAGTTCTATGCGTGCTACTGATGTTGATAGAGGTGGCATTTCTGTTTGACTTGCAGGTGATAGTCGTTTGCAGAGGTATTTAGAGTGATCAGACTATTGTTTGATTTGTTTCTCCTCCTTCGTAATCAGGCTGGCTTGAATATATATTATTGCTTCCGTCATCTAGTTTGGACTCTCCTTGGATCGACAACTGGCTATGTGATATGGTTTCCTGAGGAACATTTTACCTGTGACCTACATGCATGTTCCACATTGGTCAATGGCCAGGGTGTTGTGGAATTGTCTGTTGTCTATCCCAGCACTCTTCTTCTTCCTCTTCTCTTTCCCTGTTCAATGCAGCGTACATTGAACCTAAGTTCTACTCCTCATTCACATCTCTGTATTCAGTCTTATTCTGTCTCTCGTCATCCTCCTTTCCTTACCTCGATTGTCTTCCAGGTAGGTGTCCGTTGAGAGCCATTCTCTGTCACGTTTCTTCTTTCTTCCTGGAACAGGTGTACACGTTTCCTTGAACAACACCTTCGTAGAGTGAGATTCAATGTTCTTCCACACCAGCTTCCTCAGTGATGCCATGTAGTGTATTCGACTTGTCTCTGCTCCGACCTGTGATGAAGGCATTACTGAGTTTCTGAATGTCCAACTTGAATAACAGTGA
This sequence comes from Trichobilharzia szidati, assembly GCA_944472155.2. Taxonomy (NCBI): domain Eukaryota; kingdom Metazoa; phylum Platyhelminthes; class Trematoda; order Strigeidida; family Schistosomatidae; genus Trichobilharzia; species Trichobilharzia szidati. The sequence goes on along the minus strand of OX235271.1, from coordinate 3,453,660 downwards.
CCTGTCTCCAGTTGTTTGCAGGGAATTTCAACTTCTTCATGAAGTTCCTTTCCACTGTATGATAATGAAATTTTTACCCACGTTTGATCTCTTCTTTCAATATTCGTTAAAAACATTGAAGCAACTGCATTTTAATTCATGTCCATGAGCCGTATATCACTGCACTCTTTTCTTTGCCAACAAACAACAGATCCGACTGCATCTATCACAGGGTTCATGTGTGTCAGAAACACAGGAGACAATTTCTGTCATGAAAACGCTCTCTCCTCTCAGAAGTATCTGACGCATGCTCTATCAAAGAGACTCAAACTCCTAACAGCCACCTGATGACAAATCTCACATCACCACATTCTTCGACGATGACAGCCCACCGCAAAACCTTCTATTACAAATTCAAATATTAACCACACTCAGTCACACCCACCAGTTGAATGAAGTTTGAATTCATGGAGGGAAAGCAGTGTAGGAGATAAGTGATTTGTTAAATTTGATTCAAAATTTAATATTTAAGAAAGCTTCTACAATCTACATACATTCAGAGTTACACTGACGTCGACACTCATCCTGGTGCTTCTCTTCAATTTCCTGTATAATAATAATAATTATAACAATTTGCTTTATTCCAAAGCAGTACATGTGATACAGAATGGAATTCTCAGCATTTTTACTTCAGTATTGCATCCAGTTAGTACATTATCAATAAATAGAATTCTACATACATTTAGGAAATCTCAGTTCATTATTACAACAACACATTGACATGTCGGTAGCAAAGGTAAAGCTGAACAGTGTTTGAAGGTGTTAGAAAAGTAGGAGCTGTCATATATACTGGCGTAAGCGAGAGAAAGAGACAAAGCAGCACATACCGGAAAAGAGAGAGGGAGAGAAAAGGAAAAGAAAGAAAGAAAATGTTGTAACTATTGATGATATGAGTTGGAAAGACGAGATCCAGTTGTACTACTGACTATTTAATGAAATAAATGTGTCACGCCTAATGCTTTCTTTATCACACAGAACACGAGCTAAGTAGGGTATGGTTGAGTTTTTGTACTTGCTGGTGCGAGCATATTGTTTTCTATATAGGCTTCTGGTTTTACCTGATCAGATGCAAGGGTAGAGTTGTGAGTGGAGAGGGTGATGTGGGTCAGATAAAATAGATTTGGCCCATTTTTCACATGAGTCCTCCTTGATTTCGTGGGAATATGAAAGTCATTAGGTCGTAAATGATTAATAAAAAATCAGTTAAATAAATAAATAAATAAATCAGTTAGCAATATTATTGGATGAAAGCAGCTGATCTTGTCACTTGAAGATATCCAGTGTGTGATTTCATAATTCTTTTAATTTATCACACTTTCCAATTTCATTTGAGCAAAGGAAGAACGAGCGTGTTTGCAGGATAATAGCAGTTCGTTTTATTCCGTATATTCTTTTATCTGCGTACATCAGAGAGTTACAAAACGCTGTCGGAATATTCTATTCTCCACTGTCACTTTGAATTATATGAAGAAAATACAGTCAACATAATTCCAATAATTCTGTGAGTAGACGGGCTCTTAATAGTGAATGTTGAGCTTTGTATTACTAATGTGATTAAGCGAGAGTCACGCAGAGTTCAGATTTCGCTTGGAAACAAAGATGGACTGGAGACAAATACTGGATCAAACAATAGAGTGAATTAGTACACATTATGATGAAAAGTTGAGGAGAATGGGAGTGAATAGTAAAGTAGAATTATAACATAGATAAAATAGTTAAGTAGATCTGGAATCCTAATTATGAGTTCAGCTGAGTGATTAAGAATGAAAAGCGAAATTAATTGGAATGTCATGCAACAGGAAAAAACACGAAACCGCATGAACAAAATAATTACAGTTGTCATGTTATTGAATGAGTAGTCAAGACTGTCTATCTACTTTTAGAAATAAAAATACAAAATGACGCCTTTTATTATAAACATTATGTTAACACACAGTAAGGAATTTGCAGCGTATTTAAACTGCATACTCTCTGCTCTTCCTACAAGATCTTCAAGGAAAATCGTATTCGGCAGTACATCGTATGACGCTGTGGTGTTCTGTCTGAAGCTATATTCAAATCTATATGATATTTTGTTCTGTAATGCAGCAGATAAAACTCTGTGCGAGTCCATGTAGTGATTATAGGAAACACACAGTTAGATAGATAAAATCATAAGAAGAAATGGAGAAGTGTTTGTGCAGCAATATACCGGATAGAAATTCAGGCAGCTCGCTGATTCAAACAGGCCACCAGACTATTATTATTGTCATCACTATAACTCGAAGTGACAGTGGGAGAAATTATGTTTTGAGGGCACTTTGTAACTCGAAATTCGATTCTGTTTATGATGTGAGCAGTTGAAGAGAATCCGCGAAATGCAGACGGCCTCGTATTTTCCTGCAAATATGTTCGCTTTTTCTTCATTCAAACTAATAAACGGAGCTGATTGTATGGAATTGTTTTAGTCTGTTTTTCGTGATATTTCTGAAGATCTCCTCTAACCACAGTCTACCGATATGTTTTCTGGCAGATTTCATCATTTGCTCAAAATGCCATCCATTTATTAATACTTCATCATTCTGTTATGTGATAAACTCATTATATGTATGCATTTGAATGAACCAAAAATGACAACAGCAGTTTGTCCAGAGTAAGTCACTCCCGTCGTATACTTCGTCAACTTCTCTTCGCCTGTATACAAACTAAGTAAGTGAACAGAACAATGTTTATATACTTCCAAATGTCACATAGTGAAAGCTGACAGGCGACTGCTGACAAATTAAACTTCTATAGCGTATACACAGATGGCGCAAGTTCAAAAACAAATCTCTACATCAATTCCGTCGATAGCTTTGAAAGTGAAGGAAATTGGAAATTATTTCAACACTATACAGTGTGGTGAACCAAATTCATATCAACCTCATTCAACACCTATATGACACTGACACGTGTCAGGTGACGATTCACAAAGAAAACGTCAGAGAGGCTTTCGAAGAGGATACAGGAGCAACACAAGGCTGTCTGCGTTTTATCACTGATGATATTCAATTTATGGTGAACTAGATATTCGTCAGTCTGTGCGCTGACAGTGAGAAGACAGTGATATTCAGGACCGATAAGAAGACTGTTGACGATGATGACTTCACGCGTGGATGATTTGTGTTTAGTCTGACACAAACTCGAAGCCATACAGCCGGAAGCCAAAGAACTGGTTGAAGAGGCAAGTAGCGAAGACAGAACTACAGGTGTGCATAGAGAAGAAAGGAGTGATAGAGATAAACAAACGACAGCGACTGCACCCTGCGCCAATAACTAGCAACAGGAGAAATTTGAAAGAGGTTAGTTCCGTCGATCATCTAGGAAGCATCCTGTCAACTACAAGCAATCGGCACGGAAGACGTCGTCAAAACATCAGTTGGAAAGTAAAGACACATATTCGTCACTTTAAGTTCAATGCGAAAATCTCCTGAACAACGCAGTGAACACGACAAAATTTGGATTTTAAACACCACTGTTAAGTCCATCAGCCACTTCTTCGACGCGGATCTCAACAATAATCTGTGTGTAGAGAAAAACATTTACAACATGCTTCCTTGGCGAACCGATATCACCATTTGCGGCATCCACTCGTGAAGATCAAATGGACGTTCAGCCTGGGAGAATTAGAAACAATTAACAATGGTGAAAATTCACCAAGCAACCAGTGGTAGATCACTCAACAAATATAGAGGAACAAATGGAGATGCGTTGGGCAAACAGTGAGCAGACCTACGTAGAATGACATCGAGCTCAATGCAGGATGATTCAGGAACACTTATCTGGCCATGTGATGACCAAGTTTTTATCACCCTTCAATTCTTTCAGCTGCTTTCGATGTATTTTGAAATTTATCTTGTGAAAGCTGGATGACTTGTTGATATTTTCGAAACATAAAAAAAGGCGTAAACAGCGAAGAAAATTATTTTCGATGATTTATTTCTACATATGCTGTACAGTCGTTATGATATTAAACAAGGAAATCTTTCGACCAATCGGATAGTGGTAAACGTTGTCCTCGGAAAACACATTACTTAATGTAAACGGGAGCCTGGAAGGGATGACTAACTGAAAGTGATGAAAAGAGGTAGAAGTTGGCATCACGTAATAAGTTTCAGGTAATAACAAATCAATGGTTAGTTTGGAATGGTCTCCACTGTCACATGAGATTGGGATCAGAACCTTCATCTGGTCAATAAAATCGTCGAACCGGACTTCCATGTTCAGGTCATTCACTTTAGAAGTTGCATCACAAGACTTCGGTCCAAGTACAAAAATTTGAACACTATATCATGCGAGAATTGTCAGAAGTTTTAATTCGCTGACTGACCATTGAATAGAGTCCCAGCGACTGCTTAATGTGCTGTAAGCCCACCGCCTTGTAACTGTAAGGTCGTGGTTTCAAACTTCATCGGCGGGTGGGTGCCTACTACTGAAGAGCAAACACAAACCGGGGTGGCGAGGAAGTCAACTGTCCAGTACTCACTCCTTGTTGATATTCAATAGTTTTCTAACTGATGTCAGCTCATGATAAAATCCTTTAGGCAATCAAATAGATATGCAATTTCATTAACCTGTATGTTCACGAGCATATTGGAAATGTTGTGGTGAGTACACAGAGAAGCGTTGGTTGCATCATTCGGTCTGGCTCATCGAAACCTACTTGAGAGACGCACGGATACAAAACTCTCCAAAGACAGTTAAAACAGGATTATTCGTCGTAAAATCTACGTGGTTCTGATTGAGAACACTAAAATGAACACTAAACTCGATCAGTAACCTCAAAAGCAGCGTGAGGCAGCTATGCCGGCAACAGACAGATGGAGCAGAAAGCAAATATTCCAGAGAATTTTTGTAAAATATAATTCACCTGTAGGAAGGAACAGTGGATGGAGAAGAATACTAAAAACAATGTTGAAGCGAAACTCTGTTCACCTGAATCACACTACAACAATTCCCGGAAATAGTCCAAGATCAGAATCACACTAATTCATACAAATACAAACAGATATTAAAACAAAATATAATAAATGCATGGCACGGAAATTGAGACGAATATTGAAAGAAGAGATCAAACGTGGGTAAAAATTTCATTATCATACAGTGGAAAGGAACATCAAGAATAAGGTGAAATTCCTTTCAAAGAACTGGAGACAGGTCATTGTAATTCAAGTTGGACATTCAGAAACTCAGAAATGCTTTCACCACAAATCGGAGCAGAGACAAGTCGAATACACTACATGGCATCACTGAGGAAGCTGGTGTGGAAGAACATTGAATCTCACTCTACGAAGGTGTTGTTCAAGAAAACGTGTACACCTGTTCCAGGAAGAAAGAAGAAACGTGACAGAGAATGGCTCTCAACGGACACCTACCTGGAAGTCGCAGGTAAAATGTTCCTCAGGAAACCATATCACATAGCCAGTTGTCGATCCAAGGAGAGTTCAAACTAGATGATGGAAGCAATAATAGATATTCAAGCCAACCTGATTACGAAGGAGGAGAAACAAATCAAACAATAGTCTGATTACTATAAATACCTCTGCAAACGACTATCACCTGCAAGTCAAACAGAAATGCCACCTCTATCAACATCAGTAGCACGCACAGAACTACCTGGCAGTGAACACTGATTCCCAAACGGAAGCAGAATTCCTGAATGTGATCAAACTACTGATCTCCAGTCGGGAAAGCAGCTGGATGAAACAGAATTCGTCTACCTCGAATCACTAAAAAATAACCTAAAGTCTCTGGCTATTGTTCTCACGAAATTATTGAAAAAGGTTTGGAAGGAAGGAAAGCAGCTTAACGACTGGAAGGAAGCCTGGGTACCTTGTCAAGCTGTCAAAATGGCCGACTTATTCCTTGCCTGCGAGAACTGGCGTGGATAAATGCGTTTAGAAAAATACTGAATTGCATCGTCCGTGAGAGAATGAAACATTCGCTGGATGTAGAACTCCAACACCCACCGGAACAAGCAGTGTTCAGAAAGTCAAATCATGTGCTGATCAAATTTCAACTATACTCATCGTCATCAAACACAGCCTAGAACAGAATGGCAGTCAAACTTCAACCCTAACTTCATCGACTCCGAAAAGGCATTCGTCAGACATCGCTGACGCGAAATAATCTGAGAACAATTTGAACGCTATGGCCTTCACTGCCACTTCATTGAGCAACACCGAATATAATTCAGTTATGGTTTTTGGTTCACCTGATTGGCGACACCCATGTAGCCTCGTGGATATCCTTGTGTTTGTATACGCTGCCAGCGATCACTAGTTCATTGAAAGCGCGGAAGTCAGCAAAGACTTCTCCGTTTTCATTCATATCTCCAAGAGCCTCTCAACGCATGATGACTTCTCTGCCTGTGTTGTCTGGTATCAGTTCGGCGTTCGTCTCTCCTCATAATAGCCACTCACTGCCTCAGTATGCTCGTGGTTGTCTACTGGGTGACCGGAGTAGAACATCAACTCTTTCGCTGACAATTTGATGGATGCACTTCCATTCCATCTGCTTTCGCATATTCCCAGTACTTGATCATCATATCTTTTCATCTCCTTTGCAATCCGAGCAGCCCCGCCAGTCTGGTACATGTTGTGGACGTTCCTTGTCCTCACACAGACTTTTTCCTTTATCGCAAGTAGGCTCAGCCTACTGAAGTTTCTGTAGCAACTTCGTTCACAGGGTGGGCTTGCTAGCCTCACGCCGGAGAAGTATGTTGTTACAAGAATATATACTTTACGGAGAGGCGACATTTATGAAGAAACATTTACAACAAGAAGCGAGCGGCGAAAGCAAGAAAAGAAAGCTGAAGCAATCGTATCATTGTCAAATACAGTTGGCCGAAATGACATCAAGACCATAGACTCACTGACTCGGGTCGAATTGAATGTCTAAGTGCAAAAATATATTCAATCATAGACATTGGTCAGTGTTGAACAGTCGCAATATGTCGAACATTTAGTCATAGGTTTATCAGTCAACACGATTATATCCACAGATTCTGTTTTCGAAAGTCAAATGATTACAATAAATCCCACAACTTATTGGCAAGAAACGCCGGAAAAATAAGAGTGTAATGTGACTGAGCGAAAGTAGCATACTAATCGGAAACCTGCTTCAAGGTTCAATCATTCAACAGCTGGCTGTATGATAATAACACGTGTCAAGTGATTCACAACGGAATAGTCAGTGACTAGTTTGAAGAGAAAACAGGAATAAGACAAGGCCGACTGCCTATAATCACCGATTATATTCCTAATAGTGTTCGACTGAATTATGTGCCACATTATGAACAAGGATCGAGGAGACAGGAATACGCTGGACCAACAATGGGAAGACTCTAGAAGATGTGGACTATGCGTGTTTGTTATATATCATATATATAAATATATCATAAATACATGTATATTATATATGTGTCATATATATATATATTATATACCATATATATCATACCAATATTCAAGAAGGGAGACAAGTCCTCATGTGATAATCATAGAGGAATCAGCCTAACGGACATAGTCTCTAAAATCCTAGGCTCAGTAATCATGAACAGACTAAGCCGAACTCAGGAGGAACAAACGAGGGAAAATCAAGCGGGCTTTAGGCCAGGTAGAGGGTGCATAGATCATATCTTCACTCTCCGACAGATCCTAGAACATAGACACACGTTGAGGCGTCCGACAATTGCCATATTTCTTGACCTAAAGGCGGCCTTCGACTCCGTGGATCGAGAGGTACTATGGCAATGTTTGACTGTGAAGGGAGTGCCAAGAAAGTACATTGCCCGAATCAAAGCACTCTACTCAAACTCACGTAGCTGTATAAGGGCTTATGAGGAATTGTCATCTGAATTGATAACAAGCAGTGGTATCCGTCAAGGATGTCCACTTTCCCCTTTTCTGTTTAATGTCATCATAGATATGCTAATGGAAGTATCCTTAACTGAATTTAACGACTTAGGAATCGACTTACTACCAGGGAATAGTCTTATAGACTTAGAATATGCAGACGACATAGTCCTGTTAGGGGAGGACGCTGACAAAATGCACAGTCTTCTGAACACCTTGAGCAGCAATCTTCGTATGTTTGGCATGCGATTCGCCCCTGTAAAATTTAAGATGCTGCTACAGGACTGGACTACGTCAACTCCTAGCTTAGTGATAGGGAGTGAAGTGATAGAGCATGTCGACCACTTCACCTATTTGGGAAGTTTTATCAGCACCAACGGATTGATTGGTGACGAAATCACAGCACGGATCCAGAAAGCTCGGGCTGCTTTCGCTAACGTACACCGTCTCTGGCGTAGTCGTGACATTCGGCTATCAAAAAAGGGACGTGTATACTGCTCATCAGTTCGCTCCGTCCTTCTCTATGGTAGTGAGACGTGGCCATTGAGAGCGGAAGACATGAAGAGATTGTCTGTTTTTGATCACAGATGTCTACGATCTCTTTCTCACGTTAGGTGGTATAATGAGGTAAGTAATGTTGACGTTAGGCGTGGAGCGTTGGGCAAAGAGGGCAAATCAATCGAAGAGGCTTTGAAGTTACATAGATTGAGATGATTAGGTCACGTGCTGTGCATGCCTAGCCACCGCCTCCCTCGACGGGCATTACTAGCTGATATAGGTGCAGGTTGGAAAAGAGTAAGTGGTGGCCAAACAAAAACATGGCCTCATCAATCCATGAAATCTTTGACAGTTAAACTGAGTCAGACAGGAAGATGCAGACTTCCGGGTTGGGGCCCTCGGGACTTTAGGAATCAATGGCTGGAGACAATAAGTGACATGGCTCAAAATCGTTGTCAATGGCGCAGATGTATTCAGTCTCTTTAACCTTTCATATTCCTTTCTACCATTGCTCATTCTGTTTCACTCTTATACTTATCTAAATTCTATTGATTCCCTTCTCTCATTTTCCTGTCTACTTTTGTGTGCTCTTTGGAACGTGGCAACTCGAACTGCTGCACCTCGGTGCCAAGTTCTATGTTGAATGCAGCAGTAGCAGCAGTTTATTTTATATGTCTTGTATCGCATAAACTCGAATACTTGCAGGCGGATGAAAAGCAACAGACTGGCGGCAGATGCAGGCAGCGAAGACAGGACTCCAGGTGAACATATAGAAGACGGAGTTGATGACGATATCAACGAACCGCAACAACAACAATCAGCAACAATCGCCATCAACGGGAGAGATTCAACAGAAGTAACCACCGTGTGAAAGTGTCAAATCAGGACAAAGTCGGAAAGTCGAGATATGCCATTATCAAAGTGGACGTTTGCTGCAATCAGAATGAGGAACCAGATTTGCATTTCCAACACCGATGTGCAGTCAGTCTTTTCAGGCAGGACAGAAACTTGACCAGCGTGTTACGGAGAGGATTTCCAACAGGTTGCAGACTTTCATCTCTGGCTTCACACTGGAGATCAAATGTTCACCTGGCTAGAAACAATAAGCAACAGAAAATTCTAACTGAGATCACACCTTCAGGAGTGAGCCGATCGATCAGCGAATATGTAGAAGTAAATGGGGATGGATATGTCATAGATTAAAGCGGCCACCGAATGACATTGCACGTCAGGCCATCGCTCCAGTGGAATTCGAATAGAAGGAACTAGTGGGTCGTGTTTGCGAGAGTGACGTGGATGAGGTAGTGTGAGGAAAAGATGAGAGGGTTTGATCATTCGTGGACCCAGCTGTAGAGGATGGCAGAAGACAGAACGAAGCGGAGATATGTTGTGGAAGCCCTATATTCTACTCCTAACACAAGAGAATATCAATAATAAACATCACTACGAAAACCGAAAAATGTATTTTAAGCATTTACTCCTGGATTTCGGTGTTGAGTGTGAAACGAAATTCAGCATATGAAAGCAATTTTCACCAGCCATATTAATTAAAACGGAGTCCCACCTCAAAGCTCACTATTACACTGCCCAACCCTTAAGTAAATCGAAATCACTTGTGATGTCTTTCAACATGAATTCGACATTATGAAAGTGGGATTTCAAGGACTGGGTGATGATTAATATGCAATACTCCGACTGATCACCACTCGATATGCATTAGTAAAGGTGAGTTTCATGAGGACATAAGCGCACGTAGAATTAGTCAATTTAAGATGAACCGAATATCAAGAAGCTAAGGTGAACTGTGAACTGTGTGTGATAGGTGAAATGGCAAGGGTATGTGAAGTCAACCATAGTGATATCAGACATATCATGGGAAGCCTGGATTTCAAGATGGGTAATGAAACACTTTGGTGATGAAGTGCAGTTCTCCGATGACCTTCACTGAAAATGATATCTTCATGAATTCTAAATTCTATGGCCTAATTGTCAAGTTAAACTGACGCAGAGGACATACATCGAATCTTTTTGTTCAGATGCTACTCGCGTACGATTATCTGACAAACGCCTTCCAGTTTATGAAATATCCCGGTTTCTGCTCCATATCGGATTGACTTCACTTTCACACTATTCACACCCATCAGTTGACTTCAAATAAACCAGTTTCATCTTTCATCTTGTGAACAGTTTCAATCAAAAGGTGTTTACATTGAAGATATTTACTTCTCGACGAAGGTTGAAGTAAGTTTGTGCATAACACATGTGGAAATTATACATGGCAATTGAATTTTGATAGAATCAGGTTGTCTCATGTGCAACAAGTGATTTAGACCAGTATGGTAGTGCAGGATAGTGACGCAAGCAATTCAGCGTTATTTTCCACTGATCTAACCGATTGATTCCACACACTATCTGAAGTCCTATCGCTTCTCTTGGATCTCTGAGCTGATCATGCTGAAAATTGCATATTTCTAATAGAATTACTGTTTGCGATAGAGTTGTTATTTTCTTCATTGTTATAATTAAGATTATTTTTGAAGTAAAAGTATGAGAGATGGTAATAATTATAAATAAGACATACAACGCGTGATGTTGACCTCAAACAACACAAATATATCTTCATTCTGTAAACAATTACGCGTTGCCAAAATCACCTCATTTGTACACTTCTCATAATCTTTTCTAAGCACTATTCAACTAACACACTTGTACTAAGCACTCTGTATGTGTTGTGCATCAGTAACACAAATTCTTATCATACGTGTGCACGCTATTCTTTAATCAATATTCAGCTAGCACACTGTTTTCTGATGACACACGCCTGTCTCATTCATTCTATCACTTTTAGGAATGAACTGATGTGATTCGTTGAATGAGAATTCTAGGTTCCGCTTTCTAGCATGAAGATTTAATCACACATGGGTGTTGTGTTTCGGTGACAGTCGCCAAGTTGAGTGAGGAACACTTTTCTCAACCAATCTCATATCGACCAAAATAGCGATGGCGTAGCGCGATCAACACGTTTTCGATGGATCTCAGCAATAATAATAGTACTAAGAGTAATTTCAAAAATGCAAATATAATTCAACGAGTCGATCAAGGATTGACATCAGTTAGAGAACTATTGAATACTAAGGAGTACTGGATAGCTGTTTCATCCAAGTGCTCTTTATATTTCCAGGGAGTAGTCAACAGCTGTTTCATTCTATAACTCCCTGATTTTCAATGGTTCTCTAACTGATATCAATCCGTGATCAACTACTTAAAACAAAACTAACCCTTACAAATCAATTATAGAAAATATAATTTCACTTCTCATTATTGATATGTGTTCCAGGTGGAACGTCAAGATTCAAGACCACTTCTTCATTTCACGCCTATCTCTACAGTCCTTTGTAACTAATGATGAAAAATTATAATGACAGAAACCGATTCAATCAGAACAACATGGAGTTCACAACATGTTTTAAAATATTTTATTCCGTTTCCTCCTTACGTAGCATACCAAAAGTGAATACAATGCCTTCAGCGTACATTTAGGAAGGCCACAGAGCCTGCCGACAGCTTTCAATGTCATACACTATGTCACAAAATCTCTGTCAGTTAGTCGAGGGGAGATTCAATGAGAGCAATGCAGAAGCAGAGGAAGTAAGTATACAAGAGTGAACAGTTTCTCTAAGCGTGGGCAATAACTACATAGTGCAATACAATATCTTAGTCAAAAGGCAGCTATTGTATTTTGTCATTTGCGTGGTTCAGTGAATCTGTGGGTACATAGGAAAATTAAGCATGGTAACGTTTCCTTCGAGTTTATTACCGTTATAGCAATTAGCAGCTGCAGGCGTAACAAATAGGCAACAGATTTATTCAGTTCATTTCAGTTTTAACAAATTTGCCACGGGATTCTTAAAATACAGAAACGAAGTGACTGTGATAATCTCTGGTAGTTAAAAGTTCTGAATGGGGAAATAGGGCTTGAATGACGCATCTGGAGTTTGTCCTGTTTGCTGCCGTCATCTTCAGCTGAGTTCATAATTGACCATAATCCGTCACCTCCTCGCACGATCTTCAAAATGTCGCGATTGCAACCACGACCTACAAAAACAAAAGTGATGAGTTGTCATTATTCAGAACCATAATTACCTGAATCACCGTTTCAGAGGAGTTGACTGGTGGTGCTGGAGTGGCGTTATGGATGAATGTTTCAGCGAATATGATTTCATGAGCATGCACATAGAACAAAAAGAGAATATGAAAAAATTGCCTGAGAGTTGTAGACAAGAGCAAAAGTGATGAATAGTTAACAAACAAACAATAAAAACAAACGAATAAATAAAGAAGAGCAAGTTTGTGGTAAACAAAAGTGAGCTTGTCATTGGGATGTTAGGGTCGGTGGAACAATTCTCCTTTGTATGCACAGCTACCATTGATATATCTGGTCCGTTATGGATTCAGTAGTGCAGAGGAGATGGACGTGCATTTTCGTTGGAAGGCTCTCAATCACTTTTTAGTTAACTGCTGAGATTGGTACCCCTTGATCTGTTCACTTCAGTGATGACTGCATGGAGGACATTCATGAAATGTGGGCACATTGTATGCTCACAGATTATTCAAATATGCACCTATGAATGCCGTACTCAAAATACATTTTTCTAGGCGTCGGTAGTCTGTTCGGTAGACTAACATGCTTGTCTCGTTTACTCCAAAACTATCAGTGTATCCCTTCAGTCATTTTCCACAGTGAAAAGGGTAACAAGTGGAGATGAGACCTGATGTCTTTTTGACATGCGTGACCAAACAAATAGTTCTTAGTGCTGCGTATCTGCATCACACCTCTCAGATATCGAAGGTCACCTGTCTGCACATATTGTATCATGGTGTTCTCTGAAGTTTATGGCAAAAACAAAGTGAGAATTCGAAAAGATCTATATACCGCTTCCAAAAAGCTATTGACGATTAATTTTCTTCTAACTGACTGTTGGGTGAGTTTCATTCACTCTCGTTTGCCTATTTCATTTGCATTGATCCCCTTCAAGGTTAAAGAACGGGTTATTCCATGTAGAGTTCTGAGATCTGTCTTACGTGCAACCTAATTCCTTTTTCGACAGCACTTGTTTACTTCTGAGTTCACTGCGTTTGAGGTAATATCCAGGTTTGCCTTCTACTCTTCACCTCTACACAGGATCAACGTTTGCGTTACCCTCCTTCTTTTGCTTATCAGTTTCAGCTGATCGTGGTGAGTCAAAACGAAGTTGCATACTATTTCCTACCATTTCTGAGCAAGATTGTGTCCATGTTGCATTCACGAATTAGCAGTGTTCATTTTACACAGTTCTCCTAGGTGATGTTAATGGACCTCTCTGACTTCTTCTCGATAGCTACCAGGAAAGTCTGTTTCGTGGCTTCGTTCGTCAGTTTCAGTGTGCCAAATTCACCATCAAGTTTTGAATGTTTCTGCATCTGCATGTATTCGTGATTTTCCCTCCACTCTGCTTGAATTCACACGGAGTTGATATGAATTTCGGTGTGATCATTTGACGAAGCACTTGTAGCTGTGTGCGCATCCTTGTGTTTGTACACTCTGCCTCCAGTAAGGAAATCACTGATGTTGCAGAATTCGGCGAATAAACCCCTGTTCTTATTCATCTCACTCAGTGAGGTGATTTCAAAACTCATCAGTCTGCCTGTATTGCCCACTCCAAGTTTCTCTTTATAACACGGATTCACCAACAACAGATAGCTGGCAGAACAAACAGCAAAGAAGAGACTGCAAGTGAACATAGTGGATGTGACAGGTGATAAGATAACTATACAGCAAGAACGACAATAATCAGTTATCTGTGTTAACAGAAGAGAAGCTTATCTCTTGACTCACCTACGCAGCACCACCTGAAGTTAATTTTGAACGAATCACGATGCAATCGCCAACCAGATTGAGGGAAGCTTTATTTATTATTCAGAAAGCATTGTGGAAGTACGTGTCATTCAACAGAGATGGGGAATACAATTTTGGTTTCAAACGCAAAGGTATAATCAGAGCCTGTATATGCTCTAGAGACTTGCCGGGTGAATCACGAAAATCCTCAACAGTCGGTCGCAGATGTTTCAACTAGATTCTGTCTCCCCCTGATTAAGATCAGATATTCAGGAAGAGAGGGAAATCACCCGGTAACTCCAGCTGCGAACCATCCATGCACCTGTTACAAAACCAACATGCAGAAAAAGAACGCAAAATTATTGGAAAATATGACTGCACCTGAGGATGATCAGAGAAAGACAGTCGTGTATCCAGCTAAAGATGACTTCAGAGAACTGGATGTAATGCAGCACTCGTCAAGTGCCACTTGCAATTGGCTGTAGACGTCCTCCCTCTTCTCTTCTTTTGGGTTGTTTTTATGTTCTTTTCATATCACGATTCTGTTAGGGATTGGTTTTCACTTGATGCTGTTTGTGAAACCACAATAGCAATCCAAACAGCGTGGTTATCGTGGTTGTCATCTGGCTGACATGAGTAGATTGTCGACAGTTCAGCTAGTAATGCAATTCCATTTGGTGTGATATATTTGAGGAGTCACTGTGCATCCACGTTACAGTGAGCAGTGGCTTCAATCCCATTGGAATAATTTCCGACAAGCACTTTCAGAGTTAACGTCAGCTACAACGAAATTGCTTGGAGAAATATCTCGTGGCCTATAAATATTGACAAAACATCGTGAACTAATGGAGACGTCATTTGTGTGTAAACAAGTGAAGACCTACTGCTTCCTGTTATAGTTATATTCATGAAAGTGTACATCTCCTTCATGAAAGCTGCGTCTGAACTGATGTTGAAAACTCCAACGACCAAAACCAAACTGATGGAAGGCACACAGAAGATGCTTTACTCGAGGTTGACAGCTCTGTGTAGTAGACGGACGAGTAACATGCATGCCGGTCTCAGGTAAAATATTCCTCAGGAAACCATATCACATAGCCAGTTTAAAACAAGCAATAAAGGTTAATAAAGCAGGATTTAATGAATTCATCAAATTTCGGTAGAACTCGTCAGCTGAATACTCTACATACACGGATATATACTTTTGAAGTTACATTGGGAGATATAGGACTGAATACTTTACATACACGGATATATATAGTTTTGAAATTACATTGGGAGATATAGGACTGATAAGTAAATAAACTACATTGAATTAGTCATGCAGAAAGACAGGTGCGAATGTTTTTCCAGGTCATGTGCAATTAGATAAGGGGAGAGAGAGTATGGGAGATCAAAATTAAGATAAATTGCATTACGCTTCAATTACATCACTTAGATAAACAATTAGACATTAGAGAATTTAACAAGAATTGCAACCAGCGGGATGTCAATAGTAATAGTTATAATAACAATAATAATAATAGTGTTGAAGTGGGTTAAGATAATGCTACTGATAAAGGATAGTTTTAAATGAATCAAGAATAATAATAATAATAAAATAATAATAAGAGGTAGAATTGTAAGTAAAACGTATTACCATGGTAGATTCAGAGTCACGACCATCTCCTTTTGCACACAGAGACCTGGTTTGTAAACTCGAATTGCACAAGCCTCTGCAATTGCAAGCATCTTCTTGTTTCTTTGTCTGCTGACAATGGTGAATGACTTGACTGCGTCGATATCATGCCCGTAATCCACAAGATGCTTTGTTATTGAGGATTTTGGCACTTTGAACTCAGCTGTTTTCAACCATTTTGGCAAATGCTCCATCATGCGAGTAGACAATCTCCTTTCCGTACGACCTATGTATTTGCTTCCACAAACACACTCAAATTGATATACGCAGTTTGAAGTGTCGAGGATTGGCGACTGGTCTTTCCCAGATTGTTGAAGCACTCGCTTAGTGGTGTTAAGGAAAACAAGTTTTGCAGCATAATAAGTTCTCTTGATGGCTTTGTCGAGTCTTCGTTTGACTACTTCCTGTACATCATCTCCTTTGAACGGCAAGTTGATGTAGACAGGCTTCTTCGGAACTGTTTGGATTGTTTTGCAGCGGGTGTTTTCTTTAGAGTATTTATTAATGAACTTCTCAGGGTATCCATTCTTAGATAAGATATCCTTCAGGGATTTTGTTTCATACTCAACAGTACTGTCAGAACAAATTTTCCGTACTCTATTGAACAGTGTTCTGACTAAGTTCTTTTTGTACTGGATTGGAACAAAACTCTTGAAATGCATGTACTGTCCTGTCCATGAGGACTTTCTAAATATAGATCTTTCGATTGTGCCATCATTCATTTTCGCCAGAAAAACGTCTAGGAATTTGATAGTATCATTTTCCTCGTGTTCTACTGTGAAATTGAGATTTGGATGGCATGAGTTGAATTTTATCAGCATGTCTTCGGCTTTTGATCTGCTTCCACAGGCAATAAAAATGTCATCAACATATCTTAAGTATAGATCCGTTTCTTGTATATGTTGTTGCAGGGTACCGGTTTCTAGGCGTGATAAGAATAAGTCAGCGAAAAGTGGTCCCAAGGGGCTTCCCATTGCGACACCATCAACTTGACGGAATAAACGCCCGTCGAATTGGAATTGGACATTTTTGGTACATAAAAGTAGCAATTTCCTCAATTCCGACGTTGGAATGGGTATGTCTTCAGCTTCTTCACATATGAAGTCTATAGTCTCAATGACTGGCACATTTGTGAAGAGGGAGGTAACATCGAAAGAGACTAAATGTTTATCAGATACGTTGAAATCTTTGATTTGCTCGACAAACTGGAATGAATCAGAAACGATATACTTCCCAAAGCGTTTCCGCAGGGGCTCCAACATTTCACATAACCACTGTGCTAATTTGTGGTATGGTGAGTTTATCATAGAGAGTATGGGTCTTAATGGCGCTCCTGGTTTGTGTATTTTAACACGCCCGTATAGTTTTGGGATTTGTGACCCGATCGGCTTGATATTTCTATATGTGTTTTCATCAATGTGTTTATTTTTGAATAGTTGGCGTAGCTGCTGTACAATTTTCTTTTCGATCGACAACGTTTGATCTTTTGCTTGATTGTCCCATTTGAATTTAGATTCATCGGAGAGAATTTGATGCATTTTTTCGAGATAATCTGTCTTATTCATTAGCACTACGCTTTGTCCTTTATCAGCTTGTAGAATAACAAGATTATTGTCTCTTCGGAGCTTGTTTAATGATCTCCAGTGTTCTTTGGTGATGTGCGACTTTTGATTCGTTGGCATGATTCGAAATTGGTGAGCAATATCCACCATCTTTGCTTTCAACCAGCTTTCGCTGTCGTTGGACGTGGCATGTAGCCCCATAAATTGATCATAAAGATTTTCGAATTGGCATTCGATATCAATTTGCTTTATGTTTTTCATCGGAACACAGAAGTTGAATCCCATTGACAGAATTTCCACTTGTTCTTTTGATAGGGAGACATCAGATAAATTGTGAACATAATTAGATATATCCACTGGGAAAATTTCATTTGGCGGTTCCGGATGAAGTGACTTTTTCAGTTTCTTTTCTTCTGATTCTTTTGTCTTTTTAGCAGTGGCATGCAGATATTTAGTGAATTTAAGATAACATACGAAATTTAAGTCATTTTGTACACTGATTAGTTTGCTTGATAATACGCATAAATTACTGATTTCATCTGTTTCAGAAGACAAATGTGATTCAGCAAGACGGTAAAGATTTGGCCTTGTAGGTCTCAAATGATCTTTACGCAAGGATTTGTAAAATGTCCGAGGATAAATATTAGTCTGGATACATTCCTTCAAAAAATCACGTCGCGCAGAGTGTTTAGCAATCCTACACCTCAATTTCACTAGATCATTTAGTGCATTGATAGTGCTTTCCGGGAGACGCTTCTTCAAGAATTGGAAACATTTATTTCCCGATACGAATTTAAAACAAGCAATAAAGGTTAATAAAGCAGGATTTAATGAATTCATCAAATTTCGGTAGAACTCGTCAGCTGAATACTCTACATACACGGATATATACTTTTGAAGTTACATTGGGAGATATAGGACTGAATACTTTACATACACGGATATATATAGTTTTGAAATTACATTGGGAGATATAGGACTGATAAGTAAATAAACTACATTGAATTAGTCATGCAGAAAGACAGGTGCGAATGTTTTTCCAGGTCATGTGCAATTAGATAAGGGGAGAGAGAGTATGGGAGATCAAAATTAAGATAAATTGCATTACGCTTCAATTACATCACTTAGATAAACAATTAGACATTAGAGAATTTAACAAGAATTGCAACCAGAGGGATGTCAATAGTAATAGTTATAATAACAATAATAATAATAGTGTTGAAGTGGGTTAAGATAATGCTACTGATAAAGGATAGTTTTAAATGAATCAAGAATAATAATAATAATAAAATAATAATAAGAGGTAGAATTGTAAGTAAAACGTATTACCATGGTAGATTCAGAGTCACGACCATCTCCTTTTGCACACAGAGACCTGGTTTGTAAACTCGAATTGCACAAGCCTCTGCAATTGCAAGCATCTTCTTGTTTCTTTGTCTGCTGACAATGGTGAATGACTTGACTGCGTCGATATCATGCCCGTAATCCACAAGATGCTTTGTTATTGAGGATTTTGGCACTTTGAACTCAGCTGTTTTCAACCATTTTGGCAAATGCTCCATCATGCGAGTAGACAATCTCCTTTCCGTACGACCTATGTATTTGCTTCCACAAACACACTCAAATTGATATACGCAGTTTGAAGTGTCGAGGATTGGCGACTGGTCTTTCCCAGATTGTTGAAGCACTCGCTTAGTGGTGTTAAGGAAAACAAGTTTTGCAGCATAATAAGTTCTCTTGATGGCTTTGTCGAGTCTTCGTTTGACTACTTCCTGTACATCATCTCCTTTGAACGGCAAGTTGATGTAGACAGGTTTCTTCGGAACTGTTTGGATTGTTTTGCAGCGGGTGTTTTCTTTAGAGTATTTATTAATGAACTTCTCAGGGTATCCATTCTTAGATAAGATATCCTTCAGGGATTTTGTTTCATACTCAACAGTACTGTCAGAACAAATTTTCCGTACTCTATTGAACAGTGTTCTGACTAAGTTCTTTTTGTACTGGATTGGAACAAAACTCTTGAAATGCATGTACTGTCCTGTCCATGAGGACTTTCTAAATATAGATCTTTCGATTGTGCCATCATTCATTTTCGCCAGAAAAACGTCTAGGAATTTGATAGTATCATTTTCCTCGTGTTCTACTGTGAAATTGAGATTTGGATGGCATGAGTTGAATTTTATCAGCATGTCTTCGGCTTTTGATCTGCTTCCACAGGCAATAAAAATGTCATCAACATATCTTAGGTATAGATCCGTTTCTTGTATATGTTGTTGCAGGGTACCGGTTTCTAGGCGTGATAAGAATAAGTCAGCGAAAAGTGGTCCCAAGGGGCTTCCCATTGCGACACCATCAACTTGACGGAATAAACGCCCGTCGAATTGGAATTGGACATTTTTGGTACATAAAAGTAGCAATTTCCTCAATTCCGACGTTGGAATGGGTATGTCTTCAGCTGCTTCACATATGAAGTCTATAGTCTCAATGACTGGCACATTTGTGAAGAGGGAGGTAACATCGAAAGAGACTAAATGTCTATCAGATACGTTGAAATCTTTGATTTGCTCGACAAACTGGAATGAATCAGGAACGATATACTTCCCAAAGCGTTTCCGCAGGGGCTCCAACATTTCACATAACCACTGTGCTAATTTGTGGTATGGTGAGTTTATCATAGAGAGTATGGGTCTTAATGGCGCTCCTGGTTTGTGTATTTTAACACGCCCGTATAGTTTTGGGATTTGTGACCCGATCGGCTTGATATTTCTATATGTGTTTTCATCAATGTGTTTATTTTTGAATAGTTGGCGTAGCTGCTGTACAATTTTCTTTTCGATCGACAACGTTTGATCTTTTGCTTGATTGTCCCATTTGAATTTAGATTCATCGGAGAGAATTTGATGCATTTTTTTCGAGATAATCTGTCTTATTCATTAGCACTACGCTTTGTCCTTTATCAGCTTGTAGAATAACAAGATTATTGTCTCTTCGGAGCTTGTTTAATGATCTCCAGTGTTCTTTGGTGATGTGCGACTTTTGATTCGTTGGCATGATTCGAAATTGGTGAGCAATATCCACCATCTTTGCTTTCAACCAGCTTTCGCTGTCGTTGGACGTGGCATGTAGCCCCATAAATTGATCATAAAGATTTTCGAATTGGCATTCGATATCAATTTGCTTTATGTTTTTCATCGGAACACAGAAGTTGAATCCCATTGACAGAATTTCCACTTGTTCTTTTGATAGGGAGACATCGGATAAATTGTGAACATAATTAGATATATCCACTGGGAAAATTTCATTTGGCGGTTCCGGATGAAGTGACTTTTTCAGTTTCTTTTCTTCTGATTCTTTTGTCTTTTTAGCAGTGGCATGCAGATATTTAGTGAATTTAAGATAACATACGAAATTTAAGTCATTTTGTACACTGATTAGTTTGCTTGATAATACGCATAAATTACTGATTTCATCTGTTTCAGAAGACAAATGTGATTCAGCAAGACGGTAAAGATTTGGCCTTGTAGGTCTCAAATGATCTTTACGCAAGGATTTGTAAAATGTCCGAGGATAAATATTAGTCTGGATACATTCCTTCAAAAAATCACGTCGCGCAGAGTGTTTAGCAATCCTACACCTCAATTTCACTAGATCATTTAGTGCATTGATAGTGCTTTCCGGGAGACGCTTCTTCAAGAATTGGAAACATTTATTTCCCGATACGAATTTAAAACAAGCAATAAAGGTTAATAAAGCAGGATTTAATGAATTCATCAAATTTCGGTAGAACTCGTCAGCTGAATACTCTACATACACGGATATATACTTTTGAAGTTACATTGGGAGATATAGGACTGATAAGTAAATAAACTACATTGAATTAGTCATGCAGAAAGACAGGTGCGAATGTTTTTCCAGGTCATGTGCAATTAGATAAGGGGAGAGAGAGTATGGGAGATCAAAATTAAGATAAATTGCATTACGCTTCAATTACATCACTTAGATAAACAATTAGACATTAGAGAATTTAACAAGAATTGCAACCAGAGGGATGTCAATAGTAATAGTTATAATAACAATAATAATAATAGTGTTGAAGTGGGTTAAGATAATGCTACTGATAAAGGATAGTTTTAAATGAATCAAGAATAATAATAATAATAAAATAATAAGAGGTAGAATTGTAAGTAAAACGTATTACCATGGTAGATTCAGAGTCACGACCATCTCCTTTTGCACACAGAGACCTGGTTTGTAAACTCGAATTGCACAAGCCTCTGCAATTGCAAGCATCTTCTTGTTTCTTTGTCTGCTGACAATGGTGAATGACTTGACTGCGTCGATATCATGCCCGTAATCCACAAGATGCTTTGTTATTGAGGATTTTGGCACTTTGAACTCAGCTGTTTTCAACCATTTTGGCAAATGCTCCATCATGCGAGTAGACAATCTCCTTTCCGTACGACCTATGTATTTGCTTCCACAAACACACTCAAATTGATATACGCAGTTTGAAGTGTCGAGGATTGGCGACTGGTCTTTCCCAGATTGTTGAAGCACTCGCTTAGTGGTGTTAAGGAAAACAAGTTTTGCAGCATAATAAGTTCTCTTGATGGCTTTGTCGAGTCTTCGTTTGACTACTTCCTGTACATCATCTCCTTTGAACGGCAAGTTGATGTAGACAGGCTTCTTCGGAACTGTTTGGATTGTTTTGCAGCGGGTGTTTTCTTTAGAGTATTTATTAATGAACTTCTCAGGGTATCCATTCTTAGATAAGATATCCTTCAGGGATTTTGTTTCATACTCAACAGTACTGTCAGAACAAATTTTCCGTACTCTATTGAACAGTGTTCTGACTAAGTTCTTTTTGTACTGGATTGGAACAAAACTCTTGAAATGCATGTACTGTCCTGTCCATGAGGACTTTCTAAATATAGATCTTTCGATTGTGCCATCATTCATTTTCGCCAGAAAAACGTCTAGGAATTTGATAGTATCATTTTCCTCGTGTTCTACTGTGAAATTGAGATTTGGATGGCATGAGTTGAATTTTATCAGCATGTCTTCGGCTTTTGATCTGCTTCCACAGGCAATAAACATGTCATCAACATATCTTAAGTATAGATCCGTTTCTTGTATATGTTGTTGCAGGGTACCGGTTTCTAGGCGTGATAAGAATAAGTCAGCGAAAAGTGGTCCCAAGGGGCTTCCCATTGCGACACCATCAACTTGACGGAATAAACGCCCGTCGAATTGGAATTGGACATTTTTGGTACATAAAAGTAGCAATTTCCTCAATTCCGACGTTGGAATGGGTATGTCTTCAGCTGCTTCACATATGAAGTCTATAGTCTCAATGACTGGCACATTTGTGAAGAGGGAGGTAACATCGAAAGAGACTAAATGTCTATCAGATACGTTGAAATCTTTGATTTGCTCGACAAACTGGAATGAATCAGGAACGATATACTTCCCAAAGCGTTTCCGCAGGGGCTTCAACATTTGTGTGTTTGTGTGTGTGTGTGTGAGTGTGTTTGTGGAAGCAAATACATAGGTCGTACGGAAAGGAGATTGTCTACTCGCATGATGGAGCATTTGCCAAAATGGTTGAAAACAGCTGAGTTCAAAGTGCCAAAATCCTCAATAACAAAGCATCTTGTGGATTACGGGCATGATATCGACGCAGTCAAGTCATTCACCATTGTCAGCAGACAAAGAAACAAGAAGATGCTTGCAATTGCAGAGGCTTGTGCAATTCGAGTTTACAAACCAGGTCTCTGTGTGCAAAAGGAGATGGTCGTGACTCTGAATCTACCATGGTAATACGTTTTACTTACAATTCTACCTCTTATTATTATTTTATTATTATTATTATTCTTGATTCATTTAAAACTATCCTTTATCAGTAGCATTATCTTAACCCACTTCAACACTATTATTATTATTGTTATTATAACTATTACTATTGACATCCCGCTGGTTGCAATTCTTGTTAAATTCTCTAATGTCTAATTGTTTATCTAAGTGATGTAATTGAAGCGTAATGCAATTTATCTTAATTTTGATCTCCCATACTCTCTCTCCCCTTATCTAATTGCACATGACCTGGAAAAACATTCGCACCTGTCTTTCTGCATGACTAATTCAATGTAGTTTGTTTACTTATCAGTCCTATATCTCCCAATGTAATTTCAAAACTATATATATCCGTGTATGTAAAGTATTCAGTCCTATATCTCCCAATGTAACTTCAAAAGTATATATCCGTGTATGTAGAGTATTCAGCTGACGAGTTCTACCGAAATTTGATGAATTCATTAAATCCTGCTTTAATAACCTTTATTACATAGCCAGTTGTCGATCCAAGGAGAGTTCAAACTAGATGATGGAAGCAATAATAGATATTCAAGCCAACCTGATTACGAAGGAGGAGAAACAAATCAAACAATTGTCTGATCACTCGAAGAACCTCTGCAAACGACTTTCAACTGAAAGTCAAACAGAAATGCCACCTCTATCAACATCAGTAGCACCCACAGAACTGCCTGGCAGTGGACACTGATTCTCAAACGAAAGCGGAAATCCTGAATACCAACAATTTTCTGAAGTCCAGCTAGGTACTTCTACAACGTCACTGCCTGCAGTCCCTAGGTATTTGTCAACCGCATATAACAGCTATTTTGCTTTGCTGAGGGTCAATGATTAACAAGTGTAAACTGGATAATGTGTCAGACTGTTCACAGCGGCGAGGAGAACGAAATACGCTGGGAAACTCATAAGAAGACTTTATAAGATCTGGATTTGTGTGTGGATGATATATGTTTAGTCTCACACAAACTCGAAGAATACAGGAAAAGAGTAAGTGGTGGCCAAACAAAAACATGGCATCAATCCATGAAATCTTTGACAGTTAAACTGAGTCAGACAGGAAGATGCAGACTTCCGGGTTGGGGCCCTCGGGACTTTAGGAATCAATGGCTGGAGACAATAGGTGACATGGCTCAAAATCGTTGTCAATGGCGCAGATGTATTCAGTCTCTTTAACCTTTCATATTCCTTTCTACCATTGCTCATTCTGTTTCACTCTTATACTTATCTAAATTCTATTGATTCCCTTCTCTCATTTTCCTGTCTACTTTTGTGTGCTCTTTGGAACGTGGCAACTCGAACTGCTGCACCTCGGTGCCAAGTTCTATGTTGAATGCAGCAGTAGCAGCAGTTTATTTTATATGTCTTGTATCGCATAAACTCGAATACTTGCAGGCGGATGAAAAGCAACAGACTGGCGGCAGATGCAGGCAGCGAAGACAGGACTCCAGGTGAACATATAGAAGACGGAGTTGATGACGATATCAACGAACCGCAACAACAACAATCAGCAACAATCGCCATCAACGGGAGAGATTCAACAGAAGTAACCACCGTGTGAAGGTGTCAAATCAGGACAAAGTCGGAAAGTCGAGATATGCCATTATCAAAGTGGACGTTTGCTGCAATCAGAATGAGGAACCAGATTTGCATTTCCAACACCGATGTGCAGTCAGTCTTTTCAGGCAGGACAGAAACTTGACCAGCGTGTTACGGAGAGGATTTCCAACAGGTTGCAGACTTTCATCTCTGGCTTCACACTGGAGATCAAATGTTCACCTGGCTAGAAACAATAAGCAACAGAAAATTCTAACTGAGATCACACCTTCAGGAGTGAGCCGATCGATCAGCGAATATGTAGAAGTAAATGGGGATGGATATGTCATAGATTAAAGCGGCCACCGAATGACATTGCACGTCAGGCCATCGCTCCAGTGGAATTCGAATAGAAGGAACTAGTGGGTCGTGTTTGCGAGAGTGACGTGGATGAGGTAGTGTGAGGAAAAGATGAGAGGGTTTGATCATTCGTGGACCCAGCTGTAGAGGATGGCAGAAGACAGAACGAAGTGGAGATATGTTGTGGAAGCCCTATATTCTACTCCTAACACAAGAGAATATCAATAATAAACATCACTACGAAAACCGAAAAATGTATTTTAAGCATTTACTCCTGGATTTCGGTGTTGAGTGTGAAACGAAATTCAGCATATGAAAGCAATTTTCACCAGCCATATTAATTAAAACGGAGTCCCACCTCAAAGCTCACTATTACACTGCCCAACCCTTAAGTAAATCGAAATCACTTGTGATGTCTTTCAACATGAATTCGACATTATGAAAGTGGGATTTCAAGGACTGGGTGATGATTAATATGCAATACTCCGACTGATCACCACTCGATATGCATTAGTAAAGGTGAGTTTCATGAGGACATAAGCGCACGTAGAATTAGTCAATTTAAGATGAACCGAATATCAAGAAGCTAAGGTGAACTGTGAACTGTGTGTGATAGGTGAAATGGCAAGGGTATGTGAAGTCAACCATAGTGATATCAGACATATCATGGGAAGCCTGGATTTCAAGATGGGTAATGAAACACTTTGGTGATGAAGTGCAGTTCTCCGATGACCTTCACTGAAAATGATATCTTCATGAATTCTAAATTCTATGGCCTAATTGTCAAGTTAAACTGACGCAGAGGACATACATCGAATCTTTTTGTTCAGATGCTACTCGCGTACGATTATCTGACAAACGCCTTCCAGTTTATGAAATATCCCGGTTTCTGCTCCATATCGGATTGACTTCACTTTCACACTATTCACACCCATCAGTTGACTTCAAATAAACCAGTTTCATCTTTCATCTTGTGAACAGTTTCAATCAAAAGGTGTTTACATTGAAGATATTTACTTCTCGACGAAGGTTGAAGTAAGTTTGTGCATAACACATGTGGAAATTATACATGGCAATTGAATTTTGATAGAATCAGGTTGTCTCATGTGCAACAAGTGATTTAGACCAGTATGGTAGTGCAGGATAGTGACGCAAGCAATTCAGCGTTATTTTCCACTGATCTAACCGATTGATTCCACACACTATCTGAAGTCCTATCGCTTCTCTTGGATCTCTGAGCTGATCATGCTGAAAATTGCATATTTCTAATAGAATTACTGTTTGCGATAGAGTTGTTATTTTCTTCATTGTTATAATTAAGATTATTTTTGAAGTAAAAGTATGAGAGATGGTAATAATTATAAATAAGACATACAACGCGTGATGTTGACCTCAAACAACACAAATATATCTTCATTCTGTAAACAATTACGCGTTGCCAAAATCACCTCATTTGTACACTTCTCATAATCTTTTCTAAGCACTATTCAACTAACACACTTGTACTAAGCACTCTGTATGTGTTGTGCATCAGTAACACAAATTCTTATCATACGTGTGCACGCTATTCTTTAATCAATATTCAGCTAGCACACTGTTTTCTGATGACACACGCCTGTCTCATTCATTCTATCACTTTTAGGAATGAACTGATGTGATTCGTTGAATGAGAATTCTAGGTTCCGCTTTCTAGCATGAAGATTTAATCACACATGGGTGTTGTGTTTCGGTGACAGTCGCCAAGTTGAGTGAGGAACACTTTTCTCAACCAATCTCATATCGACCAAAATAGCGATGGCGTAGCGCGATCAACACGTTTTCGATGGATCTCAGCAATAATAATAGTACTAAGAGTAATTTCAAAAATGCAAATATAATTCAACGAGTCGATCAAGGATTGACATCAGTTAGAGAACTATTGAATACTAAGGAGTACTGGATAGCTGTTTCATCCAAGTGCTCTTTATATTTCCAGGGAGTAGTCAACAGCTGTTTCATTCTATAACTCCCTGATTTTCAATGGTTCTCTAACTGATATCAATCCGTGATCAACTACTTAAAACAAAACTAACCCTTACAAATCAATTATAGAAAATATAATTTCACTTCTCATTATTGATATGTGTTCCAGGTGGAACGTCAAGATTCAAGACCACTTCTTCATTTCACGCCTATCTCTACAGTCCTTTGTAACTAATGATGAAAAATTATAATGACAGAAACCGATTCAATCAGAACAACATGGAGTTCACAACATGTTTTAAAATATTTTATTCCGTTTCCTCCTTACGTAGCATACCAAAAGTGAATACAATGCCTTCAGCGTACATTTAGGAAGGCCACAGAGCCTGCCGACAGCTTTCAATGTCATTCACTATGTCACAAAATCTCTGTCAGTTAGTCGAGGGGAGATTCAATGAGAGCAATGCAGAAGCAGAGGAAGTAAGTATACAAGAGTGAACAGTTTCTCTAAGCGTGGGCAATAACTACATAGTGCAATACAATATCTTAGTCAAAAGGCAGCTATTGTATTTTGTCATTTGCGTGGTTCAGTGAATCTGTGGGTACATAGGAAAATTAAGCATGGTAACGTTTCCTTCGAGTTTATTACCGTTATAGCAATTAGCAGCTGCAGGCGTAACAAATAGGCAACGGATTTATTCAGTTCATTTCAGTTATAACAAATTTGCCACGGGATTCTTAAAATACAGAAACGAAGTGACTGTGATAATCTCTGGTAGTTAAAAGTTCTGAATGGGGAAATAGGGCTTGAATGACGCATCTGGAGTTTGTCCTGTTTGCTGCCGTCATCTTCAGCTGAGTTCATAATTGACCATAATCCGTCACCTCCTCGCACGATCTTCAAAATGTCGCGATTGCAACCACGACCTACAAAAACAAAAGTGATGAGTTGTCATTATTCAGAACCATAATTACCTGAATCACCGTTTCAGAGGAGTTGACTGGTGGTGCTGGAGTGGCGTTATGGATGAATGTTTCAGCGAATATGATTTCATGAGCATGCACATAGAACAAAAAGAGAATATGAAAAAATTGCCTGAGAGTTGTAGACAAGAGCAAAAGTGATGAATAGTTAACAAACAAACAATAAAAACAAACGAATAAATAAAGAAGAGCAAGTTTGTGGTAAACAAAAGTGAGCTTGTCATTGGGATGTTAGGGTCGGTGGAACAATTCTCCTTTGTATGCACAGCTACCATTGATATATCTGGTCCGTTATGGATTCAGTAGTGCAGAGGAGATGGACGTGCATTTTCGTTGGAAGGCTCTCAATCACTTTTTAGTTAACTGCTGAGATTGGTACCCCTTGATCTGTTCACTTCAGTGATGACTGCATGGAGGACATTCATGAAATGTGGGCACATTGTATGCTCACGGATTATTCAAATATGCACCTATGAATGCCGTACTCAAAATACAGTTTCCTAGGCGTCGGTAGTCTGTTCGGTAGACTAACATGCTTGTCTCGTTTACTCCAAAACTATCAGTGTATCCCTTCAGTCATTTTCCACAGTGAAAAGGGTAACAAGTGGAGATGAGACCTGATGTCTTTTTGACATGCGTGACCAAACAAATAGTTCTTAGTGCTGCGTATCTGCATCACACCTCTCAGATATCGAAGGTCACCTGTCTGCACATATTGTATCATGGTGTTCTCTGAAGTTTATGGCAAAAACAAAGTGAGAATTCGAAAAGATCTATATACCGCTTCCAAAAAGCTATTGACGATTAATTTTCTTCTAACTGACTGTTGGGTGAGTTTCATTCACTCTCGTTTGCCTATTTCATTTGCATTGATCCCCTTCAAGGTTAAAGAACGGGTTATTCCATGTAGAGTTCTGAGATCTGTCTTACGTGCAACCTAATTCCTTTTTCGACAGCACTTGTTTACTTCTGAGTTCACTGCGTTTGAGGTAATATCCAGGTTTGCCTTCTACTCTTCACCTCTACACAGGATCAACGTTTGCGTTACCCTCCTTCTTTTGCTTATCAGTTTCAGCTGATCGTGGTGAGTCAAAACGAAGTTGCATACTATTTCCTACCATTTCTGAGCAAGATTGTGTCCATGTTGCATTCACGAATTAGCAGTGTTCATTTTACACAGTTCTCCTAGGTGATGTTAATGGACCTCTCTGACTTCTTCTCGATAGCTACCAGGAAAGTCTGTTTCGTGGCTTCGTTCGTCAGTTTCAGTGTGCCAAATTCACCATCAAGTTTTGAATGTTTCTGCATCTGCATGTATTCGTGATTTTCCCTCCACTCTGCTTGAATTCACACGGAGTTGATATGAATTTCGGTGTGATCATTTGACGAAGCACTTGTAGCTGTGTGCGCATCCTTGTGTTTGTACACTCTGCCTCCAGTAAGGAAATCACTGATGTTGCAGAATTCGGCGAATAAACCCCTGTTCTTATTCATCTCACTCAGTGAGCTGATTTCAAAACTCATCAGTCTGCCTGTATTGCCCACTCCAAGTTTCTCTTTATAACACGGATTCACCAACAACAGATAGCTGGCAGAACAAACAGCAAAGAAGAGACTGCAAGTGAACATAGTGGATGTGACAGGTGATAAGATAACTATACAGAAAGAACGACAATAATCAGTTATCTGTGTTAACAGAAGAGAAGCTTATCTCTTGACTCATTTACGCAGCTACACCTGAAGGTAAGTTGGAACGCATCACGATGCAATCGCCAACCAGATTGAGGGAAGCTTTATTCATTATTCAGAAAGAATTGTGGAAGTACGTGGCATTCAGCGGAGATAAAGAATACAGTTTTGGTTTCAAACGCAATGCCCGGTGAATCACGAAAATCCTCAACAGTCGGTCGCAGATGTTTGAGCTAGATTCTCTCTCTCCTTGATGAAGATCAGATGTTCACGAAGAGAAGGAAATCACCTGGCAACTCCAGCTATGAACCATCCATGCACCTGTTACAAAACCATCATGCTGAAGGAAGACGCGAGAAGATTGGAAAATGCGACTGCACCTGAGGATGATCTGAGAAAGACAGTCGTATATCCAGCTAAAGATGACTTCAGAGAACTGGATGAAATGCAGCACTCGTCAAGTGCCACTTGCAATTGACTGTAGACGTCCTCCCTCTTCTCTTCTTTTGGGTTGTTTTTATGTTGTTTTCATATAACGATTCTGTTAGGGATTGGTTTTCACTTGATGCTGTTTGTGAAACCACAATAGCAATCCAAACAGCGTGGTTATCGTGGTTGTCATCTGGCTGACATGAGTAGATTGTCGACAGTTCAGCTAGTAATGCAATTCCATTTGGTGTGATATATTTGAGGAGTCACTGTGCATCCACGTTACAGTGAGTGGTGGCTTCAATCCCATTGGAATAATTTCCGACAAGCACTTTCAGAGTTTACCTCAGCTACAACGAAATTGCTTGGAGAAATAACTCGTGGCCTATCAATATTGACAAACCATCGTGTCTTCGCTCAATACTCAAGATCAGATGGCCAGAAAAGTTCAGCAACAGAGATCTCCGGGAGCAATCCAACCAGGAACCGATTGTGCAACAAATATGCAGAAGGAAATGGAGATGGATTGGCCATACTCTGAGGAAACCATCAAGTGACATCGCTAGACAACCCCTTGAGTGGAACTCGAAAGGGATGCGGTGAGTTGGTCGTCAGTGCGAGGGTGACTTGGAGGAGGTCATATGAAGAGCAGATAGAAACGAGTGAGCAGACATGGAGCCAGGTGAAGACTCTAGCAGAGAACCGAACTCAATGGAGAAGCACAGCTGAAGCCCTATGTTCCTGTAGGAATTTAAAGATACAATAATAATAATAATAATCGTGAACTAATAGAGACGTCATTTCTGTGTAAACAAGTGAAGACCTACTGCTTCCTGTTATAGTTATATACATGAAAGTGTACATCTCCTTCATGAAAGCTGCGTCTAAACTGATGTTCAAAACTCCAACGACCAAAACCAAACTGATGAAAGGCACATAGAAGATGCTTTACTCGAGGTTGACAGTTCTGTGTAGTAGACGGACGTGTAACATGCATGCCGGTCTCAGGTAAAATATTCCTCAGGAAACCATATCACATAGCCAGTTGTCGATCCAAGGAGAGTTCAAACTAGATGATGGAAGCAATAATAGATATTCAAGCCAACCTGATTACGAAGGAGGAGAAACAAATCAAACAATAGTCTGATCACTCTAAATACCTCTGCAAACGACTATCACCTGCAAGTCAAACAGAAATGCCACCTCTATCAACATCAGTAGCACGCACAGAACTGCCTGGCAGTGGACACTGATTCTCAAACGAAAGCGGAAATCCTGAATACCAACAATTTTCTGAAGTCCAGCTAGGTACTTCTACAACGTCACTGCCTGCAGTCCCTAGGTATCTGTCAACCTCATATAACAGCTATTTTGCTTTGCTGAGGGTCAATGATTAACAAGTGTAAACTGGATAATGTGTCAGACTGTTCACAGCGGCGAGGAGAACGAAATACGCTGGGAAACTCATAAGAAGACTTTATAAGATCTGGATTTGTGTGTGGATGATATATGTTTAGTCTCACACAAACTCGAAGAATACAGGAAGGCGGAACGAACAAACTGGCAGTCAGCTAAAACATGACTGCACGTGAACACAGAGAAGGTGGATGTGATGAAAATTACCAATCAACAGAAGCAATACCCATAATCGATCACCATAAACTGGAGAGATTTAACAGAGGTTGCCCCCACCACGTGTCTGGCCAGGAAGCATCGTTTCAGCCACAGGTGGATGGCACGGATGGAGATGTCTATGCCAGTCAGAATCGGAAAGACATGATACGCCTCCATCAACCTGAAAGCAGTTAAGAAATCTTCCGCACGTAGCATGAAGAAAAAGATTTGCATTTTCAACACCGGTGTCAAGTAAGTCTTCCGATGCGTGTAAGAAACTCGCACTGCGTGTAATGGAAATCATTTCCTACAGCTACCTGAATACTTTCATCAACAGCTGCTTTCGGTGACTCCACACAGAAGTTCAAATGGCTAGCTGGCCAGAAATAATGAGCAACAATTAACTATAAGCATAAACAAGCGAAGAGCCGATCGCTGAACAAATATGTTGGAGTTAATAAAGATGGATCGAGTGTAGATTGAGGAGGCCACCAAATGACATGTCACGCCAGGCCGTTGCTCGATTCGAATCTAAATAGGGAGTAACGAGTGAGCCGTCTTTGGGAGGGTGACATGAGGGAGATCGTGTTAGGAAGAGATGAGAAAGTTTGGTCAATTCTGGACACAGTTGAAGAATACGGCAGAAAACAGAACGAAGCGGATTAATGATTTTGAAGCCTTATGTTCCACTTGGAACGCAAGAGAATAAGACTAGTAATAATAATAACACTCAAATCAGCGTCTACCACCGAAACACAACACCTATGTGTGATTTGATGTAAATACTAGAAAGCGAAAGCAAGAATCACCGTTCAACTAATCACAGCAGTTCATTACTTAAAGTGACAGAATGAATGAGACACGCGTATTTCATCAGAAATCAGAGTTCCAGCTGAATATTGATCAAACAAGATTGTGAAGGTTCATAATTGTTTACAGAATGAGGAAATATTTGTGTTATTTCACACACACCAACCAATGATTTAGAATTAGGCGTGACACCTTTAATTCATCGAATAGTCAGTGGTACAACTGGATCTCGTCTTTCCAACTCATACCATCAATAGGTACAATATTTTATTTCTCTCTTTTCCTTTTCTCTCTCTCTCTTTTTCTTCCGGTATGTGCTGCTTTGTTTCTTTCTCTCGCTGACGTCAGTAAATATGAGAGCTGCTAATTTTCTAACACCTTCAAACACTGTTCAGGTTTGGCTTTGCCACCGACATGTCAATATGTTGTTGTCATAATGAACTGAGATTTCCTTAATCTATGTAGAATTCTTTTTTATTGATAATGTAATAACTGGATGCAATACTGAAGTAAAAATGCTGGGAATTCCATTCTGTATCGCATGTACTGTTTATGGAAAAACGAAATTATTATTATTAACAAATGGTATTTCAGAAGAGAGAAGATATACTTGAGTTGTTTTCGTTGTGACACTTTGCTGCTTTTACAGGCTTTAAAACGTCTAAGAGATCTGATAAGCTTTTCATCAGCAATAATGGAATGAGAATTTTCGCCTCCG
Organism: Trichobilharzia szidati; assembly: GCA_944472155.2. Taxonomy (NCBI): domain Eukaryota; kingdom Metazoa; phylum Platyhelminthes; class Trematoda; order Strigeidida; family Schistosomatidae; genus Trichobilharzia; species Trichobilharzia szidati. Next base: position 3,420,167 of record OX235271.1, on the reverse strand, counting down.
ATGCAGACCGAGGAGAGTTTGTTTTGTGATAAAATCTATGATATAATCTATTGTATATTCTCCTTGAAGATGAAAGTTGTTTTTGCGTGACCGAATTGCATATTCTTGCATGAATACATTTAGTCATCAAGATAATCAGGAAAAAGCCTACTTAACCTGGTTGATGACTTGAAAGATGGTTCTGAATTCACATTGAAAAAAGACATTAAAAAACAGAGAGCATTTTGATTCTTCAGAACAATCAAGTAGTTCATTCGTTGCTTTCATTGAAATGTTACATGAAACCGCCTCCGAAATTAGAAATTTCGGCTGATAAACATCAGAATAGGGTAAATGCACACACAATTAACAGTTTAATGAGAACTCAATAAAGATATTCACATGATTGTCAGCATCATTTCACCGTCTCACTGTGCTCTTTTGCATGATTGCCAAGTAGCTTCCACTTCCGTCTATCACAGTCCTCTTCATGTCAATTTCAGATGACCAGCTCAACATTCAATTGCTCATTCCACTGGAGTGTACGGTGCATTGATCAATGTAAATACGTGTGTATATATTCATCTGCGTCATCGTCAGAAATGAAACCATGAAAGGGCAGAAATCGGAATTCAACTCCTTTATCCAGATGCAAACTATTGAATGGATGGTCGTTAATCTTAGTCTCAAATGAACACAATTGGAAGCTGAGTCATTCAAAGCACCACTTCGGAGAATTTGAATATGGACTCTGCTGTGTATGACAGCCGCTTAACCTGGTTACACGGAAAAAAATATTTTTTGGTTTCAAACCAGTTATGTTAGTGTAATTTTCACAGATTTCTCTACGATAACTTAAAAATTTGTTGACTGTTCGGAGATTGAGCTCCATTGGAACAATACTGAATACTCACTACTTGCAAGGTACGAAAACTGAAAGAAATTGGTGAAACATCTTTCAGCATCTACCGATCAGCCGAACTATGTTCAATTCGATATCAACTGACACTGACACATGACATTCATGGGCCATTTTGAAGCCTTTCGTGAAACACCATTGAACTGTACATCTGCGACTGGCTAATGCAAGGATATCACATTGTGCTCACATACACTGAATCACATAGATGCTTCTCACAAAATCAAAACGCATTTCAAATATTATCACAACACCATTTCATCATAACAGTTCATGATTCTGGCTTCCGTCATTGATAAATAAAGCCAAAAGAAGAAGTCATTTGAATGTATCTCTTTCAGTCGAACTGATTGATGTGATTAAATCGATGAAAACTGGAAACACGATGCTACTTAAGAAACTTACATAAGACAATTACAAAGAGTAGTTTCATTTATTTCGGTGAATAAGTAGATACTCAGCCTACTCATACAGTAAAATTTGTTTGCTCTCACTGTTGTATTTCACACATTGGAATGTGAAGATAATGAGGACGTGTGACCTTGTGAGGAATCAGAGTAACAGAAGAAAAATCATACGAGAAAATTAAAAATAGAAAAATTAGAATAATAATAATTATGATAATGAAAACAACTTCAACTAATTCTCACGCTGCTCACAAGAAATTTTCATTCTTCTGTAATATGACGTAAAAGTAGTATGTACAGGAGCACATGGAGTGCAAAATGGAAACTTCTGATTCTGTGAGTACTCACAAATATGAGGCCAGAAATATCATCCAAGGTGGTTTCTCTCATCCTTCTTTTATTTGGATGTATAATGCATTGGACAGAAGCAGCTTGGATATGCTCTTTCGTCAATCTGAAATGAATTTGTCCATGTGAAATTATCTATTACATTATGAGGTGAGGAATAGTTGACTTTGGTAAATTTTGAGTAGGACAGATTAGCTTAGGTGAACTGTCAGTGACTATGACTTTTCAAGGAGAAAGAATGTATGGAGAATGTGAAAATCGCGATTTGACTTTCGTGAAGTCACACATTGTGATCCATTGCTGTATACTGATGATATTAAAGGCATAATTTATTGCTGATAATCGTATCAAAGTATTCACACAACTTTATTCTTCTGTTTATCTGTAAGTGTAACTGGTATTTCGCTTTTCATATACGTTGAGAATAACGTTACAGTGTGAATGTGCGTGTCCGAGGTCTTGTCAGTCAGAATTGATGTGATTACAAGCGGTATTAATTTATGAATGAAACCTCGTCATCCATTTATTATTACTGCATCACCACTGTATCATATTTGAGACGAACTTATCCAATATGGAATCAAATTCTGTCTTCTACACTTGCATTATTCTTATATCAACGATTGATGCTGTTTCACGTTGCAACTGCACTTATCTTGACAGGTTATTTCTCCGACAATAATTTGTTGAACATTTAATTTGAGCATCTATGAATTTAGCGCAACACATTTGGGCGAATAATATTGTGGTTTCAATTAGATCTCTTCAGGCCTATCCCTGATTGGCTTACACAAGCTGTGCATGATTACAAGAAATGTGAACGAAATACATTTCAGTGGAGATGTGATAGGATTAATGGATGATAGGAGAGAGGTTGAATATATAAGTAAGGAGTGGTGGAGGACTCATCAGTTGATTTTGTCTGACTAGGCCAATATGAGAGAGATAATGGCTGTACAAACTTCTTTTCAATGGATATTTTAGTTGTTTAATCGTTGTTCGAATTCCTATTGTCCCAGCTGTATGCAGTGGATGAATAAGAAGTCAGTTGGAAAGATTTGGTATGATGAGAAGCATTACCGTGAAAGCTTTTGTTTTCTCCACTACATGACGTTCATCAACTAAATGTGACGAAATTGAGCTGCAGATTGTTTTTGTCTGTCCTTTGACAAACCACGATGGCGATTGTTCATTAACACGTTGGTTGGCTGTCCAGTGATTCAAGCAGGCCATCAGACTATCATCACCATCATCATCATCATCATCATCACAACTCGAAGTAGCAGTGTGAAGTGATTTTTGTCTTGAAAGCACTTTGTAACTTAAATTTTGGTTTTATTCAGGAAGTAGGCAGTTGAAGATAATCCACCAAATGCAGACGACCTCATATTTGTCTGCAAATATTTGTGTTTTTTCTTCATTTAAACTAATGACGAGAACCGACTGTATGACATTTTTAGTCTGACATTGAGTTGTTGAGTCTCATATCTGATGCAAGTAACCTTCCTGGATATTTCTCTGGATTTCGCTTCTCCAAGTGGCAGCCTGTTTGACACCTGGGCTAACTTTCCGTACATCTACATATTTTCTTCTAAAACATCATGTTTTCATTTTTTCTTTTAACAAAATATGATCAGAAATCGTATCCAATACAGTAATGAATTCATTAAACGTTTTAATCCATATGGCTTTAATGCATCTAATAAAACTAAGAGAAAACATTATGATGGTTACCAACGTGCTCTCAAACAGACACCTTTATATCGCACAAATATTCCTGTTGTTGTCAGTACAAACTGTTGTTCACTCCCGAACAAAATTATGCATCTACATTGTCTGTCATCATCTGATAGCTATCACAAAACGGCGAAAGTTGCATTACAAGAAACATGGCTCAATATACATTATGACGACAACCTGGTTTCCCTAAGTGGTTTTACATTGTTTAGACAAGATCGACTATGCTCCGAAGAGTAAAGAGCTAAAGGTGCTGCACATTTCATTCATTCTCAGAGGTCAACTCCAAATAATGTATGTTTTTCTTTCTCCAGTAGCTTTATTGATTGTATAACTGTCAAATGTCGTCCGAAACACTTATCCAAGTTTAAATACGTCCTCATCTCAAACATGTATGTTACTCCTGGTTGTTCCACCTCGGATCTATCTGATTTAGCTGATGAATTCACACCATTCGCTGTTACACATCTCGAAAACTATTTATCAGTTATCACTGTTGTCAATACGTGCGATTGTTCTTTTCTTGAATCATAAGTTCACGTCCGTATTGGTAAATTTCCAACTCGACTTGATAGAACACTGGATCTAGTATTCACTAATGATGTGGAAATATATGAAGCACGCAGACGTGCTCCTATAATGAAGTCTGATCATTGTTTTACTCATATGTTATCTAAGATATATAGCAGATATCACTATAATATCCTCTCAAATCTGTCCAGAGAAACACATCAAAGATGTTACTCTCAATAAAATATGCTCAAACTAAGATGTATATTAAATTACACAAACTGTGGACTTTTCACTGAACATACAATGGATGAAACTATTTCCAATCTGATTGACCATTTTTAATTCTGCCTTGATGTATGCTTTCCAAAACAGACACATTTCAAAAGGATGTAACGTACCAGACCAAAGGTAAATCTGGTCTTAGGAAAATAAACATTCAAATTAAATCCGAAATCAATAAGCTAAATAATCTTTTTAATCAAAGAATTTTGTCACGTAAAACTCCAGGAAACATGTGGAAGCTTTTCAGAGAAATTACAGGTTGTAGTACGCATAGTACCTGTGCCCCCTGTTTTGATGTAAATACTCATAACAGATCTTTTATTCGCCCTCCTCAAGTACATTTGAGCTTCAATGTAACAAATAACATGACCAGTGACTTTCCTAGTTCTAAACTTCTGATGTTCTCAAATGTTTAAATCACCTAATCATTCACAGAGTCTAGTCCCTGATGGTATACCTGCCATTGTCCTATGGAAATGTGCTGATATTATAAGTAACCCACTTACAAATATTTTCAATACTTCTTTTTCAAAAAATGTTGTACCTTCTCTGTGGAATGATATTAAAACCATCCGTGTACCCAAATCAGGTTCTGGTAATAATGTTAAGTTTAGATCTATCGCTATTACCTCGCCATTGTTTTGAAACTAACGGAGGAATTATTGTTGCTGAAACTTGCTCCCTCCCTTAGGTTCTCAAACGATCTAAAGCAGCTTGCTTACAAACAGGGTAGAAGTACGTTAGACGCTGCTGCTGTGTTTCATCACAACATTGTATCCTCCTTAGACAAACGAGCCAAGTATGTCTGTTGTACGTTCCTTGATTATACATCTGCTTTCGACTCTGTGCCCAGAGGCCTTCCGTTAAACAAGCTTAGCCTTACACTTTTCCCAACCAATCTCATATCGACTAAAATAGCGATGGCGTAGCGCGAGGACTAGGAAGTACTGATGAAGCTTGTTAAATTAAGTGGACTTAAATTCAAGCCAATTTTTATGCAAAATAGCTCGGTCTACTTCTGTCTTCTGACCTTACTTGGACATCTCATATCCTAACGATTTCTAAGAAAGTGTTCTGTCTGACCTAGTACATTAAACAACAAAGACAATCTGGAATCCTCTAACCTCCACTTTCTAAATTTGTCAACTCTTGTATCTTACCTATTCTACTTTACTGCTCCCTGTTAGTCTTTCCTGGGATATTCAAAAAGGACTATATCATCCTGAGAAGGATGTTGAATGCAGTTAGTAGGTTTGGTGGTTTGAAAAGCTCAGTCAGCTCGTCACTACATTAGTTGAAAGGCATCTGAATCCATGCGTAAAATAGTTTGAAGCCATAGTCTCTGACCCCAAACATCCGCTTCTATTCCCAACTCTCTCCTTGTATGTCATCCAGTAGAACCAGAAATCAGTATAAAACAAATTTCGCTCGTACAACCAAGAACAGGAATTCAACGATACTGTATTTGTTCCGTGTTCTAAGTCACAGGGACAATTTTAAGCGCGAAACACTTAGCTACCTAAATTATCAACATTGCTTACTTGTTTGTACTTTACTCTATTCCCTCTTTTGTGTTTCTACTTGTTCCGACTATATTGGCACTATGACTATTACAAAGTTGACTTGTCATTAACCATCATGTAATATTAGTTTTGCGGTTGTTGTTTGTTCGGCAATATTGACTGACAATCTTGGTTGTGAAAGCTATTGTGATCATCTTAAAATTTCTTACTATGCAGGATTACTCACACTACTACTAGAAACACCCCATTAGACCTGACAATAAAAAAACAGAACAACCCTGATGTGTTATTTTATGTTTGTATTTAAATGTTGTTCCAACCAAATTAACTGATCATCTTGGCGATAAACATTCTTAAATATCATTTCATAACTTCTTGTATGACTACAGCTTTACCGTCAGCATGCATAATCATATCATAGCTCCCACTACCCAATACAGAGAAGTTATTTTATGTTGTTTATATTCATTTCTACTTCTTGGTATTTTTTCGCATTTTTCTAAGAATATTATTTTGTCTTTACTTTGTTTTTGTCGTCATGTCACCCTTGGACGTCCCACTCGCCGCTTCCCTTTCTGGTTGCACTCGAGCGCTTGCCTGACGCGCGATGTCACCCAACGGCCTCCTCAGCGAGTGTCCAATCCATGTCCACTTTATCTTGTATATTTATCGGGCGATTGGTTCCTGTTTCGTTTGTTCCCATAGTTTCTTGTTGGTGATTCTTTCTGGCCATCTAATCTTCAGTATGGAGCGAAGACAGTTGTTGATAAAGGTCTGCAACCTGTTGAAAATATTCTTGGTGACCCGCCACCAATTTTCTGATCCTTAAAGCAAAATTGACTTGACTTTTGTATTGAAAATCCGAATTTTGTTGTTGATGCAGGCTGAGTGACGAAGAATTCCAGATTGGTTTCAGGTTGATGAATGTGTTTTTCGCCTTCCCGATTCTCGCTCGATTTGACATCCTCGTCCGTTCCTCCTGTGGTTGAGACAATGCTCCCTAAATAAGTGAAAGAAGTAACCTCTTTCAAATCCTTCCCGTTAATGGTGATTGGCACTGAATTTTGCTGTTGTTGTTGGTTGGTTATTTTCATAACCTCCGTCTTGTCTATGTTCACCTGGAGTGAGTCCTGTCTTTGGTGCCAGCCTCTTCGACCAGTTTGTCGGTTTTCGTTTGTAAGTCTTCGATTTTGTGTGACATCAAACATAAATCATCCGCGCGCGGAATCCAGGTCTTCTAGGTTCTTCACGTCGGTCCAGGATATCCCTGTCTCCTCATTTCCCACTGTCTGACGCATAATCCAGTCCACCACAATAAGGAATATCATTGGTGATAATAAGCACCCTTGTCTGACTCCTGTGTTTACTCCAAACGCCTCGCTGAGTTTTCCGTTGTGGACCACTTGACATGTGCTGTTGTCGTACATCTGTTGAATAAGGTTGATGAATATTTGGGGTAGGCCGTAGTACTTAAGTAGCTTCCAGATTACTTCGCGGTCAACGCTGTCGAAGGCCTTCTCAAAGTCTATGAAGTTGAGGTAGAGATTTGCTTGCCATTCCATGCTTTGTTCGATGATAATGCGTAGAGTTGCAATTTGGTCAGAACATGATTTGCCTTTCCTGAATCCAGCTTGTTCTGGTCGGAGTTCTGTGTCCAGTGCGTCCTTTATTCTTTCCAGGATGATGCGACTCAGGATTTTACTTGGCGTCGACAGGAGCATGATTCCTCGCCAGTTCTTGCAGAGTCCCAGGTCGCCCTTCTTTGGTAGTTTCACTAGGTAACCTTTCCTCCAGTCAGTAGACACTTTTCCCTCTTTCCAGATCTTTTGCAACAATGGAGTCAGCATATCTGCCGTCGTTTCTGGGTCCGCTTTCAGTGCCTCCGGGGGTATTCCATCTGGTCCAGCTGCTTTTTCAGCTTTGAGAAGCTTGATTGCATTCATTACTTCAGTTTTCGTTGGAGGATTGGTGTCAACTTGCAGTTGTGTACGTGCTGTTGTTGGTATTACTGGACGGGTTGTAGGTGGTGGTCGATTCAAGAGTCCTTTGAAGTGGTCCGCTCATTGTTTAATCTGCCTTTCTCCCTTGGTAATTGGGTTCCCTTGGCTGTCTTTTATAGGTTTCACTTGTGTTGATCTCTTCCTGGATAGAGACTTGGTTATCTGATATAATGTCCTCAGGTCCATTTTGCCTGCTGCCTTCTCAGCTTCAGTAGCCAGATTGTCGTAGAATTGTCTTTTGTCCTTCCTGGCACTCTTCTTCACTTCTTTGTCCAGTGCTGTGTAAGTTGACTCAGCATCTACTTCTCTTGTCTGTCATCGCATTGAATAATTTTCTCTTTCACCATTCTCCCCTCCTCTATTAGCTTCCAAGTGTCCGTTGAGAGCCATTCCTTGTCTTGTTTCTTCTTTCTTCCTAAAACCGTTGAACACGTTTCGTTGAAAATCACCTTCAGAGATTTCCAACGGTCTTCCACGGATGATTCCTCAGTGGTGCCACGTAGTGTTTCCTGCTTTGCTCTGAGAGTTGCAGTGAAAGAGTATTTTGTGGTTGTGTCTTTCAGCTTTTGCGTGTTGAACTTTCATTGTGGCCTATCCCCAGCTATCCTCGAGGCTTTCAGCTTCACCTTGGAAGTCTCTTGTACTAGATAGTGGTCTGAGCCCACATCTGCTCCTCTCCTCGATCTTGTGTCCAGTAGGCTCCGTCTCCACTTCCTTGAGATTGAAATGAATTCTATCTGTTTTTGGTGTGTCCATTTGGTGAAATCCATGTTGCCTTGTGTATATCCCTGTGTTTGAACACACTGCCACCAATCACCAAATCATTGAAGGCGCAGAAGTCTGAGAAGAGTTCACCATTTTCGTTCATTTCACCGAGGGCCTCACGACCCATGGTGAGTTCTCTTCCTGTATTGTCTCCTCCCAGTTTCGCATTCATATCACACATCAGGATTTTGATATCGCTCTTTGGGACGTTGTCCATTACTGTTTGTAGTTGACTGTAGAAATCCTCCTTCTTCTCATGTTCTGAGGCGTTTGTAGGCGCGTAGCACTGAATGATTGTAACCTTTTTTCCTTTTGAGTTGAACCTGACTGTCATTATCCTGGAGGCGATTGGTTCCCACTGCATGAGAGTTTTATCCGCTGTTGGTGACATCATGATGGCTACTCCCTCGGTGTGCTCGTGATTGTCCTCTGGGTGACCGGAGTAGATTATTGTCTCTCCAGTTGATAGTTGGCTCCTTCCACATCCGTTCCATCTGCTCTCGCAGATTCCCAACACTTCTATTATATATCTCCTCATTTCTGCGGCTACCTGAGCAGCCTTCCCAGCTTCGTACATTGTACGAACATTCCACGTCGCCATCTCTATTTTTGCTCTCATCGAAAGAAGGCACATCGGCTGACTGGCTTCCCGAAGGCTTTCACCAGCCTGCGTCATTTTACTTCCCTGATTCCAGCGAAAAATAAGGTTATTGTTTGTATTTTTAGAATTTTGAATATATTTGTGCGTTGAAGTTTTAGTAGCAATTTGGTTACGTTTTGGGGGTGGAGTTGCTAGCACAACGCCCCAACCCTCCCTCTTTATCCGGGCTTGGGACCGGCTAGAATACTAGTGACCTAGTTTATTTTTTGAAATACTCCTATTAAATGTTAAATAGTGAAATTCTGAGGCAAATATTGTAGATATATGCTGAAAATTCGACACTGTACCATTAGTACTGTTTCTGGAATAAAGCGAATTATTATAATTATTCCTAATAAACAGTATCAACCGAATCGTTTTCCAGTGGCTTCCACCATTTGCTCAAAATGTCATCCACTTCTTATTCTTTCATCATTGTCACGTAGCTGATGTTTAAACATCTAATATGTTGTGTGATGCACGGGAACAAGAGATAAGTGAAGCGAAATAGATCAAAGCCTAAGATAGAGCATCGAAACGAATCCAGGAATAAAGAACTTCAGCTGGCACAGTAAGGTATTCTGACAACTACTTCGTTCTAAATTGTCTGTGAAGAGTTTGATGGAAACTGCTTTGTCGAAACTACTTAGAATCAAACCTATTTGTTTAAAATTGATAATTTCAAAGAAACTCCTGACTCCCACTTTGTTATTGGTATCGACAGGACACCTGTAAATGGCCCTATTGGAAGCGTTTGTTCCCTTGAGGTGTGGGCATTTGGATATTTGTACCAAGTCAACTTAATAATTACTCATGATCTTATTGCGTGACTCCTTTGCCATTATAGCCAAGTCTGTAGTCACTTTGTATATTTTGTGCGAGCTTGAACCTTGTGTGTATACACTGTAGAAGTGTGATTTGTCAACACTGTTTGTTAAGTTCGGAGTCCCCTGTCAACTGATATTATGTTATATTTGGAAGTATGTTGACATTGTTCTGTTCCTAAATTCAGATTGCATACAACTGTTGATAAGTCGACGAACCCTTGTACATGATTTACAAAAATTATTCTTGTTCAGGGGTGACTGAGAGGATTCCAATGTTTTTGGAGTTTATAGGCAGGTGTAATAACGCTTCAGGAAACTTGGCTACACGACTCATATGACGATTATTCAATCTTACTAAATCCTTTCAATATTTACAGACAGGACCGAAGTAGTTCAAGGAAGAAGCGAGGCGGTGGTGTTGCTACTTTCATCAATTCTCAGTGGTCTGTTGCCAACAACGTCTAATTTAAATTCTCAAATGATAATATTGACTGTATAAATGTCAAATGTTGACCTAAACATCTATCTAAATACAAATTCATTTATATCACGAATATTTATATCACACCTTGTTGTAGCGCTTCAGAATTATCTATGCTTGCTGATGAATTCACTATTTTCGCTGCCACCTCTTTTGGTAACTCCCTGTCCATAGTGACAGGTGATTTTAATTCATGTAACTGCAGCTTTCTCACAGTGAAAGATCATGAAAATGTTGTTAAATTTCTCACCAGACTGGAAAATTCTCTTGATCTTGTATTTACAAATGACTCCAGAATATACGAAGCTCGTAAAAGAGCTCCACTGTTTAACTCAGATCATTGTATTGTACGGGTTTCACCTAAAATTTATGGGAAGTTACACAAGAGAACTTTTTCACACCTTTCCAAGAACACTGTACATGGATGTTACTCTATAGAGAATGTTCAGAACCTCAGAAGCATGCTCAAAGACACAAGGTGGGACCTGTTTAAAGAAGACTCTCTTGATGACACAATCTCTTATATTACAAGTTATCTCAAATTTTGTCTTGACACCTGTTGTCCCAGAGAAACGCTCTTCATCACATTTGACAGTTATCCTCCCCTCAACTTAAAAAGCTTCGCAGACAAATAGAAAAGTTATCTAAAATGAAGGATAACGCTGGTTTGAAAAGAATAAACATCCTAATAAAGACTGAAATGCACAGATTGAATTCAATTTACAACCAAAAGTTTATGTCCTGTAAAAATGCGTCTAACATATGGAAACTTTTCAAAGAAATTACTGGTGGTAAGCAGATGAACAGTATTCCTTATTCCCTTGATGTTTCCAAACTAAACAAGTCCTTCATACATTCTCCAACGAATTCCAAACTTTCTAGTGTTACAAGTGTTAATGGATTTAGTACAAATGATGTTCTAAAATGTCTCCAGTCTATGAACCCTTCTTGTAGCCTGGGTCCAGAAAGTTTGCGTAGTGTTATTCTTAAAATTTGAGTAGATATCCTGGGCTATCCTCTCATGGACATATTTAACGAATCTTTTTCTAAAAATGTCGTGCCAGCCGTTTGGAATGACATTTAAAATATATCTATTTCTAAGTCGTCTACTGCGACATGTTTTAAATTCAGACCCATTGCTATTACTTCCCCTTATCTAAAAGCTATGGAAAATCTTCAACCTTCATTTTAAGCCTTTAACGATCCTAAACAATTCGCCTGCAAACACAGTAGAAGCATTTTAGATGCAGCTGCAGTCTTGCATCATAACACTGTCTCCAGCTTAGACAAGCGGGCTAAATTTGTCCGCTGCACCTTTCTAGATTATACATCTGCTTTCGACTCAGTACCTAGGGACATTTTACTAAACAAGCTTGCTGAAACTCAAACTGACTGTTGGGTTGTCAAATGGCTGCATTCTTATTTCTCAAGAAGAAAGCAATACACTGTATGTCAGGGAAAGTCGTCCACTTCATTGCTTACTGAGGCTGGTGTCCCTCAAGGCGCTGTCCTTTCTACTTTTCTGTTTTCTTTCTTCTTGCATGACTTGCCTCACTCCGATGAAATGAACTTTGTTAAGTATGCCGATGATCTAACTATTTCAATGTCTGTTAACTCTCAGCTTGACTGCATCAAGATTAACAACTTTCTATCAGGAATTAGCGAATGGTCTTCGTCTAACGGCCTCAAACTAAATCCTTCCAATTGTCAGACTGTCAACTTCAGTTTCCGATGTAAACGAAAGTTAAATGAAGCCGTTGGTTCTTATGACTCTTGCAAAATCGATGATACTGATACAGAAATCTAGTCTGAAGTTAAATATCTTGGTTTAATTCTCTCTTCTGACCTATCCTGGTCCTCTTATGTCTTAGCGATTTCTAAAAGAATATTTCGTTTGACTTTTTACATTTAGAAGTTAAGGCATTCAGGCATAACTCAACCACTCCTCTTACAGTTTATCAACTCGTGTATTTTATCTATTCTTTTTTACTGTTCACCCTTATTCTTTCCTGGATTGCTTAAAAAGGACTTTGTCATACTTTGTAGAACTCTGAAAGCTGTCAGTAGGACGAGGACGTTGGGCGATATCGTTGACATTGTCACTGATAGGCACTTGATATCATGCAACAGATTCGCTTGAGGAATTTTGTCAGACTGTGAGCACCCAGTCTACCCGCAGCTCCATCCTTGTGACTCCTCAGGTAAAACAAGAAGTCTTTTCAGAAGACTTTATGCACGTACGTCTGATTATAAAAATTCCACTATACCATATTAAGCACCTACTTCACGTGATGAAAATAGTGTCAAACATGAACTAACTAACCTTCTTAGCACCACTAAATAGACCATTTCCTTCAACCTTAAAGCATCACTCTTTATTGTTATTGTATTTTTTTATATTTATAATCCTCTGCATTTTTTCGTTTTCTTTATTTTATTTTTCATAAGTGTGGATTTAATTTTAAGCTGTATTATAACTGCTGATTTTGCATTTCCCCTCACTATACTATATCAACAGAACATTAGACCCAATAATTTATAACATGCTAAAGTTCCCAAACTGTATCGACAATACCGTTTGATTCAAACTCAATGTTATTGTTATTGTTACTATTATATCTAATAATTATGTCGTAAATGTGGACAACTTCCTCTGATTAATTTTATTTTAATTTTTAATTTCATTTATATTTTGATTAAATCAGATGCACTATTGTCACAAATACTGAAAATTCCATTCTGTTTTATCAGTACTGCTTTTAGAATAAAATAAATAATTATTATATATTATTATCTTACTGTACATCTGCGTTTGGCTAATGCAGGGAGAACACATTGTGCTCACATACACTGAATCAAATAGATACTTCTCAAAAAATCAAAACGCATTTCAAATATTATCACAACAAATGTCAAAGCTCACTTTTTCAAATTAACCTGTGCACTGAAAATGTAGCCTAGTAAGTCAGTGAAGGATTGACAAGTAATCCATGCAGCATAGACAACTCAAGTACATCGAAAACATTCTACGACACAACTGCATCTTCACGGAATATTGCAGCGTCCATATAATCTCTTTTGTTGAAAACAACTCAATTCATATACCGCAGAGTCAGACTGAGACGAAGAAATGTGAATCAAATATTGTGTGCTTGAAGACTTCGCTTTCTTTTCTAAAACAGAGGAAACTGCCAAATTGAATGCAGGAAGTTATGGAATGATTGGGTCGAAAGAAAAAACTGATGACATTTTGTGTAGTACTGCAATGAAATAATATTTTCAAATTATGTTCAAGTGGCAAAGTGTTACTGCAGATTGGCAGATTTCATTGTACCTCTCAGATTCCTCGATATATGATGTCAGTGGCGTGACATCATGAGGTGTTGTTTCACTCACCAATCACAACACTCACAGTCTTCCACAAATGACCGATGAAATCGTGATTACTGTAATCAACCAATCATCAGATTACAACAATAATTGTGACTGCTTTCTGTGGTATAAATACGGGAACGGAAAGTCAGTTATCATAAGAATATGGTCCACTTCGCATACAGCCACGTGGCTTTCGTCACTCTGTTGGCATTCGCAGCCATGATTTCAGGTGAGCATTTTCTCGAAAGGTGGTATATTTGTGGCTCAATCCTTACGAAATATTTGCCTTATTCACTAGTACTGTTGAATGTTTCGCTACTCACTCTCACAGTTCGTTCTCTCTGGTTGAGTTTTTACTTCAGAATGGTCACTTTTGCATATGAATTCATCTCAATTTCATCTTGCTTGATAGATGGTGACCGGAAGCGTAATAGTACTCGTGGAGGCATCTCTCCTCTTAATCCTAACTAAAAGACTTTGTATATTAACAATTGTACAGTGACATGCTCTCTCGTTCTGATAGTGTTTCAGCTAAAATTTCCAAAGATTGTCCGAGTACACATTTTGAGGTGATGTGTTTATGCACTGCAATGGCATACATAAAGCTCTCTAAAGGAGTTTGATACAATTCAAGTGGAGAAATTGTTCTGACTATCTTCAGTGTTCTGAAACTGCTTCTCTGTATAATAACTGTTGTTTTCACTCCCTCATTTCATTTCCAGGCGAATCGATGAAGGCAGCTAAAATTAAAAGGAGGATAGCAATAACTGAAGGTAAGAATGTATTACGTGCATATTATTCGAGGTTAACAATCTACTTGACAATTATTCATGGCAATTGTTTGAGAATAACGAAAGTCTCACAATGATCGATTTAGTCATGATCTTAATTGACGACTCGAAAATTGATATAATATCATTGAAGACAGTGTGGAGAATGGCTGACTCACCTGAAATTCCTTCAGTCGTCTTCAATGAAACTATTTACAATGTGTATTATCCATTTGTTATCAGTTATCTTACATCACATATAATGATTCATTCAAAATATTCTCCTCTCCCCACAGGTCGAATACCAGGAGTAATTTCGAGGGTCAAAGCTGCTGAAGGGAGAGTACAAAAATGTACAGGTATATAAAACCTTAAGCATAATTGTTGATAATACTTTCACGCTGACGAAAATATGCTTCGAATTATTGTTTCGAAATTATTACTAATGATGATATCAATCATGTCATCTAGTATGTAGCATTTAGTGACATAAATAAAATACACGTCTCCACAAGTTGTTAACTTTCAACGCTTTCGCTTTTCTGTATTCCTAGAAAAGATTCTCAGTCAAAATGCAAGCTTACGAAGAAAATTAGGAAATTGTAAGCAAACCGTATCTATTGAAATGATGGACCTCCTTTTTTAGATACAGACTGCCTGGAAACTGCATACAAATACATGTGGGGAATGCACACATTTACACGTGCGTTCTAAGAAATTCTTTTCATTTCTGAGATAATTTTATTCGCGAAATTTATTCACTACTCACTGTGCTTCTATTTGATAAGTGAGAAGTCATTTTCTTGATATACTCTCTATTGGTGATATGCCTTCTCACCGGTCATTTCAATAATATACGTCTTTTCGACTCCGGCGTTGTTAACTTACAAATGATAAGAGCCACTAAACATGTCAACGTCTTTCTATCTTTCCTAGATATGGCAGACGATCTCCGCGAACGTAAGCTAGATATTTCGAGTCATTTCTATACTTATCTACAATCATACTTATTTCTCGTCAATATTCTTTTCAACATTCTTCACCTGGCTTGTATTCACGCGTTAACACCTCAACTGTCGTTATTTCAATGATGCACTTTATTTGCTAACGCCAAATGAACGTGGGGAATTTCCTCATTCACTGATTAACATGAGGAAGTGATTGACAATAGATGTTTGACTGTTGTATTTCTCATTTCGGATATTCGTTGACAATCTACGAAGTAGTAAACAAATTTTATTCGCCTCAATTGTGATTGTGTTTGTATTCAAACTGCATCAATGTGTATATGTATGATATTGATAACAATCGGAATGGATTGATTCATTTGAGACTGATTTATTTACAGTTAATGATGGAACACTTGGTGATATGATAACTTGTTGCCGACAACAATCCTCAGCATATAATGGTGAGTAGCATTTTATTACGCTAACCGGCTCGATTTATTTTGACTGTGTGGAGTGACGATTTTCGAAATTCCAGTCTCCACATAATGACACTGCTTTTCTTCCCTTACACACCCACAACTAGAAAAAGTGGAGGCGTTCCATGTGGACAAATGTCGCGCAAATCTAGGTTCGGTGAATCAAACAGGTATTCGTTTTTTCCTTTTTTACATTCACGATGAAATGAATAACATACACAGATTGCATGAAATAGATTGTTTTCATGTCACGTAATTTTGTTTTCCAATCTCATAATTTGATTCTGAGAAGTCCACTCAGGAAGATACATTCATCATGAATTATTTCAGATCTGCAGGAACTGAAAACTCAAATCGAAGGAGTATTCTACCACAACTCCTGGTTAAGCACTGAAATTTGTGAGTTCATTTTCTCTGTAAAATGAATAGTCAGAGTCTATCTAATATTAGTTATCTTACGAACTCATTGATAGACAACAACAATCCCTTCCACTGGTCAATTCAAATATTTCTCGATGTCTTCTATCATTTCTAGTTTACAAGAATCTTAACACAACCCTGTTGAAGACGTTGACAGGTGAGATATAATTTGCATCAACTTCCATTCTCAAACATACGAAATCGACATGCGAGGATAAGGTCTGTTAATGGAGTGCACGTTTGAATCTCCAAGACACGAAATGGGAGACAGTCTGGATGGGGGATGATGAGTCGGCGAAGCACAACACGGGATTCGGATATTCACTACAACAGCTAGATAATATTTTTCACCATCGACTATTCTCCCACCATACAGCACAAATATAGGTCAATGAGTGTGTGTTTCGAATTCCGATCTCGAATGCGCCTGTTTAACCGAGTGATGAAAGCATCATCAGTGGCGTTGTAAGTTACCGTGCGGATATCGTCCAATGCATAGTATCTAGACAGTTGTAAATAAACGGTATCATGAATGTATTAGAATACACATGCACATTTCATACGCGTCACTGAGAAAATGCAAGCCAGCCATTGAAATCCACACGACGCATAGTGAATCATTGAAAAGTAGCAACTCATTGAAATTATCACTCACTGAAAATATCCCGAATACTCGGATTGTGTAAATAAGCACACACACACACAGTTCACCAACAATCATCCTCCTCTCCAGTATATGATTTTCTTGACTATTTCACCAGTAATATTTCATCCAATAATATTGCTAGCTGATTTTATTCTCATACAGAAAAATGAAAAGGTGAACCAGGGTGAATATCAAAGTACTACTGAATACATGTAGATTGTAGAAGCTTTCGTAAATATTTCATTTTCAAATAAGTAAATTAAATAAATCAATTATCTGCTATACCGCGATTTCTCCATGAATTGAAACTTTTATTGAACTGCCGGTGGTGATCGGATGTGGTTCAATGCGAATTCGCGGTTGAAGACTTTGTGGTTGGCTGTCGTCGTTGGGAACGTGTTAATGTGAGACTGGTCGTACGGTGGCTGTTAGGGGACTGAGTCTCCTCACTAGAGTGTGCGTCAGACGTATATGCGTAACCGACCTCAATGGAAATACGATTGTGTCAATGTCTTTCGAGTGATTAATCACTGATAACACGGACCAAATGGACCAAGAGCACGTAAAACAAGTTCCTACACGATTTGCAATCGAAATATTTGGCGCGACACATGTTGGTCATTAATTCCAGTATCTAACATAGTTAAAACAGTAATGCTCCTCACCACTGATATCAAATAAGTACATCTGAATGAAGACACGCCGGATGATATCTAAATATGCTGAAATGTCTGTAGAATGAACAACCATAAATTGGCTTGAAACAGAAGAAACCGTTTATTGCATCCTCCTGCCTGTCTATTCGAAACCTCCTCGAGAGACTCACAGTCACAAAGTTCTACAGAGGCAGCTGGAAGTTTACCATTAGTCGTAAAATATGTGAAGGTGTATTGAACATCCACGATAATAAAATGGAAACCTCAAAATTACCACGTCAGTGCCGAATGCAGCTATAAAGGCAAAGGAAATTTCCAGCACAAAACAAATAGTGTAGGGCAGAATTAAACAACTGAAATTTGACCGTAGACGTTACACGACAATCTAGTGAAATATTCATTATGTAACTTGAAAATCCCCATTCAGTCATATAAAAGAAAAGAAGGCGTTCAGCGAAGAGACTCTTTTCGGCGAATTCATTCACTTAGCTGTACAATCGCATATTTATACAATTTTGTTTGTGTGTGTGTACATTAGATTTATAAAGTTTAGATAATTATGTAATATAAGTAATTTTTGCTTGGAAACAAACGTTAAGATGGAAAATAAAATAGAATTGATTAAGTGAGTAGAATTCAGATTAGGTCAGGTTGGAAACAGTGTTAATGAGTGGTGTTTAAAATCAAGTAAGGGTGGGGTTAGAGAATAATACAGTTGAAAATAAGTAAGTTAATCGGATGACGTAACTCAGTTGACTAGAAATTGGAAGTGGGTCAAGTAAGTAACATTGTTAATGAGGGTAGAGATTACAAAAGGGTGGGATAGAGAATAATATAAGTGAAGATGTGAAATAATAAAATGCAAGAGACAAAATAATACAATTAGTAAGACTAAAATTAAGAAAGATTACGTCCATTGTAGATTTAATGAATGAACGAATTTCTTTTGTATGCAGAGTTCAGGATTTAGCAAATGAATTGCCATTGCTTCTGCGATGTGGAGAAGTTTGATCCGCACACTTTTAGCAAGATTGCCTTGTATTCTGTAGATAACTTTGAAGTTTATTTCTGGTTTGACTTGGTGTCCAGAGTCGATCAAATGTTCAAGGATCGAGCTATGGGGGCATCGGTTTTCTCCTTTATAAAACCATGAAGGTAAATGTTCGTTGACGCGTTTGGATAGCGAACGCTGAGTACGGCTGATATACCTGGCTCCACACGAGCAGGTGAATTGGTAGATGCACATAGATGAGGCCAACAGCGGTAGCTTATCCTTCACGGACATACGAATCATTGGTCTCGCGGAGAACCTCAGTCGTAATTCAGCTGCAACGAAGGTTTTCTTCAATGAGCGGGAGAGCCGATTTCTCAGTATTTCTGTAGATTGGTCTCCATTGAACTGTAGGTTCATATAGAGAATTCTTTTTGGAGCACTGGGTGTGGACGGCTTCTCTGGTCTGGGTTTCATTGATTTTGTGATAAATCTTTCTGGATAGCCATTTTCAAGGAGGATTTTCTTAAGAGTGTTCAATTCATCTTCTATGGCGTCCACGCTGCAAATTCTACGTATTCTGTGGCTTAGTGAACGGATTAAGTTTCGTTTAGTATATAGAGGTACCCAACTGTGGAAGTTAGTGAGCTGTCCGTTCCACGTTGGCTTTCTGTAGATGGATCTTTTTAATGTCCCGTCTTGTTGGCGTCTCGTCAGTTGAACGTCAAGAAAAGATATCTTTGAGTTAGACTCTTTCTCTAGCGTGAACTGAATCGCAGGGTGGCAGTTGTTGAAGAACTTCAGAATATCTTCTAAATTCTCTTCGTTGTTGCAGATGATGAAGGTGTCGTCGACGTATCTCTTGTAGAGTTCAAAGTTGTCAATCATATTCTTTAAACAAGTGTTTTCGAGTTTTGACATAAAGAAATCCGCAAGCAGAGGGCCTAGTGGTGAGCCCATAGCTATACCATCCTTTTGGCGATATATTTCATTGTTAAAGGAGAACTGGACGTTTAGGGTGCATCTCAGCAGAAGTTCTTTTAGATAGTCGGTGGGTATGCCGATGTTTACTCCTTCTGAGTGGATGAGCTCGCATATGTGACAGATTGTTTCAGTTAGTGGAACATTTGTAAACAATGAAACAGCATCTAGTGAGATCATCGTTTGATTAGAAACATTGACGTTTTCGACGCAGTTGGCGAATTCAAATGAATCTCGCACTGAGTGACGGGAGACCTGTTTTCTGATTGGCTCAAGTAGGTCTGCTAGCCATTGGGCAGTGCGGTGGTAAGGTGAATTAGTCATGTCGAGGATCGGTCGAAGTGGAGTGCCCATCTTGTGTACTTTAGGAAGTCCGTAGAGTCTTGGTATATTTGAACCAGATGGTTTCAGGGATTCAAACGTTTCGTTGGTAATGAAGGATTCGTTCTTCAGTTTACGGAGGATGTCTGTTAGTTTTTGTTCACTCTGCTCCGTCATGTTTTTCTCGTTGGCCGGTTTAGTGAATTTAGATTCATCAGATAGAATGCTCAACATTTTACTGATATAATCCTTACGGTTCATGATTACGATTCCTCCACCTTTATCAGGACGTATCAGCATAATCTCTTCATTGTTCATCAATTCTTTCAGCTCTTTGTAGTGTTTCTTCGTTAGTACGGATCTTCCGTTTGTATTGCCATTTATAAATTTGTGGCAACAGTCGAGGACAGTTGATTTGAATTGTTGTAGGTTCTCATCGGACGTTGGTATCAAGTTATAGGTTTGGTTTATCAGGTTTTCAAATTGAACCAGGCATTGAAGCTTGTGAATACTTCGTGGTTTTACGCAGAACTTCGGACCAAGAGATAACACCTCTAGTTGAGCTGTGGATAGTGTGATGTTTGAGAGGTTGAATACCTACTTTTCTGGATTGCTTGGGAACGGACGTTCGGTGTTAACTGAAGGCTTTAGGCTCTTAAGAAGGTCAGATTTAATGTTGTCACATTGTTTCTCTGTGACTTCTTTTACATATTCTTTTACATATTCATTATGAGGTGGCACCAAAACTCCCTTCACATGAAACGCCAACAAATGCAAGTCATGCCTGTCCTCGTTGGTTCAACGTGTGAATGACTGCATAGTTTAAAACAAGCAATAAAGGTTAATAAAGCAGGATCTAATGAATTCATCGAATTTCGGTAGGACCCGTCAGCTGAATACTCTACATACACGGACATATATACTTTTGAAATTACATTGGGAGATATAGGACTGATAAGTAAACAAACTACATTGAATTAGTCATGCAGAAAGACAGGTGCGAATGTTTTTCCAGGTCATGTTCAAATAGGCAAGGGGAGAGTGTGAGAGATCAAAATTAAGATAAATTGCATTACGCTTCAATCACATCACTTAGATAAACAATTAGACATTAGAGAATATAACAAGAATTGCAAACAGAGTGATGTCAATAGTAGTAGTTATAATAACATTATTAATAATAATAATAACAGTGTTGAAGTGAATCAAGATAATCCTACTGATAAAGATAGTTTCAAATGAATCAAGAATATTAAATAATGAGAATAAAAATAATAAGGGGTATAATTATAAGTAAAACGTATTACCATGGTAGATTCAGAGTCACGACCATCTCCTTTTGTACACAGAGACCTGGTTTGTAAACTCGAATTGCACAAGCCTCTGCAATTGCAAGCATCTTCTTGTTTCTTTGTCTGCTGACAATAGTGAATGACTTGACCACATCGATATCATGTCCGTAATCCACAACATGCTTTGTTATTGAGGATTTTGGCACGTTGCACTCAGCTGTTTTCAACCATTTTGGCAAATGCTCCATCATGCGAGTAGACAATCTCCTTTCCGTACGACCTATGTATTTGTTTCCACAAACACACTCAAATTGATAACTGCATTTTGAATTGTCGAGGATGGTCAACTGGTCTTTCCCAGATTGTTGAAGCACTCGTTTCGTGGTGTTAAGGAAAACAAGTTTTGTGGCATAATTAGTTCTCTTGATGGCTTTGTCGAGTCTTCGTTTGACTACTTCCTGTACATCATCTCCTTTGAAAGGCAAACTGATATAGACAGGTTTCTTCGGAACTGTTTGGATTGTTTTGCAGGGGCTATTTTCTTTAGAGCATTTATTAGTGAACTTCTCAGGATATCACTTCTTAGATAAGATATCCTTCAGAGATTTTATTTCATCCTCAACAGTACTGTCAGAACAGATTTTTCGTGCTCTATTGAACAGTGTTCTGACTAAGTTCGTTTTATACTGGATTGGAACAAAACTCTTGAAATGCATGTACTGTCCTGTCCATGAAGACCTTGTAAATCTAGACCTCTCGATTGTGCCGTCATTCATTTTCGTCAGAAAAACTTCTACGAATTTAATAGTATCGTTTTCTTTGTGTCCTACTGTAAAATTGAGATTTGGATGGCATGACTTGAATTTTATCAACATATCTTCGGCTAATAGAGAAGATTTGTAGCTCAGGTGGATGATTTGCAATTAAAAGTGTTCTCTCAGCTGGTTGGTTTAGTCGCGAAGCTTTCGTCGTCCTTCCGGACAACATCTTCAGCGTCATATTTAGCAAAGAGTGAAATGATTTAAATTTCTTCATGCGTGATGTAATTGCGTCTCCTGGTTACTATCTTCACACTTTTAATTGCAAATATCTTCGGCTTTTGATCTGCTTCCACAGACAATAAAATATCATCAACATATCTTAGGTGTAGATCCGTTTCTTGTGTATGTTGCTGCAAGGTACCAGTTTCTTGACTGTGACAAGAATAAATCAGCGAAAAGTGGTCCCAAAAGGCTTCTTATTGCAACACCATCAACTTGACGGAATAGACGCCCGTCGAATCGGAATTGGACATTTTTAGTACATAAAAGTAGCAATTTCCTCAATTCCGATGTTGCAATGAGTATGTCTTCAGCTTCTTTACATATGAAGTCGATAGTCTCCATGACTGGCACATTTGTGTAGAGGGAGGTAACATCGAAAAAGACTGAACGTTTATTGGATACATTGAAATGTTTGATTTGCTTGACAAACTGGAATGAATCAGAAACTGTATACGTTTCGAAGCGTTTCCGCAGGGGCTGCAACAGTTCACATAGCCTCTGTGCTAATTTGTAGTATGGTGAGTTTATCAAAGAGAGTATGGGTCTTAACGGCGCTCCTGATTTGCGTATTTAAACAGGTCCGTTTAGTTTTGGGATTTGTGACCCAATTGGTTTGATATTTCTATACGTGTTTTCATCAATGTATTTCTTTTCGAAGAGTTGGCGTAGCTGCTGTGCAGTTTAACTTTCAGGCGACAAAGTTTGGTCTTTTGCATGATTATCTAATTTGAGTTTAGATTCATCGGAGAGAATTTGATGCTTTTTTTCGAGATAATCTGTCTTATTCATTAGCACTACGCTTTGTCCTTTATCAGCATGTGAAATAACAAGATTAACGTCTTTTAGGAGCTTGTTTGGTGATCTCCAATATTCTTTGGTGATATGCGACTTTTAGTTGGAGTTGTTTTCATTATCATTATTATTTTTATTCTAACTTTTCTATTTTTACTTTTCTCGTATGATTTTTCTCCTGTTACTCTGATTCCTCACAAGGTCACACGTCCTCATTATCTTCACATTCCAATGTGTGAAATACAACAGTGAGAGCAAACAAATTTTAATGTATGAGTAGGCTGAGTATCTACTTATTCACAGAAATAAACGAAAATACTCTTTGTAATTGTCTTATGTTAGTTTTGAAAGTAGCATCGTGTTTTCCAGTTTTCATCGATTTACTCACATCACTCTGTTCGACTGAAAGAGATACATTCAAATGACTTCTTCTTATGGCTTTATTTATCAATGACGGAAGCCAGAATCATGAACTGCTATGATGAAACGGTGTTGTGATAATATTTGGAATACGTTTTGATTTTGTGAGAAGCATCTATGTGATTCAGTGTATGTGAGCACAGTGTGTTCTCCTTGCATTAGCCAGTCGCAGATGCACAGTTAATTGGTGTTTCACGAAAGGCTTTGAAATAGCTCATGAATGTCATGTTTCAGTGTCAGTTGATATCGAATTGAACATAGTTCGGCTGATCGGTAGATGCTGAAACATGTTTCGCTAATTTCCTTCGGTTATCGTGACTTGCAAGTAGTGAGTATTCAGTATTATTCCAACGGAGCTCAATTTTCGAACAATTAACAAACTTTCCAGTTCTGGTAGAGAAATCTGCGAAAATTATACTAACATAACTGGTTTGAAACCGAAAACACATTTTGTTCCGTGTATCCAGGTTAAGCGGCTGTCATACACAGCAGAGTCCATATTCAAATTATTCGAAGTGGTGCTTTGAATAACTCAACTTCCAATTGTGTTCATTTGAGACTAAGATTAACGACCATCCATTCAATAGTTTGCATCTGGATAAAGGAGTTGAATTCCGATTTCCGCCCTTTCATGGTTTTATTTTCTGACGGAGGACCTAGATGAATATATACACACGTATTTACATTGATGAATGCATCGTACCCAATGAAAGCATTGAATGAACTACTTGATTGTTCTGAAGAATCACAATGCTCTCTGTTTTTTCAGTATCTTTCTTCAATGTTAATTCAGAACCATCTTTCAAGTCATCAACCAGGTTAAGTAGGTTTTTTCCTGATTATCTTGATGACTAAATGTATTCATGCGAGAATATGCAATTTGGTCACGCAAAAACAACTTTCATCTTCAAGGAGAATATACAGTAGATTATATCATAGATTTTAATACAAAACAAACTCTCCTCGGTCTGCATCGGAGGCGAAAATTCTCATTCCATTATTGCTGATGAAAAGCTTATCAGATCTCTTAGACGTTTTAAAGCCTGTAAAAGCAGCAAAGTGTCACTACGAGAACAAATCAAGTATACCTTCTCCCTTCTGAAATACCTTCTGTTAATGATAATAATAATAATTTGCTTTATTCCATAAACAGCACTTGTCATACAGAATGGATTTCCCAGGATTTTTACTTCAGTATTGCATCCAGTTATTACATTATCAATAAAAAAGAATTCTACATAGATTAAGGAAATCTCAGTTCATTATGACAACAACATATTGACATGTCGGTGGCAAAGCCAAAGCTGAACAGTGTTTGAAGGTGTTAGAAAATTAGGAGCTGTCATATTTACTGACGTCAGCGAGAGAAAGAAACAAAGCAGCACATACCGGAAGAAAAAGAGAGAGAGAAAAGGAAAAGAGAGAAATAAAATATTGTACCTATTGATGGTATGAGTTGGAAAGACGAGATCCAGTTGTACTACTGACTATTCGATGAATTAAAGGTGTCACGCCTAATTCTAAATCATTGGTTGGTGTGTGTGAAATAACACAAATATTTCCTCATTCTGTAAACAATTATGCACCTTCACAATCTTGTATGATCAATATTCAGCTGGAACTCTGGTTTCTGATGAAATACGCGTGTCTCATTCATTCTGTCACTTTAAGTGATGAACTGCTGTGATTAGTTGAACGGTGATTCTTGCTTTCGCTTTCTAGTATTTACATCAAATCACACATAGGTGTTGTGTTTCGGTGATAGACGCTGATTTGAGTGTTATTATTATTACTAGTCTTATTCTCTTGCGTTCCAAGTGGAACATAAGGCTTCAAAATCATTAATCCGCTTCCTTCTGTTTTCTGCCGTATTCTTCAACTGTGTCCAGAATTGACCAAACTTTCTCATCTCTTCCTAACACGATCTCCCTCATGTCACCCTCCCAAAGACGGCTCACTCGTTACTCCCTATTTAGATTCGAATCGAGCAACGGCCTGGCGTGACATGTCATTTGGTGGCCTCCTCAATCTACGCTCGATCCATCTTTATTAACTCCAACATATTTGTTCAGCGATCGGCTCTTCGCTTGTTTATGCTTATAGTTAATTGTTGCTCATTATTTCTGGCCAGCTAGCCATTTGAACTTCTGTGTTGAGTCACCGAAAGCAGTTGTTGATGAAAGTCTCCAGCTAGCTGTTAGAAATGATTTCCATTACACGCAGTGCAAGTTTCTCACACGCATAGAAAGACTTACTTGACACCGGTGTTGAAAATGCAAATCTTGTTCTTCATGCTGCGTGCGGAAAATTTCTTAACTGCTTTCAGGTTGATGGAGGCGTATCATGTCTTTCCGATTCTGACTGGCATAGACATCACCACCCGTGACATCCACCTGTGGCTGAAACGATGCTTTCTGGCCAGACACGTGGAGGAGGCAACCTCTGTTAAATCTCTCCAGTTTATGGTGATCGGTGCTGGATATTGATTCTGTTGACTGGTTATTTTCATCACACCCACCTTCTCTGTGTTCACGTGCAGTCATGTTTTAGCTGACTGCCAGTCTGTTCGTTCCGCCGTCATGTATTCTTCGAGTTTGTGTGAGACTAAACATTTACCATCCACAAACCAAATCCAGATCTTCTAGAGTCTTCTTATGGGTCTCCCAGCGTATTTCTTTCTCCTCGCCGCTGTGAACAGTCTGACACATTATCCAGTTTACACTTGTTAATCATTGACACGCAGCAAAGCAAAATAGCTGTTATATGAGGTTGAAAAATACCTAGGGACTGCAGGCAGTGACGTTGTAGAATTACCTAGCTGGAGTTCAGAAAATTGTTGGTATTCAGGATTTCCGCTTTCGTTTGGGAATCAGTGTCCATTGCCAGGCAGTTCTGTGCGTGCTACTGATACTGATAGAGGTGGCATTTCTGTTTGACTTTCAGGTGATAGTTGTTTGCAGAAGTTCTTCGAGTGATCAGCTTATTGTTTGATTTGTTTCTCCTCCGCCGTAATCAGGTTTGCTTGAATATCTATTATTGCTTCCGTCAACTAGTTTGAACTCTCCTTGGATCGACAACTGGCTATGTGATATGGTTTCCTGAGGAACATTTTACCTGCGACCGGCATGCATGTTCCACATCCGTCTACTACACAGAACTGTCAACCTCGAGTAAAGCATCTTCTGTGTGCCTTCCATCAGTTTGGTTTTGGTCGTTGGAGTTTTCAACATCAGTTTAGACGCAGCTTTCATGAAAGAGATGTACACTTTCATGAATATAACTATAACAGGAAGCAGTAGGTCTTCACTTGTTTACACACAAATGACGTCTCTATTAGTTCACGATTATTATTATTATTATTATTATCGTGTCCTTTAATTCTTGGAGGAACATAGGGCTTCAGATGTGCTTCTCCATTTAGTTCAGTTCTCTGATAGAGTCTTCACCTGGCTCCATGTCTGCTCACTCGTTTTTATCTCCTCTTCACATGACCTCCTCCAAATCACCCTCGGACAACCAACTCACCGCATCCCTTTCGAGTTCCACTCAAGGGGTTGTCTAGCGATGTCACTTGATGGTTTCCCCAGAGTATAGCCAATCCATCTCCATTTCCTTGTGCATATTTGTTTCACAATCGGTTCCTGGTTGGTTCGCTCCCACATATCTCTGTTGCCGATCTTTTCTGGCCATCTGATCTTGAGTATTGAGCGAAGACACGATGGTTTGTCAATATTTATATGCCACGAGATATTTCTTCAAGAAATTTCGTTGTAGCTGACGTTAACTCTGAAAGTGCATGTCGGAAATTATTCCATTGTGATTGAAGCCACCGCTCACTGTAACGTGGATGCACAGTGACTCCTCAAATATATCACACCAAATGGAATTGCATTACTAGCTGAACTGTCGACAATCTACTCATGTCAGCCGGATGACAACCACGACAACCACGCTGTTTGGATTGCTATTGTGGTGTCACCAACAGCATCAAGTGAAAACCAATCCCTAACAGAATCGTGATATGAAAAGAACATAAAAACAACCCAAAAGAAGAGAAGAGGGAGGGCTTCTACAGCCAATCGCAAGTGGCACTTGGTGAGTGCTGCATTTCATCCAGTTCTCTGAAATCATCTTTAGCTGGAAACACGACTGTCTTTCTCAGATCATCCTCAGGTGTAGTCATATTTTCCAATAATTTCGCGTTTTCCTTCAGCACGTTGGTTTTGTAGCAGGTGCATGGATGGTTCACAGCTGGAGTTACCGGGTGATTTCCTTCTCTTCGTGAACATCTGATCTTCATCAAGGAGAGAGAGAATCTAGCTCAAACATCTGCGACCGAATATTAAGGATTTTCGTGATTCAACGAACATTGCGTTTGAAACCAAAATTGTATTCCCCATCTCCGCTGAGTGCCACGTACTTCCACAATGCTTTCTGAATAATGAATAAAGCTTCTCTCAATCTGGTTAGCGATTGCATCGTGATGCGTTTCAACTTAACTGCAGCTGGTGCTGCGTAGGTTAGTCAAGAGATAAGCTTCTCTCCTGTTGACACAGATAACTGATTATTGTCGTTCTTTCTGTATAGTTATCTTATCACCTGTCACATCCACTATGTTCACTTGCAGTCTCTTCTTTGCTGTTTGTTCTGCCAGCTACCTGTTGTTGGTGAATCCGTGTTATAAATAGAAACTTGGAGTGGGCAATACAGGCAGACTGATGCTTTTGAAATCAGCTCACTGAGTGAGATGAATAAGAACAGGGATTTATTCGCCGAATTCTGCACCACCAGTGATTTCCTTACTGGAGGCAGAGTGTACAAACACAAGGATGCGCACAAAGCTACAAGTGCTTAGCCGAATGATCACACCGAAATTCATATCAACTCCGTGTGAATTCAAGCAGAGTGGAGGGAAAATCACGAATACATCCAGATGCACAAACATTCAAAGGTGGATGTTGTCTTCGCCACACTGAAACTGACGAACAAAGCCACGAAACAGACTTTCCTGGTAGCTATCGAAAAGAAGTCAGAGAGGTCTATTACCATCACCTGGGAGAACTGTGTAAAATGAACACTGCTAATTCGTGAATGCAACATGGACACAATCTTGCTCAGAAATGGTAGGAAATAGTATGCAACTTCGTTTTGACTCACCACGATCAGCTGAAACTGATAAGCAAAAGAAGGAGGGTAACGCAAACGTTGAGCCTTTGTAGAGGTGAAGAATGGAAGGCATACCTGGATATTACCTCAAACGCAGTGAACTCAGAAGTAAACAAGTGCTCTCGAAAAGACGAAACATGCTTTTCACAATAGACCGCTGTCTTGAAGGAATTAGGTTGCACGTAAGACAGATCTCTACATGGTATAACCCGTTCTTTAACATTGAAGGGGATCAATGCAAATGAAATAGGCAAACGAGAGTGAATGAAACTCACCCAACAGTCAGTTAGAACAAAATTAATCGTCAATAGCTTTTTGGAAGCGGTATATAGATCTTTTCGAATTCTCACTTTGTTTTTGCCATAAACTTCAGAGAACACCGCGATACAATATGTGCAGACAGGTGACCTTCGATATCTGAGAGGTGTGATGCAGATACGCAGCACTAAGAACTATTTGTTTGGTCACGCATATCAAAGAGACATCAAGTCTCGTCTCCATTTTCATTGTGGAAACTGACTGAACGGATACACTGATAGTTTTGGAGTAAACGAGACAAGCATGTTAGTCTACCGAACAGACTACCGACGCCTAGGAAACTGTATTTTGAGTACGGCATTCATAGGTGCATATTTGAATAATCCGTGAGCATACAATATGCCCGAATTTCATGAATGTCCTCCATGCAGTCATTACCGAAGTGAACAGATCAAGGGGTACCAATCTCAGCAGTTAACTAAAAAGTGATTGAGAGCCTTCCAACGAAAATGCACGTCCATCTCCTCTGCACTACTGAATCTATAACGGACCAGATATATCAATGGTAGCTGTGCATACAAAGGAGAATTGTTCCACTTACCCTAAAATTCCGATGACAAATTCAATTTTGCTTCCCACAAACTTGCTCTTCTTTATTTATTCGTTTGTTTTTATTGTTTGTTTGTTAACTATTCATCACTTTTGCTCATGTCTACAACTCTCAGGCAATTTTTTCATATTCTCTTTCTGTTCTATGTGCATGCTCATGAAATCATATTCGCTGAAACATTCATCCATAACGCCACTCCAGCACCACCAGTCAACTCCTCTGAAAAGGTGATTCATTAAGTTATGATTCAGAGTAATGATAACACATCATCTTTGTTTTTGTAGGTCGTGAGTGCAATCACGACATTTTGCTGATCATGCGAGGAGGTAACAGATTATGGTCAATTGTGGACCCAACTGAAGATGACGGCAGCAAACAGGACAAAGTCTAGATGCGTCATTCGAGCCCTATTTCCCCTCAGAAACTTTAACTTCCAGTGAATTTGTTTCTGTATTTTAAGAATCCCGTTGCAAATTTGTTATAACTAAAATGAACTGAATAAATCTGTTGCCTATTTGTTACGCCTGCACCTGCTAATTGTTATATCGGTAATAAACTCGAAGGAAACGCTACCGTGCTTAAATGTCCTGTGTACCCACAGATTAACTGAGCCAAGCAAATGACAAAATACAATAGCTGCCCTTTGACTAAGATATTGTATTGCACTATGTAGTTATTGCAATGTGGAGTTTAAGGAACGACAGCTGATATTTCTACATTTGCTTAGCCGTAATAAAGTCAGCTCACAACCGTAAGAATGAATTCTTCTCATTGCCTGGAAATGTCCATTCTTATCTAATCCATCAGCCCACGCTTTGAGAAACTGTTTACTCTTGTATACCTACTTCCTCCGCTTCTGCATTGCTCTCATTGAATCTCCCCTCGACTAACTGACAGAGATTTTGTGACATAGTGAATGACATTGAAAGCTGTCGGCAGGCTCTGTGGCCATCCTAAATGAACGCTGTAGGCATGGTATTCACTTCTGGTATGCTACGTAAGGAGGAAACGGAATAAAATATTTAAGAACATGTTGTGAACTCCATGTTGTTTTGATGGAATCGGTTTTCTTCATTATAATTTTTGTCGTTAATTAGAAAGGACTGTAGAGATAGGCGTGAAATGGAGAAGTGGTCTTGAATCTTGATGTTCCACCTGCAACACATATCAATAATGAGAAGTGAAATTATATTTTCTATAATTGATTTGTAAGGATTAGTTTTGTTTCTTCGAGTTAATCACGGATTGATATCAGTTAGAGAACCATTGAAAATCAGGGAGTTATAGAATGAAACAGCTGTTGACTACTCCCTGGAAATATAAAGAGCACTTGGATGAAACAGCTATCCAGTACTCCTTAGTATTCAATAGTTCTCTAACTGATGTCAATCCTTGATCGACTCGTTGAATTATATTTGCATTTTTGAAATTACTCTTAGTACTATTATTATTGCTGAGATCCATCGAAAACGTGTTGATCGCGCTACGCCATCGCTATTTTGGTCGATATGAGATTGGTTGGGAAAAGTGCTCCTCACTCAACTTGGCGACTGTCACCGAAACACAACACCCATGTGTGATTAAATCTTCATGCTAGAAAGCGGAACCTAGAATTCTCATTCAACGAATCACATCAGTTCATTCCTAAAAGTGATAGAATGAATGAGACACGCGTGTGTCATCAGAAAACAGTGTGCTAGCTGAATATTGATTAAAGAATAGCGTGCACACGTATGATAAGAATTTGTGTTACTGATGCACAACACATACAGAATGCTTAGTACAAGTGTGTTAGTTGAATAGTGCTTAGAAAAGATTATGAGAAGTATACAAATGAGGTGATTTTGGCAACGCGTAATTGTTTACAGAATGAAGAAATATTTGTGTTGTTTGAGGTCAACATCACGCGTTGTATGTCTTATTTATAATTATTACCATCTCTCATACGTTTACTTCAAAAATAATCTTAATTATAACAATGAAGAAAATAACAACTCTATCGCAAACAGTAATTCTATTAGAAATATGCAATTTTCAGCATGATCAGCTCAGAGATCCAAGAGAAGCGATAGGACTTCAGATAGTGTGTGGAATCAATCGGTTAGATCAGTGGAAAATAACGCTGAATTGCTTGCGTCACTATCCTGCACTACCATACTGGTCTACATCACTTGTTGCACATGAGACAACCTCATTCTATCAAAATTCAATTGCCATGTATAATTTCCACATGTGTTATGCACAAACTTACTTCAACCTTCGTCGAGAAGTAAATATCTTCAATGTAAACACCTTTTGATTGAAACTGTTCACAAGATGAAAGATGAAACTGGTTTATTTGAAGTCAACTGATGGGTGTGAATAGTGTGAAAGTGAAGTCAATCCGATATGAAGCAGAAACCGGGATATTTCATAAATTGGAAGGCGTTTTTCAGATACCAGTGCGTGTGTAGCATCTGAACAAAAAGATTCGATGTATGTCCTCTGCGTCAGTTTAACTTGACAATTAGGCCATAGAATTTAGAATTCATGAAGATATCATGTTCAGTGAAGGTCATCGGAGAACTGCACTTCATGACCAAAGTGTTTCATTACCCATCTTGAAATCCAGGCTTCCCATGATATGTCTGATATCACTATGGTTGACTTCACATACCCTTGCCATTTCACCTATCACACACAGTTCACAGTTCACCTTAGCTTCTTGATATTCGGTTCATCTTAAATTGACTAATTCTACGTGCGCTTATGTCCTCATGAAACTCACCTTTACTAATGCATATCAAGTGGTGATCAGTCGGAGTATTGCATATTAATCATCACCCAGTCCTTGAAGTCCCACTTTCATAATGTCGAATTCATGTTGAAAGACATCACAAGTGATTTCGATTTACTTAAGTGTTGGGCAGTGTAATGGTGAGCTTTGAGGTGGGACTCCGTTTTAATTAATATGGCTGGTAAAAATTGCTTCCATATGCTGAATTTCGTTTCACACTCAACACCGAAATCCAGGAGTAAATGCTTAAAATACATTTTTCGGTTTTCGTAGTGATGTTTATTATTGATATTCTCTTGTGTTAGGAGTAGAATATAGGGCTTCCACAACATATCTCCGCTTCGTTCTGTCTTCTGCCATCCTCTACAGCTGGGTCCACGAATGATCAAACCCTCTCATCTTTTCCTCACACTACCTCATCCACGTCACTCTCGCAAACACGACCCACTAGTTCCTTCTATTCGAATTCCACTGGAGCGATGGCCTGACGTGCAATGTCATTCGGTGGCCGCTTTAATCTATGACATATCCATCCCCATTTACTTCTACATATTCGCTGATCGATCGGCTCACTCCTGAAGGTGTGATCTCAGTCAGAATTTTCTGTTGCTTATTGTTTCTAGCCAGGTGAACATTTGATCTCCAGTGTGAAGCCAGAGATGAAAGTCTGCAATCTGTTGGAAATCCTCTCCGTAACACGCTGACTTCACATCGGTGTTGAAAATTTGAATCTGGTTCCTCATTCTGATTGCAGTAAACGTACACGTTGATAATGGCATATCTTGACTTTCCGACTTTGTCCTGATTTGACACCTTCACACGGTGGTTACTTCTGTTGAATCTCTCCCGTTGATGGCGATTGGTGCTGATTGTTGTTGTTGTTGCGGTTCGTTGATATCCTCATCAACTCCGTCTTCTATGTCTTCACCTGGAGTCCTGTCTTCGCTGCCTGCATCTGCCGCCAGTTTGTTGCTTTTCATCCGCCTGCAAGTATTCGAGCTTATGTGATACAAGACATATATAATAAACACGCATAGTCCACATCTTCTTGAGTCTTCTCATTTTTGGTCCAGCGTATTCCTGTCTCCTCGATCCTTGTTCATAATGTGGCACATAATTCAGTCGAACACTATTAGGAATATAATCGGTGATTATAGGCAGTCGGCCTTGTCTTATTCCTGTTTTCACCTCGAACGAGTCACTGACTACTCCGTTGTGAATCACTTGACACGTGTTATTATCATACAGCCAGCTGTTGAATGATTGAACCTTGAAGCAGGTTTCCGATTAGCATGCTACTTTCGCTCAGTCACATTACACTCTTATTTTTCTGGCGTTTCTTGCCAATAAGTTGTGGGATTTATTGTAATTATTTAACTTTCGAAAACAGAATCTGTGGATATTATCGTGTTGACTGATAAACCTATGACTAAATGTTTGGCATTTTGCGACTGTTCAACACTGACCAATGTCTATGATTGAATATATTTTTGCACTTAGACATTCAATTCGACCCGAGTCAGTGAGTCTATGGTCTTGATGTCATTTCGGCCAACTGTATTTGACAGTGATACGATTGCTTCAGCTTTGCTTTATTGCTTTCGCCGCTCGCTTCTTGTTGTAAATGTTTCTTCATAAATGTCGCTTCTCCGTAAAGTATATATTCTTGTAACAACATACTTCTCCGGCATAAGGCTAGCAAGCCCACCCTGTGAACAAAGTTGCTACAGAAACTTCAGTAGGCTGAGCCTACTTGCGATAAAGGAAAAAGTCTGTGTGAGGACAAGGAACGTCCACAACATGTACCAGACTGGCGGGGCTGCTCGGATTGCAAACGAGATGAAAAGATATGATGATCAAGTACTGGGAATATGCGAAAGCAGATGGAATAGAAGCGCACTCATCAAATTGTCAGCGAAAGAGTTGATGTTCCACTCCGGTCACCCAGTAGACAACCACGAGCATACTGAGGCAGTGAGTGGCTATTATGAGGAAAGACGAACGCCAAACTGATACCAGACACCACAGGCAGAGAACTCATCATGCGTTGAGAAGCTCTCGGAGATATCAATTAAGACGGAGAAGTCTTTCGCTGACTTCCGCGCTTTCAATGAACTAGTGATCGCTGGCAGCGTATACAAACACAAGGATATCCACGAGGCTACATGGGTGTCGCCAATCAGGTGAACAAAAACCATAACTGAATTATTTTTAGTGTTGCTCAACGGAGTGGAATATAAGTCTTCGACTACACATTTCCTGGCTTTTGCCTGCCCGCATTATTCGAGTTTGTGTGACACTAAACCTAATTCACCCACACACAAAATCCAGATATTCTGGAGTCTTCTTATGAGTTTCCAAGCGTATTGCTCTCCCTCGCCCCTGTGAACAGTCTGACGCATAATTCAGTAGACGTCAGTGTTGAATATCATCACTGATAATAGGCAGCAAGTCAGGTTCTACCCCTGTGATCATTCCAAATGGCTTATTGAGATTTCCATTGTCAATTACTTGACACGTGGCATACTCACATATCTGATATATGAGGCTGACAAATACTAGGCAGTGAAGGCCATAGCGTTCAAGTAGTTCTCAGATTATTTCGCGTCAGTGATGTCTGACGAATGCCTTTTCGGAGTCGATGAAGTTAGGGTTGAAGTTTGACTGCCATTCTGTTCTAGGCTGTGTTTGATGACGATGAGTATAGTTGAAATTTGATCAGCACATGATTTGACTTTCTGAACACTGCTTGTTCCGGTGGATGTTGGAGTTCTACACCCAGCGAATGTTTCATTCTCTCACGGATGATGCAATTCAGTATTTTTCTAAACGCATTTATCAACGCCAGTTCTTGCAGGCAAGGAATAAGTCGGCCATTTTTGACAGCTTGACAAGGTACCCAGGCTTCCTTTCAGTCGTTAAGCTACTTTCCTTCCTTCCAAACCTTTTTCAATAATTTCGTGAGAACAATAGCCAGAGACTTTAGGTTATTTTTTAGTGATTCGAGGTAGACGAATTCTGTTTCATCCAGCTGCTTTCCCGACTGGAGATCAGTAGTTTGATAACATTCAGGAATTCTGCTTCCGTTTGGGAATCAGTGTTCACTGCCAGGTAGTTCTGTGCGAGCTACTGATGTTGATAGAGGTGGCATTTCTGTTTGACTTGCAGGTGATAGTCGTTTGCAGAGGTATTTAGAGTGATCAGACTATTGTTTGATTTGTTTCTCCTCCTTCGTAATCAGGTTGGCTTGAATATCTATTATTGCTTCCATCATCTAGTTTGAACTCTCCTTGGATCGACAACTGGCTATGTGATATGGTTTCCTGAGGAACATTTTACCTGCGACTTCCAGGTAGGTGTCGGTTGAGAGCCATTCTCTGTCACGTTTCTTCTTTCTTCCTGGAACAGGTGTACACGTTTCCTTGAACAACACCTCCGTAGAGTGAGATTCAATGTTCTTCCACACCAGCCATGTAGTGTATTCGACTTGTCTCTGCTCCAACCTATGGTGAAGGCATTTCTGAGTTTCTGAATGTCCAACTTGAATTACAGTGACCTGTCTCCAGTTCTTTGAAAGGAATTTCATCTTATTCTTGAAGTTCCTTTCCACTGTATGATAATGAAATTTTTACCCACGTTTGATCTCTTCTTTCAATATTCCCGTCAAATTTCGTGCCATGCATTTATTATATTTTGTTTCATTATCTGTTTGTATTTGTATGAATTAGTGTGATTCTGATCTTGGACTATTTCCGGGAATTGTTGTAGTGTGATTCAGGTGAACAGAGTTTCGCTTCAACATTGTTTTTAGTATTCTTCTTCATCGACTGTTCCTTCCTGCAGGTGAATTATATTTTACAAAAATTCTCTGGAATATCTGCTCTGTGCTCGATCTGTCTGTTGCCGGCATAG
The DNA here is from genome assembly GCA_944472155.2 of Trichobilharzia szidati. Lineage (NCBI taxonomy): Eukaryota > Metazoa > Platyhelminthes > Trematoda > Strigeidida > Schistosomatidae > Trichobilharzia > Trichobilharzia szidati. The sequence goes on along the minus strand of OX235271.1, from coordinate 3,383,891 downwards.
CTGCCTCACGCTGCTTTTGAGGTTACTGATCGAGTTTAGTGTTCATTTTAGTGTTGTCAATCAGAACCACGTAGATTTTACGACGAATAATCCTGTTTTAGCTGTCTTTGGAGAGTTTTGTATCTGTGCGTCTCTCAAGTAGGTTTCGACGAGCCAGATAGAATGATGCAATCAACGCTTCTCTGTGTACTCACCACAACAATTCCAATATGCTTGTTGACAAACAGGTTAATGATTTTGCATATTTACATAAAATTGTGTATACGCTTATCCATTTGTGTCTAATTCATGTCAGTGATGAAGTGGATATTTGTTGTAACTCTGTATAATACTGGAATTAGTGACTAACATCTAGTCACTTATTCGATTCAAAATCGTGTAGAATGACATTTCGCGTGCTGTTGTCCCATTTGGTCCATGTTACGCATGATCACCTTCTCCAAAAACATTGAATCAACTGCATTCGAATTCATGTCCATGAGCCGTATATCACTGCACTCTTTTCTTTGCCAACAAACAACAGATCCGACTGCATCTATCACAGGGTTCATGTGTGTCAGAAACACAGGAGACAATTTGTGTGATGAAAACGCTCTCTCCTCTCAGAAGTATCTGACGCATGCTCTATCAAAGAGACTCAAACTCCTAACAGCCACCTGATGACAAATCCCACATCACCACGTTCTTCGGCAACGACAGCCCACCGGAAAACCTTCTATTACAAATTCAAATATTAAACACACTCTGTCACACCCACCAGTTGAATGAAGTTTGAATTCATGGAGGGAAAGCAGTGTAGCAGATAAGTGATTTGTTAAATTTAATTCAAAATTAATCATTATCGAAAGCTTCTACAACCTACATATATTCAGAGTTACGCTGACGTCGACACTCATCCTGGTGCTTCCCTTCAATTTCCTGTATAATAATAATAATTATAACAATTTGCTTTATTCCAAAGCAGTACATGTGATACAGAATGGAATTCTCAGCATTTTTACTTCAGTATTGCATCCAGTTAGTACATTATCAATAAATAGAATTCTACATACATTTAGGAAATCTCAGTTCATTATTACAACAACACATTGACATGTCGGTAGCAAAGGTAAAGCTGAACAGTGTTTGAAGGTGTTAGAAAAGTAGGAGCTGTCATATATACTGGCGTAAGCGAGAGAAAGAGACAAAGCAGCACATACCGGAAAAGAGAGAGGGAGAGAAAAGGAAAAGAAAGAAAGAGAATATTGTAACTATAAATGATATGAGTTGGAAAGACGAGATCCAGTTGTACTACTGACTATTTAATGAATTAAAGGTGTCACGCGTAATGCATTCTTTATCACACACAACACGAGCTAAGTAGGGTATGGTTGAGATTTTGTACTTGTTGGTGCGAGCATATTGTTTTCTATATAGGCTTCTGGTTTTACCTGATGAGATGCAAGGGGAGAGTTGTGAGTGGAGAGGGTGATGTGGGTCAGATAAAATAGATTTGGCCCATTTTTCACATGAGTCCTCCTTGATTTCGTGGGAATATGAAAGTCATTAGGTCGTAAATGATTACTAAAAAAATCAGTTAAATAAATAAATAAATAAATCAGTTAGCAATATTATTGGATGAAAGCAGCTGATCTTGTCATTTGAAGATATCCAGTGTGTGATTTCATAATTCTTTTAATTTACCACACTTTCTAATTTCATTTGAGCAAAGGAAGAACGGGAGCGTGTTTGCAGGATAATAGCAGATCGTTTTATTCCATGTATTCTTTCATCTGCGTACATCAGAGAGTTTCAAAACGCTGTCGGAATATTCTATTCTCCACTGTCACTTTGAATTATATGAAGAAAATACAGTCAACATAATTCCAATAATTCTGTGAGTAGACGGGCTTTTAATAGTGAATGTTGAGCTTTGTATTACTAATGTGATTAAGCGAGAGTCACGCAGAGTTCAGATTTCGCTTGGAAACAAAGATGGACTGGAGACAAATACTGGATCAAACAATAGAGTGAATTAGTACACATTATGATGAAAAGTTGAGGAGAATGGGAGTGAATAGTAAAGTAGAATTATAACATAGATAAAATAGTTAAGTAGATCTGGAATCCTAATTATGAGTTCAGCTGAGTGATTAAGAATGAAAAGCGAAATTAATTGGAATGTCACGCAACAGGAAAAAACACGAAACCGCATGAACAAAATAATTACAGTTGTCATGTTATTGAATGAGTAGTCAAGACTGTCTATCTACTTTTAGAAAAAAAAATACAAAATGACGCCTTTTATTATAAACATTATGTTAACACACAGTAAGGAATTTGTAGCGTATTTAAACTGCATACTCTTTGCTCTTCCTACAAGATCTTCAAGGAAAATCGTATTTGGCAGTACATCGTATGACGCTGTGGTGTTCTGTCTGAAGCTATATTCAAATCTATATGATATTTTGTTCTGTAATGCAGCAGATAAAACTCTGTGCGAGTCCATGTAGTGATTATAGGAAACACACAGTTAGATAGATAAAATCATAAGAAGAAATGGAGAAGTGTTTGTGCAGCAATATACCGGATAGAAATTCAGGCAGCTCGCTGATTCAAACAGGCCACCAGACTATTATTATTGTCATCACTATAACTCGAAGTGACAGTGGGAGAAATTATGTTTTGAGGGCACTTTGTAACTCGAAATTCGATTCTGTTTATGATGTGAGCAGTTGAAGAGAATCCGCGAAATGCAGACGGCCTCGTATTTTCCTGCAAATATGTTCGCTTTTTCTTCATTCAAACTAATAAACGGAGCTGATTGTATGGAATTGTTTTAGTCTGTTTTTCGTGATATTTCTGAAGATCTCCTCTAACCACAGTCTACCGATATGTTTTCTGGCAGATTTCATCATTTGCTCAAAATGCCATCCATTTATTAATACTTCATCATTCTGTTATGTGATAAACTCATTATATGTATGCATTTGAATGAACCAAAAATGACAACAGCAGTTTGTCCAGAGTAAGTCACTCCCGTCGTATACTTCGTCAACTTCTCTTCGCCTGTATACAAACTAAGTAAGTGAACAGAACAATGTTTATATACTTCCAAATGTCACATAGTGAAAGCTGACAGGCGACTGCTGACAAATTAAACTTCTATAGCGTATACACAGATGGCGCAAGTTCAAAAACAAATCTCTACATCAATTCCGTCGATAGCTTTGAAAGTGAAGGAAATTGGAAATTATTTCAACACTATACAGTGTGGTGAACCAAATTCATATCAACCTCATTCAACACCTATATGACACTGACACGTGTCAGGTGACGATTCACAAAGAAAACGTCAGAGAGGCTTTCGAAGAGGATACAGGAGCAACACAAGGCTGTCTGCGTTTTATCACTGATGATATTCAATTTATGGTGAACTAGATATTCGCCAGTCTGTGCGCTGACAGTGAGAAGACAGTGATATTCAGGACCGATAAGAAGACTGTTGACGATGATGACTTCACGCGTGGATGATTTGTGTTTAGTCTGACACAAACTCGAAGCCATACAGCCGGAAGCCAAAGAACTGGTTGAAGAGGCAAGTAGCGAAGACAGAACTACAGGTGTGCATAGAGAAGAAAGGAGTGATGGAGATAAACAAACGACAGCGACTGCACCCTGCGCCAATAACTAGCAACAGGGGAAATTTGAAAGAGGTTAGTTCCGTCGATCATCTAGGAAGCATCCTGTCAACTACAAGCAATCGGCACGGAAGACGTCGTCAAAACATCAGTTGGAAAGTAAAGACACATATTCGTCACTTTAAGTTCAATGCGAAAATCTCCTGAACAACGCAGTGAACACGACAAAATTTGGATTTTAAACACCACTGTTAAGTCCATCAGCCACTTCTTCGACGCGGATCTCAACAATAATCTGTGTGTAGAGAAAAACATTTACAACATGCTTCCTTGGCGAACCGATATCACCATTTGCGGCATCCACTCGTGAAGATCAAATGGACGTTCAGCCTGGGAGAATTAGAAACAATTAACAATGGTGAAAATTCACCAACCAACCAGTGACAGATCACTCAACAAATATAGAGGAACAAATGGAGATGCGTTGGGCAAACAGTGAGCAGACCTACGTAGAATGACATCGAGCTCAATGCAGGATGATTCAGGAACACTTATCTGGCCATGTGATGACCAAGTTTTTATCACCCTTCAATTCTTTCAGCTGCTTTCGATGTATTTTGAAATTTATCTTGTGAAAGCTGGATGATTTGTTGATATTTTCGAAACATAAAAAAAGGCGTAAACAGCGAAGAAAATTATTTTCGATGATTTATTTCTACATATGCTGTACAGTCGTTATGATATTAAACAAGGAAATCTTTCGACCAATCGGATAGTGGTAAACGTTGTCCTCGGAAAACACATTACTAAATGTAAAGTGGAGCCTGAAAGGGATGACTAACTGAAAGTGATGAAAAGAGGTAGAAGTTGGCATCACGTAATAAGTTTGAGGTAATAACAAATCAATGGTTAGTTTGGAATGGTCTCCACTGTCACATGAGATTGGGATCAGAACCTTCATCTGGTCAATAAAATCGTCGAACCGGACTTCCATGTTCAGGTCATTCACTTTAGAAGTTGCATCACAAGACTTCGGTCCAAGTACAAAAATTTGAACACTATATCATGCGAGAATTGTCAGAAGTTTTAATTCGCTGACTGACCATTGAATAGAGTCCCAGCGACTGCTTAATGTGCTGTAAGCCCACCGCCTTGTAACTGTAAGGTCGTGGTTTCAAACTTCATCGGCGGGTGGGTGCCTAATACTGAAGAGCAAACACAAACCAGGGTGGCGAGGAAGTCAACTGTCCAGTACTCACTCCTTGTTGATATTCAATAGTTTTCTAACTGATGTCAGCTCATGATAAAATCCTTTAGGCAATCAAATAGATATGCAATTTCATTAACCTGTATTTTTACGAGCATATTGGAATTGTTGTGGTGAGTACACAGAGAAGCGTTGATTGCATCATTCTATCTGGCTCGTCGAAACCTACTTGAGAGACGCACAGATACAAAACTCTCCAAAGACAGCTAAAACAGGATTATTCGTCGTAAAATCTACGTGGTTCTGATTGACAACACTAAAATGAACACTAAACTCGATCAGTAACCTCAAAAGCAGCGTGAGGCAGCTATGCCGGCAACAGACAGATCGAGCACAGAGCAGATATTCCAGAGAATTTTTGTAAAATATAATTCACCTGTAGGAAGGAACAGTGGATGGAGAAGAATACTAAAAACAATGTTGAAGCGAAACTCTGTTCACCTGAATCACACTACAACAATTCCCGGAAATAGTCCAAGATCAGAATCACACTAATTCATACAAATACAAACAGATATTAAAACAAAATATAATAAATGCATGGCACGGAAATTGAGACGAATATTGAAAGAAGAGATCAAACGTGGGTAAAAATTTCATTATCATACAGTGGAAAGGAACATCAAGAATAAGATGAAATTCCTTTCAAAGAACTGGAGACAGGTCATTGTAATTCAAGTTGGACATTCAGAAACTCAGAAATGCTTTCACCACAAATCGGAGCAGAGACAAGTCGAATACACTACATGGCATCACTGAGGAAGCTGGTGTGGAAGAACATTGAATCTCACTCTACGGAGGTGTTGTTCAAGGAAACGTGTACACCTGTTCCAGGAAGAAAGAAGAAACGTGACAGAGAATGGCTCTCAACCGACACCTACCTGGAAGTCGCAGGTAAAATGTTCCTCAGGAAACCATATCACATAGCCAGTTGTCGATCCAAGGAGAGTTCAAACTAGATGATGGAAGCAATAATAGATATTCAAGCCAACCTGATTACGAAGGAGGAGAAACAAATCAAACAATAGTCTGATCACTCTAAATACCTCTGCAAACGACTATCACCTGCAAGTCAAACAGAAATGCCACCTCTATCAACATCAGTAGCTCGCACAGAACTACCTGGCAGTGAACACTGATTCCCAAACGGAAGCAGAATTCCTGAATGTTATCAAACTACTGATCTCCAGTCGGGAAAGCAGCTGGATGAAACAGAATTCGTCTACCTCGAATCACTAAAAAATAACCTAAAGTCTCTGGCTATTGTTCTCACGAAATTATTGAAAAAGGTTTGGAAGGAAGGAAAGTAGCTTAACGACTGAAAGGAAGCCTGGGTACCTTGTCAAGCTGTCAAAAATGGCCGACTTATTCCTTGCCTGCAAGAACTGGCGTTGATAAATGCGTTTAGAAAAATACTGAATTGCATCATCCGTGAGAGAATGAAACATTCGCTGGGTGTAGAACTCCAACATCCACCGGAACAAGCAGTGTTCAGAAAGTCAAATCATGTGCTGATCAAATTTCAACTATACTCATCGTCATCAAACACAGCCTAGAACAGAATGGCAGTCAAACTTCAACCCTAACTTCATCGACTCCGAAAAGGCATTCGTCAGACATCGCTGACGCGAAATAATCTGAGAACTACTTGAACGCTATGGCCTTCACTGCCACTTCATTGAGCAACACCGAATATAATTCAGTTATGGTTTTTGGTTCACCTGATTGGCGACACCCATGTAGCCTCGTGGATATCCTTGTGTTTGTATACGCTGCCAGCGATCACTAGTTCATTGAAAGCGCGGAAGTCAGCAAAGACTTCTCCGTTTTCATTCATATCTCCAAGAGCCTCTCAACGCATGATGCGTTCTCAGCCTGTGTTGTCTGGTATCAGTTCGGCGTTCGTCTCTCCTCATAATAGCCACTCACTGCCTCAGTATGCTCGTGGTTGTCTACTGGGTGACCGGAGTAGAACATCAACTCTTTCGCTGACAATTTGATGAATGCACTTCCATTCCATCTGCTTTCGCATATTCCCAGTACTTGATCATCATATCTTTTCATCTCGTTTGCAATCCGAGCAGCCCCGCCAGTCTGGTACATGTTGTGGACGTTCCTTGTCCTCACACAGACTTTTTCCTTTATCGCAAGTAGGCTCAGCCTACTGAAGTTTCTGTAGCAACTTCGTTCACAGGGTGGGCTTGCTAGCCTCACGCCGGAGAAGTATGTTGTTACAAGAATATATACTTTACGGAGAAGCGACATTTATGAAGAAACATTTACAACAAGAAGCGAGCGGCGAAAGCAAGAAAAGAAAGCTGAAGCAATCGTATCATTGTCAAATACAGTTGGCCGAAATGACATCAAGACCATAGACTCACTGACTCGGGTCGAATTGAATGTCTAAGTGCAAAAATATATTCAATCATAGACATTGGTCAGTGTTGAACAGTCGCAATATGTCGAACATTTAGTCATAGGTTTATCAGTCAACACGATTATATCCACAGATTCTGTTTTCGAAAGTTAAATAATTACAATAAATCCCACAACTTATTGGCAAGAAACGCCAGAAAAATAAGAGTGTAATGTGACTGAGCGAAAGTAGCATGCTAATCGGAAACCTGCTTCAAGGTTCAATCATTCAACAGCTGGCTGTATGATAATAACACGTGTCAAGTGATTCACAACGGAATAGTCAGTGACTAGTTTGAAGAGAAAACAGGAATAAGACAAGGCCGACTGCCTATAATCACCGATTATATTCCTAATAGTGTTCGACTGAATTATGTGCCACATTATGAACAAGGATCGAGGAGACAGGAATACGCTGGACCAACAATGGGAAGACTCTAGAAGATGTGGACCATGCGTGTTTGTTATATATCATATATATAAATATATCATAAATACATTTATATTATGTATGTGTCATATATATATATATATTATATATCATATATATCATACCAATATTCAAGAAGGGAGACAAGTCCTCATGTGATAATCATAGAGGAATCAGCCTAACGGACATAGTCTCTAAAATCCTAGGCTCAGTAATCATGAACAGACTAAGCCGAACTCAGGAGGAACAAACGAGGGAAAATCAAGCAGGCTTTAGGCCAGGTAGAGGGTGCATAGATCATATCTTCACTCTCCGACAGATCCTAGAACATAGACACACGTTGAGGCGTCCGACAATTGCCATATTTCTTGACCTAAAGGCGGCCTTCGACTCCGTGGATCGAGAGGTACTATGGCAATGTTTGACTGTGAAGGGAGTGCCAAGAAAGTACATTGCACTAATCAAAGCACTCTACTCAAACTCACGTAGCTGTATAAGGGCTTATGAGGAATTGTCATCTGAATTGATAACAAGCAGTGGTGTCCGTCAAGGATGTCCACTTTCCCCTTTTCTGTTTAATTTCATCATAGATATGCTAATGGAAGTATCCTTAACTGAATTTAACGACTTAGGAATCGACTTGCTACCAGGGAATAGTCTTATAGACTTAGAATATGCAGACGACATAGTCCTGTTAGGGGAGGACGCTGACAAAATGCACAGTCTTCTGAACACCTTGAGCAGCAATCTTCGTATGTTTGGCATGCGATTCGCCCCTGTAAAATTTAAGATGCTGCTACAGGACTGGACTACGTCAACTCCTAGCTTAGTGATAGGGAGTGAAGTGATAGAGCATGTCGACCACTTCACCTATTTGGGAAGTTTTATCAGCACCAACGGATTGATTGGTGACGAAATCACAGCACGGATCCAGAAAGCTCGGGCTGCTTTCGCTAACGTACACCGTCTCTGGCGTAGTCGTGACATTCGGCTATCAAAAAAGGGACGTGTATACTGCTCATCAGTTCGCTCCGTCCTTCTCTATGGTAGTGAGACGTGGCCATTGAGAGCGGAAGACATGAAGAGATTGTCTGTTTTTGATCACAGATGTCTACGATCTCTTTCTCACGTTAGGTGGTATAATAAGGTAAGTAATGTTGACGTTAGGCGTGGAGCGTTGGGCAAAGAGGGAAAATCAATCGAAGAGGCTATGAAGTTACATAGATTGAGATGATTAGGTCACGTGCTGTGCATGCCTAGCCACCGCCTCCCTCGACGGGCATTACTAGCTGATATAGGTGCAGGTTGGAAAAGAGTAAGTGGTGGCCAAACAAAAACATGGCATCAATCCATGAAATCTTTGACAGTTAAACTGAGTCAGACAGGAAGATGCAGACTTCCGGGTTGGGGCCCTCGGGACTTTAGGAATCAATGGCTGGAGACAATAGGTGACATGGCTCAAAATCGTTGTCAATGGCGCAGATGTATTCAGTCTCTTTAACCTTTCATATTCCTTTCTACCATTGCTCATTCTGTTTCATTCTTATACTTATCTAAATTCTATTGATTCCCTTCTCTCATTTTCCTGTCTACTTTTGTGTGCTCTTTGGAACGTGGCAACTCGAACTGCTGCACCTCGGTGCCAAGTTCTATGTTGAATGCAGCAGTAGCAGCAGTTTATTTTATATGTCTTGTATCGCATAAACTCGAATACTTGCAGGCGGATGAAAAGCAACAGACTGGCGGCAGATGCAGGCAGCGAAGACAGGACTCCAGGTGAACATATAGAAGACGGAGTTGATGACGATATCAACGAACCGCAACAACAACAATCAGCACCAATCGCCATCAACGGGAGAGATTCAACAGAAGTAACCACCGTGTGAAGGTGTCAAATCAGGACAAAGTCGGAAAGTCGAGATATGCCATTATCAAAGTGGACGTTTGCTGCAATCAGAATGAGGAACCAGATTTGCATTTCCAACACCGATGTGCAGTCAGTCTTTTCAGGCAGGACAGAAACTTGACCAGCGTGTTACGGAGAGGATTTCCAACAGGTTGCAGACTTTCATCTCTGGCTTCACACTGGAGATCAAATGTTCACCTGGCTAGAAACAATAAGCAACAGAAAATTCTGACTGAGATCACACCTTCAGGAGTGAGCCGATCGATCAGCGAATATGTAGAAGTAAATGGGGATGGATATGTCATAGATTAAAGCGGCCACCGAATGACATTGCACGTCAGGCCATCGCTCCAGTGGAATTCGAATAGAAGGAACTAGTGGGTCGTGTTTGCGAGAGTGACGTGGATGAGGTAGTGTGAGGAAAAGATGAGAGAGTTTGATCATTCGTGGACCCAGCTGTAGAGGATGGCAGAAGACAGAACGAAGTGGAGATATGTTGTGGAAGCCCTATATTCTACTCCTAACACAAGAGAATATCAATAATAAACATCACTACGAAAACCGAAAAATGTATTTTAAGCATTTACTCCTGGATTTCGGTGTTGAGTGTGAAACGAAATTCAGCATATGGAAGCAATTTTCACCAGCCATATTAATTAAAACGGAGTCCCACCTCAAAGCTCACTATTACACTGCCCAACCCTTAATTAAATCGAAATCACTTGTGATGTCTTTCAACATGAATTCGACATTATGAAAGTGGGATTTCAAGGACTGGGTGATGATTAATATGCAATACTTCGACTGATCACCACTCGATATGCATTAGTAAAGGTGAGTTTCATGAGGACATAAGCGCACGTAGAATTAGTCAATTTAAGATGAACCGAATATCAAGAAGCTAAGGTGAACTGTGAACTGTGTGTGATAGGTGAAATGGCAAGGGTATGTGAAGTCAACCATAGTGATATCAGACATATCATGGGAAGCCTGGATTTCAAGATGGGTAATGAAACACTTTGGTTATGGAGTGCAGTTCTCCGATGACCTTCACTGAACATGATATCTTCATGAATTCTAAATTCTATGGCCTAATTGTCAAGTTAAACTGACGCAGAGGACATACATCGAATCTTTTTGTTCAGATGCTACTCGCGTACGATTATCTGACAAACGCCTTCCAGTTTATGAAATATCCCGGTTTCTGCTTCATATCGGATTGACTTCACTTTCACACTATTCACACCCATCAGTTGACTTCATACAAACCAGTTTCATCTTTCATCTTGTGAACAGTTTCAATCAAAAGGTGTTTCCATTGAAGATATTTACTTCATGACGAAGGTTGAAGTAAGTTTGTGCATAACACATGTGGAAATTATACATGGCAATTGAATTTTGATAGAATGAGGTTGTCTCATGTGCAACAAGTGATGTAGACCAGTATGGTAGTGCAGGATAGTGACGCAAGCAATTCAGCGTTATTTTCCACTGATCTAACCGATTGATTCCACACACTATCTGAAGTCCTATCGCTTCTCTTGGATCTCTGAGCTGATCATGCTGAAAATTGCATATTTCTAATAGAATTACTGTTTGCGATAGAGTTGTTATTTTCTTCATTGTTATAATTAAGATTATTTTTGAAGTAAAAGTATGAGAGATGGTAATAATTATAAATAAGACATACAACGCGTGATGTTGACCTCAAACAACACAAATATATCTTCATTCTGTAAACAATTACGCGTTGCCAAAATCACCTCATTTGTATACTTCTCATAATCTTTTCTAAGCACTATTCAACTAACACACTTGTACTAAGCATTCTGTATGTGTTGTGCATCAGTAACACAAATTCTTATCATACGTGTGCACGCTATTCTTTAATCAATATTCAGCTAGCACACTGTTTTCTGATGACACACGCGTGTCTCATTCATTCTATCACTTTTAGGAATGAACTGATGTGATTCGTTGAATGAGAATTCTAGGTTCCGCTTTCTAGCATGAACATTTAATCACACATGGGTGTTGTGTTTCGGTGACAGTCGCCAAGTTGAGTGAGGAGCACTTTTCCCAACCAATCTCATATCGACCAAAATAGCGATGGCGTAGCGCGATCAACACGTTTTCGATGGATCTCAGCAATAATAATAGTACTAAGAGTAATTTCAAAAATGCAAATATAATTCAACGAGTCGATCAAGGATTGACATCAGTTAGAGAACTATTGAATACTAAGGAGTACTGGATAGCTGTTTCATCCAAGTGCTCTTTATATTTCCAGGGAGTAGTCAACAGCTGTTTCATTCTATAACTCCCTGATTTTCAATGGTTCTCTAACTGATATCAATCCGTGATCAACTACTTAAAACAAAACTAATCCTTACAAATCAATTATAGAAAATATAATTTCACTTCTCATTATTGATATGTGTTCCAGGTGGAACGTCAAGATTCAAGACCACTTCTTCATTTCACGCCTATCTCTACAGTCCTTTGTAACTAATGATGAAAAATTATAATGACAGGAACCGATTCAATCAGAACAACATGGAGTTCACAACATGTTTTAAAATATTTTATTCCGTTTCCTCCTTACGTAGCATACCAAAAGTGAATACAATGCCTTCAGCGTACATTTAGGAAGGCCACAGAGCCTGCCGACAGCTTTCAATGTCATTCACTATGTCACAAAATCTCTGTCAGTTAGTCAAGGGGAGATTCAATGAGAGCAATGCAGAAGCGGAGGAAGTAAGTATACAAGAGTGAACAGTTTCTCTAAGCGTGGGCAATAACTACATAGTGCAATACAATATCTTAGTCAAAAGGCAGCTATTGTATTTTGTCATTTGCGTGGTTCAGTGAATCTGTGGGTACATAGGAAAATTAAGCATGGTAACGTTTCCTTCGAGTTTATTACCGTTATAGCAATTAGCAGCTGCAGGCGTAACAAATAGGCAACAGATTTATTCAGTTCATTTCAGTTTTAACAAATTTGCCACGGGATTCTTAAAATACAGAAACGAAGTGACTGTGATAATCTCTGGTAGTTAAAAGTTCTGAATGGGGAAATAGGGCTTGAATGACGCATCTGGAGTTTGTCCTGTTTGCTGCCGTCATCTTCAGCTGAGTTCATAATTGACCATAATCCGTCACCTCCTCGCACGATCTTCAAAATGTCGCGATTGCAACCACGACCTACAAAAACAAAAGTGATGAGTTGTCATTATTCAGAACCATAATTACCTGAATCACCGTTTCAGAGGAGTTGACTGGTGGTGCTGGAGTGGCGTTATGGATGAATGTTTCAGCGAATATGATTTCATGAGCATGCACATAGAACAAAAAGAGAATATGAAAAAATTGCCTGAGAGTTGTAGACAAGAGCAAAAGTGATGAATAGTTAACAAACAAACAATAAAAACAAACGAATAAATAAAGAAGAGCAAGTTTGTGGTAAACAAAAGTGAGCTTGTCATTGGGATGTTAGGGTCGGTGGAACAATTCTCCTTTGTATGCACAGCTACCATTGATATATCTGGTCCGTTATGGATTCAGTAGTGCAGAGGAGATGGACGTGCATTTTCGTTGGAAGGCTCTCAATCACTTTTTAGTTAACTGCTGAGATTGGTGCCCCTTGATCTGTTCACTTCGGTAATGACTGCATGGAGGACATTCATGAAATTCGGGCATATTGTATGCTCACGGATTATTCAAATATGCACCTATGAATGCCGTACTCAAAATACAGTTTCCTAGGCGTCGGTAGTCTGTTCGGTAGACTAACATGCTTGTCTCGTTTACTCCAAAACTATCAGTGTATCCCTTCAGTCATTTTCCACAGTGAAAAGGGTAACAAGTGGAGATGAGACCTGATGTCTTTTTGACATGCGTGACCAAACAAATAGTTCTTAGTGCTGCGTATCTGCATCACACCTCTCAGATATCGAAGGTCACCTGTCTGCACATATTGTATCATGGTGTTCTCTGAAGTTTATGGCAAAAACAAAGTGAGAATTCGAAAAGATCTATATACCGCTTCCAAAAAGCTATTGACGATTAATTTTGTTCTAACTGACTGTTGGGTGAGTTTCATTCACTCTCGTTTGCCTATTTCATTTGCATTGATCCCCTTCAATGTTAAAGAACGGGTTATTCCATGTAGAGTTCTGAGATCTGTCTTACGTGCAACCTAATTCCTTTTTCGACAGCACTTGTTTACTTCTGAGTTCACTGCGTTTGAGGTAATATCCAGGTTTGCCTTCTACTCTTCACCTCTACACAGGATCAACGTTTGCGTTACCCTCCTTCTTTTGCTTATCAGTTTCAGCTGATCGTGGTGAGTCAAAACGAAGTTGCATACTATTTCCTACCATTTCTGAGCAAGATTGTGTCCATGTTGCATTCACGAATTAGCAGTGTTCATTTTACACAGTTCTCCTAGGTGATGTTAATGGACCTCTCTGACTTCTTCTCGATAGCTACCAGGAAAGTCTGTTTCGTGGCTTCGTTCGTCAGTTTCAGTGTGCCAAATTCACCATCAAGTTTTGAATGTTTCTGCATCTGCATGTATTCGTGATTTTCCCTCCACTCTGCTTGAATTCACACGGAGTTGATATGAATTTCGGTGTGATCATTTGACGAAGCACTTGTAGCTGTGTGCGCATCCTTGTGTTTGTACACTCTGCCTCCAGTAAGGAAATCACTGATGTTGCAGAATTCGGCGAATAAATCCCTGTTCTTATTCATCTCACTCAGTGAGCTGATTTCAAAACTCATCAGTCTGCCTGTATTGCCCACTCCAAGTTTCTCTTCATAACACGGATTCACCAACAACAGATAGCTGGCAGAACAAACAGCAAAGAAGAGACTGCAAGTGAACATAGTGGATGTGACAGGTGATAAGATAACTATACAGAAAGAACGACAATAATCAGTTATCTGTGTTAACAGAAGAGAAGCTTATCTCTTGACTCACCTACGCAGCACCACCTGAAGTTAATTTTGAACGAATCACGATGCAATCGCCAACCAGATTGAGGGAAGTTTTATTCATTATTCAGAAAGCATTGTGGAAGTACGTGTCATTCAACAGAGATGGGGAATACAATTTTGGTTTCAAACGCAAAGGTATAATCAGAGCCTGTATATGCTCTAGAGACTTGCCGGGTGAATCACGAAAATCCTTAATAGTCGGTCGCAGATGTTTCAACTAGATTCTGTCTCCCCCTGATTAAGATCAGATATTCAGGAAGAGAGGGAAATCACCCGGTAATTCCACCTGGGAACCATCCATGCACCTGTTACAAAACCAACATGCAGAAAAAAAACGCAAAATTATTGGAAAATATGACTGCACCTGAGGATGATCTGAGAAAGACAGTCGTGTATCCAGCTAAAGATGACTTCAGAGAACTGGATGTAATGCAGCACTCGTCAAGTGCCACTTGCAATTGACTGTAGAAGCCCTCCCTCTTCTCTTCTTTTGGGTTGTTTTTATGTTCTTTTCATATCACGATTCTGTTAGGGATTGGTTTTCACTTGATGCTGTTTGTGACACCACAATAGCAATCCAAACAGCGTGGTTATCGTGGTTGTCATCTGGCTGACATGAGTAGATTGTCGACAGTTCAGCTAGTAATGCAATTCCATTTGGTGTGATATATTTGAGGAGTCACTGTGCATCCACGTTACAGTGAGTGGTGGCTTCAATCCCATTGGAATAATTTCCGACATGCACTTTCAGAGTTAACGTCAGCTACAACGAAATTGCTTGGAGAAATAACTCGTGGCCTATAAATATTGACAAACCATCGTGAACTAATGGAGACGTCATTTGTGTGTAAACAAGTGAAGACCTACTGCTTCCTGTTATAGTTATATTCATGAAAGTGTACATCTTCTGCATGAAAGCTGCGTCTAAACTGATGTTGAAAACTCCAACGACCAAAACCAAACTGATGGAAGGCAAACAGAAGATGCTTTACTCGAGGTTGACAGTTCTGTGTAGTAGACGGATGTGGAACATGCATGCCGGTCTCAGGTAAAATATTCCTCAGGAAACCATATCACATAGACAGTTAAAAACAAGCAATAAAGGTTAATAAAGCAGGATTTAATGAATTCATCAAATTTCGGTAGAACTCGTCAGCTGAATACTCTACATACACGGATATATACTTTTGAAGTTACATTGGGAGATATAGGACTGAATACTTTACATACACAGATATATATAGTTTTGAAATTACATTGGGAGATATAGGACTGATAAGTAAATAAACTACATTGAATTAGTCATGCAGAAAGACAGGTGCGAATGTTTTTCCAGGTCATGTGCAATTAGATAAGGGGAGAGAGAGTATGGGAGATCAAAATTAAGATAAATTGCATTACGCTTCAATTACATCACTTAGATAAACAATTGGACATTAGAGAATTTAACAAGAATTGCAACCAGCGGGATGTCAATAGTAATAGTTATAATAACAATAATAATAATAGTGTTGAAGTGGGTTAAGATAATGCTACTGATAAAGGATAGTTTTAAATGAATCAAGAATAATAATAATAATAAAATAATAATAAGAGGTAGAATTGTAAGTAAAACGTATTACCATGGTAGATTCAGAGTCACGACCATCTCCTTTTGCACACAGAGACCTGGTTTGTAAACTCGAATTGCACAAGCCTCTGCAATTGCAAGCATCTTCTTGTTTCTTTGTCTGCTGACAATGGTGAATGACTTGACTGCGTCGATATCATGCCCGTAATCCACAAGATGCTTTGTTATTGAGGATTTTGGCACTTTGAACTCAGCTGTTTTCAACCATTTTGGCAAATGCTCCATCATGCGAGTAGACAATCTCCTGTCCGTAAGACCTATGTATTTGCTTCCACAAACACACTCACACACACACACACAAACACACAAATGTTGGAGCCCCTGCGGAAACGCTTTGGGAAGTATATCGTTCCTGATTCATTCCAGTTTGTCGAGCAAATCAAAGATTTCAACGTATCTGATAAACATTTAGTCTCTTTCGATGTTACCTCCCTCTTCACAAATGTGCCAGTCATTGAGACTATAGACTTCATATGTGAAGAAGCTGAAGACATACCCATTCCAACGTCGGAATTGAGGAAATTGCTACTTTTATGTACCAAAAATGTCCAATTCCAATTCGACGGGCGTTTATTCCGTCAAGTTGATGGTGTCGCAATGGGAAGCTTCTTGGGACCACTTTTCGCTGACTTATTCTTATCACGCCTGGAAACCGGTACCCTGCAACAACATATACAAGAAACGGATCTATACTTAAGATATGTTGATGACATTTTTATTGCCTGTGGAAGCAGATCAAAAGCCGAAGACATGCTGATAAAATTCAACTCATGCCATCCAAATCTCAATTTCACAGTAGAACACGAGGAAAATGATACTATCAAATTCCTAGACGTTTTTCTGGCGAAAATGAATGATGGCACAATCGAAAGATCTATATTTAGAAAGTCCTCATGGACAGGACAGTACATGCATTTCAAGAGTTTTGTTCCAATCCAGTACAAAAAGAACTTAGTCAGAACACTGTTCAATAGAGTACGGAAAATTTGTTCTGACAGTACTGTTGAGTATGAAACAAAATCCCTGAAGGATATCTTATCTAAGAATGGATACCCTGAGAAGTTCATTAATAAATACTCTAAAGAAAACACCCGCTGCAAAACAATCCAAACAGTTCCGAAGAAGCCTGTCTACATCAACTTGCCGTTCAAAAGAGATGATGTACAGGAAGTAGTCAAACGAAGACTCGACAAAGCCATCAAGAGAACTTATTATGCTGCAAAACTTGTTTTCCTTAACACCACTAAGCGAGTGCTTCAACAATCTGGGAAAGACCAGTCGCCAATCCTCGACACTTCAAACTGCGTATATCAATTTGAGTGTGTTTGTGGAAGCAAATACATAGGTCTTACGGACAGGAGATTGTCTACTCGCATGATGGAGCATTTGCCAAAATGGTTGAAAACAGCTGAGTTCAAAGTGCCAAAATCCTCAATAACAAAGCATCTTGTGGATTACGGGCATGATATCGACGCAGTCAAGTCATTCACCATTGTCAGCAGACAAAGAAACAAGAAGATGCTTGCAATTGCAGAGGCTTGTGCAATTCGAGTTTACAAACCAGGTCTCTGTGTGCAAAAGGAGATGGTCGTGACTCTGAATCTACCATGGTAATACGTTTTACTTACAATTCTACCTCTTATTATTATTTTATTATTATTATTATTCTTGATTCATTTAAAACTATCCTTTATCAGTAGCATTATCTTAACCCACTTCAACACTATTATTATTATTGTTATTATAACTATTACTATTGACATCCCGCTGGTTGCAATTCTTGTTAAATTCTCTAATGTCCAATTGTTTATCTAAGTGATGTAATTGAAGCGTAATGCAATTTATCTTAATTTTGATCTCCCATACTCTCTCTCCCCTTATCTAATTGCACATGACCTGGAAAAACATTCGCACCTGTCTTTCTGCATGACTAATTCAATGTAGTTTATTTACTTATCAGTCCTATATCTCCCAATGTAATTTCAAAACTATATATATCTGTGTATGTAAAGTATTCAGTCCTATATCTCCCAATGTAACTTCAAAAGTATATATCCGTGTATGTAGAGTATTCAGCTGACGAGTTCTACCGAAATTTGATGAATTCATTAAATCCTGCTTTATTAACCTTTATTACATATCCAGTTGTCGATCCAAGGAGAGTTTAAACTAGATGATGGAAGCAATAATAGATATTCAAGCCAACCTGATTACGAAGGTGGAGAAACAAATCAAACAATAGTCTGATCACTCAAAGAACCTCTGCAAACGACTTTCACCTGAAAGTCTAACAGAAATGCCACCTCTATCAACATCAGTAGCACCCACAGAACTGCCCGGCAGTGGACACTGATTCTCAAACGAAAGCGGAAATCCTGAATACCAACAATTTTCTGAAGTCCAGCTAGGTACTTCTACAACGTCACTGCCTGCAGTCCCTAGGTATTTGTCAACCTCATATAACAGCTATTTTGCTTTGCTGAGGGTCAATGATTAACAAGTGTAAACTGGATAATGTGTCAGACTGTTCACAGCGGCGAGGAGAACGAAATACGCTGGGAAACTCATAAGAAGACTTTATAAGATCTGGATTTGTGTGTGGATGATATATGTTTAGTCTCACACAAACTCGAAGAATACAGGAAAAGAGTAAGTGGTGGCCAAACAAAAACATGGCATCAATCCATGAAATCTTTGACAGTTAAACTGAGTCAGACAGGAAGATGCAGACTTCCGGGTTGGGGCCCTCGGGACTTTAGGAATCAATGGCTGGAGACAATAGGTGACATGGCTCAAAATCGTTGTCAATGGCGCAGATGTATTCAGTCTCTTTAACCTTTCATATTCCTTTCTACCATTGCTCATTCTGTTTCATTCTTATACTTATCTAAATTCTATTGATTCCCTTCTCTCATTTTCCTGTCTACTTTTGTGTGCTCTTTGGAACGTGGCAACTCGAACTGCTGCACCTCGGTGCCAAGTTCTATGTTGAATGCAGCAGTAGCAGCAGTTTATTTTATATGTCTTGTATCGCATAAACTCGAATACTTGCAGGCGGATGAAAAGCAACAGACTGGCGGCAGATGCAGGCAGCGAAGACAGGACTCCAGGTGAACATATAGAAGACGGAGTTGATGACGATATCAACGAACCGCAACAACAACAATCAGCACCAATCGCCATCAACGGGAGAGATTCAACAGAAGTAACCACCGTGTGAAGGTGTCAAATCAGGACAAAGTCGGAAAGTCGAGATATGCCATTATCAAAGTGGACGTTTGCTGCAATCAGAATGAGGAACCAGATTTGCATTTCCAACACCGATGTGCAGTCAGTCTTTTCAGGCAGGACAGAAACTTGACCAGCGTGTTACGGAGAGGATTTCCAACAGGTTGCAGACTTTCATCTCTGGCTTCACACTGGAGATCAAATGTTCACCTGGCTAGAAACAATAAGCAACAGAAAATTCTAACTGAGATCACACCTTCAGGAGTGAGCCGATCGATCAGCGAATATGTAGAAGTAAATGGGGATGGATATGTCATAGATTAAAGCGGCCACCGAATGACATTGCACGTCAGGCCATCGCTCCAGTGGAATTCGAATAGAAGGAACTAGTGGGTCGTGTTTGCGAGAGTGACGTGGATGAGGTAGTGTGAGGAAAAGATGAGAGAGTTTGATCATTCGTGGACCCAGCTGTAGAGGATGGCAGAAGACAGAACGAAGCGGAGATATGTTGTGGAAGCCCTATATTCTACTCCTAACACAAGAGAATATCAATAATAAACATCACTACGAAAACCGAAAAATGTATTTTAAGCATTTACTCCTGGATTTCGGTGTTGAGTGTGAAACGAAATTCAGCATATAAAAACAATTTTCACCAGCCATATTAATTAAAACGGAGTCCCACCTCAAAGCTCACTATTACACTGCCCAACCCTTAATTAAATCGAAATCACTTGTGATGTCTTTCAACATGAATTCGACATTATGAAAGTGGGATTTCAAGGACTGGGTGATGATTAATATGCAATACTTCGACTGATCACCACTCGATATGCATTAGTAAAGGTGAGTTTCATGAGGACATAAGCGCACGTAGAATTAGTCAATTTAAGATGAACCGAATATCAAGAAGCTAAGGTGAACTGTGAACTGTGTGTGATAGGTGAAATGGCAAGGGTATGTGAAGTCAACCATAGTGATATCAGACATATCATGGGAAGCCTGGATTTCAAGATGGGTAATGAAACACTTTGGTTATGGAGTGCAGTTCTCCGATGACCTTCACTGAACATGATATCTTCATGAATTCTAAATTCTATGGCCTAATTGTCAAGTTAAACTGACGCAGAGGACATACATCGGATCTTTTTGTTCAGATGCTACTCGCGTACGATTATCTGACAAACGCCTTCCAGTTTATGAAATATCCCGGTTTCTGCTCCATATCGGATTGACTTCACTTTCACACTATTCACACCCATCAGTTGACTTCAAATAAACCAGTTTCATCTTTCATCTTGTGAACAGTCTCAATCAAAAGGTGTTTCCATTGAAGATATTTACTTCATGACGAAGGTTGAAGTAAGTTTGTGCATAACACATGTGGAAATTATACATGGCAATTGAATTTTGATAGAATGAGGTTGTCTCATGTGCAACAAGTGATGTAGACCAGTATGGTAGTGCAGGATAGTGACGCAAGCAATTCAGCGTTATTTTCCACTGATCTAACCGATTGATTCCACACACTATCTGAAGTCCTATCGCTTCTCTTGGATCTCTGAGCTGATCATGCTGAAAATTGCATATTTCTAATAGAATTACTGTTTGCGATAGAGTTGTTATTTTCTTCATTGTTATAATTAAGATTATTTTTGAAGTAAAAGTATGAGAGATGGTAATAATTATAAATAAGACATACAACGCGTGATGTTGACCTCAAACAACACAAATATATCTTCATTCTGTAAACAATTACGCGTTGCCAAAATCACCTCATTTGTATACTTCTCATAATCTTTTCTAAGCACTATTCAACTAACACACTTGTACTAAGCATTCTGTATGTGTTGTGCATCAGTAACACAAATTCTTATCATACGTGTGCACGCTATTCTTTAATCAATATTCAGCTAGCACACTGTTTTCTGATGACACACGCGTGTCTCATTCATTCTATCACTTTTAGGAATGAACTGATGTGATTCGTTGAATGAGAATTCTAGGTTCCGCTTTCTAGCATGAAGATTTAATCACACATGGGTGTTGTGTTTCGGTGACAGTCGCCAAGTTGAGTGAGGAGCACGTTTCCCAACCAATCTCATATCGACCAAAATAGCGATGGCGTAGCGCGATCAACACGTTTTCGATGGATCTCAGCAATAATAATAGTACTAAGAGTAATTTCAAAAATGCAAATATAATTCAACGAGTCGATCAAGGATTGACATCAGTTAGAGAACTATTGAATACTAAGGAGTACTGGATAGCTGTTTCATCCAAGTGCTCTTTATATTTCCAGGGAGTAGTCAACAGCTGTTTCATTCTATAACTCCCTGATTTTCAATGGTTCTCTAACTGATATCAATCCGTGATCAACTACTTAAAACAAAACTAATCCTTACAAATCAATTATAGAAAATATAATTTCACTTCTCATTATTGATATGTGTTCCAGGTGGAACGTCAAGATTCAAGACCACTTCTTCATTTCACGCCTATCTCTACAGTCCTTTGTAACTAATGATGAAAAATTATAATGACAGGAACCGATTCAATCAGAACAACATGGAGTTCACAACATGTTTTAAAATATTTTATTCCGTTTCCTCCTTACGTAGCATACCAAAAGTGAATACAATGCCTTCAGCGTACATTTAGGAAGGCCACAGAGCCTGCCGACAGCTTTCAATGTCATTCACTATGTCACAAAATCTCTGTCAGTTAGTCGAGGGGAGATTCAATGAGAGCAATGCAGAAGCGGAGGAAGTAAGTATACAAGAGTGAACAGTTTCTCTAAGCGTGGGCAATAACTACATAGTGCAATACAATATCTTAGTCAAAAGGCAGCTATTGTATTTTGTCATTTGCGTGGTTCAGTGAATCTGTGGGTACATAGGAAAATTAAGCATGGTAACGTTTCCTTCGAGTTTATTACCGTTATAGCAATTAGCAGCTGCAGGCGTAACAAATAGGCAACAGATTTATTCAGTTCATTTCAGTTTTAACAAATTTGCCACGGGATTCTTAAAATACAGAAACGAAGTGACTGTGATAATCTCTGGTAGTTAAAAGTTCTGAATGGGGAAATAGGGCTTGAATGACGCATCTGGAGTTTGTCCTGTTTGCTGCCGTCATCTTCAGCTGAGTTCATAATTGACCATAATCCGTCACCTCCTCGCACGATCTTCAAAATGTCGCGATTGCAACCACGACCTACAAAAACAAAAGTGATGAGTTGTCATTATTCAGAACCATAATTACCTGAATCACCGTTTCAGAGGAGTTGACTGGTGGTGCTGGAGTGGCGTTATGGATGAATGTTTCAGCGAATATGATTTCATGAGCATGCACATAGAACAAAAAGAGAATATGAAAAAATTGCCTGAGAGTTGTAGACAAGAGCAAAAGTGATGAATAGTTAACAAACAAACAATAAAAACAAACGAATAAATAAAGAAGAGCAAGTTTGTGGTAAACAAAAGTGAGCTTGTCATTGGGATGTTAGGGTCGGTGGAACAATTCTCCTTTGTATGCACAGCTACCATTGATATATCTGGTCCGTTATGGATTCAGTAGTGCAGAGGAGATGGACGTGCATTTTCGTTGGAAGGCTCTCAATCACTTTTTAGTTAACTGCTGAGATTGGTACCCCTTGATCTGTTCACTTCGGTAATGACTGCATGGAGGACATTCATGAAATTCGGGCATATTGTATGCTCACGGATTATTCAAATATGCACCTATGAATGCCGTACTCAAAATACAGTTTCCTAGGCGTCGGTAGTCTGTTCGGTAGACTAACATGCTTGTCTCGTTTACTCCAAAACTATCAGTGTATCCCTTCAGTCATTTTCCACAGTGAAAAGGGTAACAAGTGGAGATGAGACCTGATGTCTTTTTGACATGCGTGACCAAACAAATAGTTCTTAGTGCTGCGTATCTGCATCACACCTCTCAGATATCGAAGGTCACCTGTCTGCACATATTGTATCATGGTGTTCTCTGAAGTTTATGGCAAAAACAAAGTGAGAATTCGAAAAGATCTATATACCGCTTCCAAAAAGCTATTGACGATTAATTTTGTTCTAACTGACTGTTGGGTGAGTTTCATTCACTCTCGTTTGCCTATTTCATTTGCATTGATCCCCTTCAATGTTAAAGAACGGGTTATCCCATGTAGAGTTCTGAGATCTGTCTTACGTGCAACCTAATTCCTTTTTCGACAGCACTTGTTTACTTCTGAGTTCACTGCGTTTGAGGTAATATCCAGGTTTGCCTTCTACTCTTCACCTCTACACAGGATCAACGTTTGCGTTACCCTCCTTCTTTTGCTTATCAGTTTCAGCTGATCGTGGTGAGTCAAAACGAAGTTGCATACTATTTCCTACCATTTCTGAGCAAGATTGTGTCCATGTTGCATTCACGAATTAGCAGTGTTCATTTTACACAGTTCTCCTAGGTGATGTTAATGGACCTCTCTGACTTCTTCTCGATAGCTACCAGGAAAGTCTGTTTCGTGGCTTCGTTCGTCAGTTTCAGTGTGCCAAATTCACCATCAAGTTTTGAATGTTTCTGCATCTGCATGTATTCGTGATTTTCCCTCCACTCTGCTTGAATTCACACGGAGTTGATATGAATTTCGGTGTGATCATTTGACGAAGCACTTGTAGCTGTGTGCGCATCCTTGTGTTTGTACACTCTGCCTCCAGTAAGGAAATCACTGGTGGTGCAGAATTCGGCGAATAAATCCCTGTTCTTATTCATCTCACTCAGTGAGCTGATTTCAAAACTCATCAGTCTGCCTGTATTGCCCACTCCAAGTTTCTCTTCATAACACGGATTCACCAACAACAGATAGCTGGCAGAACAAACAGCAAAGAAGAGACTGCAAGTGAACATAGTGGATGTGACAGGTGATAAGATAACTATACAGAAAGAACGACAATAATCAGTTATCTGTGTTAACAGAAGAGAAGCTTATCTCTTGACTCATTTACGCAGCTACACCCGAAGGTAAGTTGGAACGCATCACGATGCAATCGCCAACCAGATTGAGGGAAGTTTTATTCATTATTCAGAAAGAATTGTGGAAGTACGTGGCATTCAGCGGAGATAAAGAATACAGTTTTGGTTTCAAACGCAATGGCCGGTGAATCACGAAAATCCTCAACAGTCGGTCGCAGATGTTTGAGCTAGATTGTCTCTCTCCTTGATGAAGATCAGATGTTCACGAAGAGAAGGAAATCACCTGGCAACTCCAGCTGTGAACCATCCATGCACCTGTTTCAAAACCATCATGCTGAAGGAAGACGCGAAAAGATTGGAAAATGCGACTGCACCTGAGGATGATCTGAGAAAGACAGTCGTATATCCAGCTAAAGATGACTTAAGAGAACTGGATGTAATGCAGCACTCGTCAAGTGCCACTTGCAATTGACTGTAGAAGCCCTCCCTCTTCTCTTCTTTTGGGTTGTTTTTATGTTCTTTTCATATCACGATTCTGTTAGGGATTGGTTTTCACTTGATGCTGTTTGTGACACCACAATAGCAATCCAAACAGCGTGGTTATCGTGGTTGTCATCTGGCTGACATGAGTAGATTGTCAACAGTTCAGCTAGTAATGCAATTCCACTTGGTGTGATATATTTGAGGAGTCACTGTGCATCCACGTTACAGTGAGTGGTGGCTTCAATCCCATTGGAATAATTTCCGACAAGCACTTTCAGAGTTAACGTCAGCTACAACGAAATTGCTTGGAGAAACATCTCGTGGCCTATCAATATTGACAAACCATCGTGTCTTCGCTCAATACTCAAGATCAGATGGCCAGAAAAGTTCAACAGAGATCTCCGGGAGCAAACCAACCAGGAACCGATTGTGAAACAAATATGCAGAAGGAAATGGAGATGGATTGGCCATACTCTGAGGAAACCATCAAGTGACATCGCTAGACAACCCCTTGAGTGGAACTCGAAAGGGATGCGGTGAGTTGGTCGTCAGTGCGAGGGTGACTTGGAGGAGGTCATATGAAGAGCAGATAGAAACGAGTGAGCAGACATGGAGCCAGGTGAAGACTCTAGCAGAGAACCGAACTCAATGGAGAAGCACAGCTGAAGCCCTATGTTCCTGTAGGAATTTAAAGATACAATAATAATAATAATAATAATCGTGAACTAATAGAGACGTCATTTCTGTGTAAACAAGTGAAGACCTACTGCTTCCTGTTATAGTTATATTCATGAAAGTGTACATCTCCTTCATGAAAGCTGCGTCTAAACTGATGTTGAAAACTCCAACGACAAAAACCAAACTGATGGAAGGCACATAGAAGATGCTTTACTCGAGGTTGACAGTTCTGTGTAGTAGACGGACGTGTAACATGCATGCCGGTCTCAGGTAAAATATTCCTCAGGAAACCATATCACATAGCCAGTTGTCGATCCAAGGAGAGTTCAAACTAGATGATGGAAGCAATAATAGATATTCAAGCCAACCTGATTACGAAGGTGGAGAAACAAATCAAACAATAGTCTGATCACTCGAAGAACCTCTGCAAACGACTTTCACCTGAAAGTCAAACAGAAATGTCACCCCTATCAATATCAGTAGCACCCACAGAACTGCCTGGCAGTGGACACTGATTCTCAAACGAAAGCGGAAATCCTGAATACCAACAATTTTCTGAAGTCCAGCTAGGTACTTCTACAACGTCACTGCCTGCAGTCCCTAGGTATTTGTCAACCTCATATAACAGCTATTTTGCTTTGCTGAGGGTCAATGATTAACAAGTGTAAACTGGATAATGTGTCAGACTGTTCACAGCGGCGAGGAGAACGAAATACGCTGGGAAACTCATAAGAAGACTTTATAAGATCTGGATTTGTGTGTGGATGATATATGTTTAGTCTCACACAAACTCGAAGAATACATGACGGCGGAACGAACAAACTGGCAGGCAGCTAAAACATGACTGCACGTGAACACAGAGAAGGTGGATGTGATGAAAATTACCAATCAACAGAAGCAATACCCATAATCGATCACCATAAACTGGAGAGATTTAACAGAGGTTGCCCCCACCACGTGTCTGGCCAGGAAGCATCGTTTCAGCCACAGGTGGATGGCACGGATGGAGATGTCTATGCCAGTCAGAATCGGAAAGACATGATACGCCTCCATCAACCTGAAAGCAGTTAAGAAATCTTCCGCACGTAGCATGAAGAACAAGATTTGCATTTTCAACACCGGTGTCAAGTAAGTCTTCCTATGCGTGTAAGAAACTCGCACTGCGTGTAATGGAAATCATTTCCTACAGCTACCTGAATACTTTCATCAACAGCTGCTTTCGGTGACTCCACACAGAAGTTCAAATGGCTAGCTGGCCAGAAATAATGAGCAACAATTAACTATAAGCATAAACAAGCGAAGAGCCGATCGCTGAACAAATATGTTGGAGTTAATAAAGATGGATCGAGCGTAGATTGAGGAGGCCACCAAATGACATGTCACGCCAGGCCGTTGCTCGATTCGAATCTAAATAGAGAGTAACGAGTGAGCCGTCTTTGGGAGGGTGAAATGAGGGAGATCGTGTTAGGAAGAGATGAGAAAGTTTGGTCAATTCTGGACACAGTTGAAGAATACGGCAGAAAACAGAAGGAAGCGGATTAATGATTTTGAAGCCTTATGTTCCACTTGGAACGCAAGAGAATAAGACTAGTAATAATAATAACACTCAAATCAGCGTCTACCACCGAAACACAACACCTTTGTGTGATTTGATGTCAATACTAGAAAGCGAAACCAAGACTCACCGTTCAACTAATGACAGCAGTTAATTACTAAAAGTGACAGAATGAGACACGCGTATTTCATCAGAAACCAGAGTTCCAGCTGAATAGTGATCATACAAGATTGTGAAGGTGCATAATTGTTTACAGAATGAGGAAATATTTGTGTTATTTCACACACACCAACCAATGATTTAGAATTAGGCGTGATACCTTTAATTCATCGAATAGTCAGTAGTACAACTGGATCTCGTCTTTCCAACTCATATCATTTATAGGTACAATATTTTCTTTCTCTCTTTTCCTTTTCTCTCTCTCTCTTTTTCTTCCGGTATTAGCTGCTTTGTTTCTTTCTCTCGCTGACGTCAGTAAATATGACAGCTCCTAATTTTCTAACACCTTCAAACACTGTTCAGCTTTGGCTTTGCTACCGATATGTCAATATGTTTTTGTCATAATGAACTGAGATTTCCTATATGTATGTAGAATTCTATTGCTTGTTAACGTACTAGCTGGATGCAATACTGAAGTAAAAATGCTGGGAATTCCATTCTGTATCGCATGTACTGTTTATGGAAAAACGAAATTATTATTATTAACAAATGGTATTTCCGAAGAGAGAAGATATACTTGAGTTGTTTTCGTTGTGACACTTTGCTGCTTTTACAGGCTTTAAAACGTCTAAGAGATCTGATAAGCTTTTCATCAGCAATAATGGAATGAGAATTTTCGCCTCCGATGCAGACCGAGGAGAGTTTGTTTTGTGATAAAATCTATGATATAATCTATTGTATATTCTCCTTGAAGATGAAAGTTGTTTTTGCGTGACCAAATTGCATATTCTCGCATGAATACATTTAGTCATCAAGATAATCAGGAAAAAACCTACTTAACCTGGTTGATAACTTGAAAGATGGTTCTGAATTAACATTGAAGAAAGATACTGAAAAAACAGAGAGCATTGTGATTCTTCAGAACAATCAAGTAGTTCATTCGTTGCTTTCATTGAAATGTTACATGAAACCGCCTCCGAAATTAGAAATTTCGGCTGATAAACATCAGAATAGGGTAAATGCACACACAATTAACAGTTTAATGAGAACTCAATGAAGATATTCACATGATTGTCAGCATCATTTCACCGTCTCACTGTGCTCTTTTGCATGATTGCCAAGTAGCTTCCACTTCCGTCTATCACAGTCCTCTTCATGCCAATTTCAGATGACCAACTCATCATTCAATTGGTCATTCCAATGGAGAGTACGGTGCATTTATCAATGTAAATACGTGTGTATATATTCATCTGCGTCATCGTC
Organism: Trichobilharzia szidati; assembly: GCA_944472155.2. Taxonomy (NCBI): domain Eukaryota; kingdom Metazoa; phylum Platyhelminthes; class Trematoda; order Strigeidida; family Schistosomatidae; genus Trichobilharzia; species Trichobilharzia szidati. The sequence continues at coordinate 3,355,288 of OX235271.1, read as the reverse complement.
AGAAATGAAACCATGAAAGGGCAGAAATCGGAATTCAACTCCTTTATCCAGATGCAAACTATTGAATGGATGGTCGTAAATCTTAGTCTCAAATGAACACAATTGGAAGTTGAGTTATTCAAAGCACCACTTCGGAGAATTTGAATATGGACTCTGCTGTGTATGACAGCCGCTTAACCTGGTTACACGGAAAAAAATATTTTTTGGTTTCAAACCAGTTATGTTAGTGTAATTTTCACAGATTCCTCTACGATAACTTAAAAATTTGTTGACTGTTCGGAGATTGAGCTCCATTGGAACAATACTGAATACTCACTACTTGCAAGGTACGAAAACTGAAAGAAATTGGTGAAACATGTTTCAGCATCTACCGATCAGCCGAACTATGTTCAATTCGATATCAACTGACACTGACACATGACATTCATGGGCCATTTTGAAGCCTTTCGTGAAACACCATTGAACTGTACATCTGCGACTGGCTAATGCAAGGATATCACATTGTGCTCACATACACTGAATCACATAGATGCTTCTCACAAAATCAAAACGCATTTCAAATATTATCACAACACCATTTCATCATGAGAGTTCATGATTCTGGCTTCCGTCATTGATAAATAAAGCCAAAAGAAGAGGTCATTTGAATGTATCTCTTTCAGTCGAACTGATTGATGTGATTAAATCGATGAAAACTGGAAACACGATGCTACTTAAGAAACTTACATAAGACAATTACAAAGAGTAGTTTCATTTATTTCGGTGAATAAGTAGATACTCAGCCTACTCATACAGTAAAATTTGTTTCTTCTCACTGTTGTATTTCACACATTGGAATGTGAAGATAATGAGGACGTGTGACCTTGTGAGGAATCAGAGTAACAGAAGAAAAATCATACGAGAAAATTAAAAATAGAAAAATTAGAATAATAATAATTATGATAATGAAAACAACTTCAACTAATTCTCACGCTGCTCACAAGAAATTTTCATTCTTCTGTAATATGACGTAAAAGTAGTATGTACAGGAGCACATGCAGTGCAAAATGGAAACTTCTGATTCTGTGAGTACTCACAAATATGAGGCCAGAAATATCATCCAAGGTGGTTTCTCTCATCCTTCTTTTATTTGGATGTATAATGCATTGGACAGAAGCAGCTTGGATATGCTCTTTCGTCAATCTGAAATGAATTTGTCCATGTGAAATTATCTATTACATTATGAGGTGAGGAATAGTTGACTTTGGTAAATTTTGAGTAGGACAGATTAGCTTAGGTGAACTGTCAGTGACTATGACTTTTCAAGGAGAAAGAATGTATGGAGAATGTGAAAATCGCGATTTGACTTTCGTGAAGTCACACATTGTGATCCATTGCTGTATACTGATGATATTAAAGGCATAATTTATTGCTGATAATCGTATCAAAGTATTCACACAACTTTATTCTTCTGTTTATCTGTAAGTGTAACTGGTATTTCGCTTTTCATATACGTTGAGAATAACGTTACAGTGTGAATGTGCGTGTCCGAGGTCTTGTCAGTCAGAATTGATGTGATTACAAGCGGTATTAATTTATGAATGAAACCTCGTCATCCATTTATTATTACTGCATCACCACTGTATCATATTTGAGACGAACTTATCCAATATGGAATCAAATTCTGTCTTCTACACTTGCATTATTCTTATATCAACGATTGATGCTGTTTCACGTTGCAACTGCACTTATCTTGACAGCTTATTTCTCCAACAATAATTTGTTGAACATTTAATTTGAGCATCTATGAATTTAGCGCAACACATTTGGGCGAATAATATTGTGGTTTCAATTAGATCTCTTCAGGCCTATCCCTGATTGGCTTACACAAGCTGTGGATGATTACAAGAAATGTGAACGAAATACATTTCAGTGGAGATGTGATAGGATTAATGGATGATAGGAGAGAGGTTGAATATATAAGTAAGGAGTGGTGGAGGACTCATCAGTTGATTTTGTCTGACTAGGCCAATATGAGAGAGATAATGGCTGTACAAACTTCTTTTCAATGGATATTTTAGTTGTTTAATCGTTGTTCGAATTCCTATTGTCCCAGCTGTATGCAGTGGATGAATAAGAAGTCAGTTGGAAAGATTTGGTATGATGAGAAGCATTACCGTGAAAGCTTTTGTTTTCTCCACTACATGACGTTCATCAACTAAATGTGACGAAATTGAGCTGCAGATTGTTTTTGTCTGTCCTTTGACAAACCACGATGGCGATTGTTCATTAACACGTTGGTTGGTTGTCCAGTGATTCAAGCAGGCCATCAGACTATCATCATCATCATCATCACAACTCGAAGTAGCAGTGTGAAGTGATTTTTGTCTTGAAAGCACTTTGTAACTTAAATTTTGGTTTTATTCAGGAAGTAGGCAGTTGAAGATAATCCACCAAATGCAGACGACCTCATATTTGTCTGCAAATATTTGTGTTTTTTCTTCATTTAAACTAATGACGAGAACCGACTGTATGACATTTTTAGTCTGACATTGAGTTGTTGAGTCTCATATCTGATGCAAGTAACCCTCCTGGATATTTCTCTGGATTTCGCTTCTCCAAGTGGCAGCCTGTTTGACACCTGGGCTAACTTTCCGTACATCTACATATTTTCTTCTAAAACATCATGTTTTCATTTTTTATTTTAACAAAATATGATCACAAATCGTATCCAATACAGTAATGAATTCATTAAACGTTTTAATCCATATGGCTTTAATGCATCTAATAAAACTAAGAGAAAACATTATGATGGTTACCAACGTGCTCTCAAACAGACACCTTTATATCGCACAACTATTCCTGTTGTTGTCAGTACAAACTGTTGTTCACTCCCGAACAAAATTATGCATCTACATTGTCTGTCATCATCTGATAGCTATCACAATACGGCGAAAGTTGCATTACAAGAAACATGGCTCAATATACATTATGACGACAACCTGGTTTCCCTAAGTGGTTTTACATTGTTTAGACAAGATCGACTATGCTCCGAAGAGTAAAGAGCTAAAGGTGCTGCACATTTCATTCATTCTCAGAGGTCAACTCCAAATAATGTATGTTTTTCTTTCTCCAGTAGCTTTATTGATTGTATAACTGTCAAATGTCGTCCGAAACACTTATCCAAGTTTAAATACGTCCTCATCTCAAACATGTATGTTACTCCTGGTTGTTCCACCTCGGATCTATCTGATTTAGCTGATGAATTCACACCATTCGCTGTTACACATCTCGAAAACTATTTATCAGTTATCACTGTTGTCAATACGTGCGATTGTTCTTTTCTTGAATCATAAGTTCACGTCCGTATTGGTAAATTTCCAACTCGACTTGATAGAACACTGGATCTAGTATTCACTAATGATGTGGAAATATATGAAGCACGCAGACGTGCTCCTATAATGAAGTCTGATCATTGTTTTATTCATATGTTATCTAAGATATATAGCAGATATCACTATAATATCCTCTCAAATCTGTCCAGAGAAACACATCAAAGATGTTACTCTCAATAAAATATGCTCAAACTAAGATGTATATTAAATTACACAAACTGTGGAATTTTCACTGAACATACAATGGATGAAACTATTTCCAATCTGATTGACCATTTTTAATTCTGCCTTGATGTATGCTTTCCAAAACAGACACATTTCAAAAGGATGTAACGTACCAGACCAAAGGTAAATCTGGTCTTAGGAAAATAAACATTCAAATTAAATCCGAAATCAATAAGCTAAGCAATCTTTATAATCAAAGAATTTTGTCGTGTAAAACTCCAGGAAACATGTGGAAGCTTTTCAGAGAAATTACAGGTTGTAGTACGCATAGTACCTGTGCCCCCTGTTTTGATGTAAATACTCATAACAGATCTTTTATTCGCCCTCCTCAAGTACATTTGAGCTTCAATGTAACAAATAACATGACCAGTGACTTTCCTAGTTTTAAACTTCTGATGTTCTCAAATGTTTAAATCACCTAATCCTTCAGAGAGTCTAGGCCCTGATGGTATACCTGCCATTGTCCTATGGAAATGTGCTGATATTATAAGTAACCCACTTACCAACATTTTCAATAATTGTTTTCCAAATAATGTTGTACCTTCTCTGTGGAAAGATATTAAAATCATCCGTGTACCCAAGTCAATTTCTGGTAATAATGTTAAGTTTAGATCTATCGCTATTACCTCGCCATTGTTTTGAAACTAACGGAGGAATTATTGTTGCTGAAACTTGCTCCCTCCCTTAGGTTCTCAAACGATCTAAAGCAGCTTGCTTACAAACAGGGTAGAAGTACGTTAGACGCTGCTGCTGTGTTTCATCACAACATTGTATCCTCCTTAGACAAACGAGCCAAGTATGTCTGTTGTACGTTCCTTGATTATACATCTGCTTTCGACTCTGTGCCCAGAGGCCTTCCGTTAAACAAGCTTAGCCTTACACAAACTGAGTCCTGGGCTATCAACTAGCTGCACTCTTGCTTCTCTAATAGGATGCAGTACACGGTATATAATGGTGTATCTTCCTCTCCACTGCTTACTGAAGCTGGAGTTCCTCAGGGTGCTGTTCTTTCTCCTTTTCTCTTTTCCTTCTTCTTACATGATTTACCTCTCTCAGATGAAATCAACTTCGTCAAATATGCAGATGACCTGTCTGTATCGTTTCCCATTAAGTCTCAGTCAGACTGTTTCAAATTAAATAGCTTCCTGTCGGACATCAGTCAGTGGTCCAAACTGAACGGTCTCATGCTGAGTCCCTCAAAATGCCAGACTATTGACTTCTCCCTTAGGCATAAACAAAATCTACAAACACTAGTAAGTACTCATGAAGCCTGTTGAATTGAGGGGACTAAAATTGAAACTAAGTCTAATGCAAAATACTTCGGTCTAGTTCTATCTTCCAACCTTACTTGGACATCTCATATCCTAACGATTTCTAAGAAAGTGTTCTGTCTAACCTAATACATTAAGAAACTTAGACAATCCGGAATCACTCAACCTCTACTTTCACAATTTGTCTACTCTTGTATCTTACCTATTCTACTTTACTGCTCCCCGTTAGTCTTTCCTGGGCTACTGAAAAAGGACTATATCATCCTGAGAAGGATGTTGAATGCAGTTAGTAGGTCTGTTGGTTTGAAAAGCTCAGTCAGCTCGTCACTACATTAGTTGAAAGGCATCTGAATCCATGCGTAAAATAGTTTGAAGCCATAGTCTCTGACCTCAAACATCCGCTTCTATTCCCAACTCTCTCCTTGTATGTCATCAAGTAGAACCAGAAATCAGTATAAAATAAATTTTGCTCGTACAACCAAGAACAGGAATTCAACGATACTATATATGGCTCATGTTCTAAGTGACAGAGACGATGTTAAGCGCGAAACACTTAGCTACCTAGATTATCAACATTGCTTACTTTTTTGTACTTTAGTCTATTCCCTCTTTTGTGTTTCTACTGGTTCCGACTACATTAGCACTATGAGTATTACAAAATTGACCTGTCATTAACCATCATGTAATATTAGTTTTGTGGTTGTTATTTGTTCGGCGATATTGACTGACAATCTTGGTTGTGAAGGCTATTGTGACCATCTTAAAATGTCTTATTATGCAGGATTACTCACATTACCACTACAAACAACGCATTCGACCTGACAGTAGAAAAACAAAACAACCCTGATGTGTTATTTTATGTTTGTATTTTAATGTTGTTTCAAGCAAATTAACTGATCATCTTGGCGATAAACATTCTTAAATATCATGTCATTACTTCCTGTATGACTACAGCTTTACCGTCACCATGCATAATCATATCGTAGCTTCCACTACCCAATGCTGAGATGTTATTTTATGTTGTTTATATTCATTTCTACTTCTTGGTATTTTTTCGCATTTTTCTAAGAATATTATTTTGTCTTTACTTTGTTTTTGTCGTCATGTCACCCTTGGACGTCCCACTCGCCGCTTCCCTTTCTGGTTACACTCGAGCGCTTGCCTGACGCGCGATGTCACCCAACGGCCTCCTCAGCGAGTGTCCAATCCATCTCCACTTTATCTTGTATATTTATCAGGCGATTGGTTCCTGTTTCGTTTGTTCCCATAGTTTCTTGTTGGTGATTCTTTCCGGCCATCTAATCTTCAGTATGGAGCGAAGACAATTGTTGATAAAGGTCTGCAACCAGTTGAAAAAAATATTCTTGGTGACCCGCCACCAATTTTCTGATCCGTAAAGCAAAATTGACTTGACGTTTGTATTGAAAATCCGAATCACTTTGTTGTTGATGCAGGCTGAGTGACAGCGGAAGAATTCCAGATTGGTTACAGGTAGATGAGTGTGTTTTTCGCCTTCCCGATTCTCGCTCGATTTGACATCCTCGTCCGTTCCTCCTGTGGTTGAGACAATGCTTCCTAAATAAGTGAAAGAAGTAACCTCTTTCAAATCCTTCCCGTTAATGGTGATTGGCACTGAATTTTGCTGTTGTTGTTGGTTGGTTATTTTCATGACCTCCGTCTTGTCTATGTTCACCTGGAGTGAGTCCTGTCTTTGGTGCCAGCCTCTTCGACCAGTTTGTCGGTTTTCGTTTGTAAGTCTTCGATTTTGTGTGACATCAAACATAAATCATCCGCGCGCGGAATCCAGGTCTTCTAGGTTCTTCACGTCGGTCCAGGATATCCCTGTCTTCTCGTTTTCCACTGTCTGACGCATAATCCAGTCCACCACCATTGGGAATATCATTGGTGATAATAAGCACCCTTGTCTGACTCCTGTGTTTACTCCAAACGCTTCGCTGAGTTTTCCGTTGTGGACCACTTGACATGTGCTGTTGTCGTACATCTGTTGAATAAGGTTGATGAATATTTGAAGTAGGCCGTAGTACTTAAGTAGCTTCCAGATTACTTCGCGGTCAACGCTGTCGAAGGCCTTCTCAAAGTCTATGAAGTTGAGGTAGAGATTTGATTCCCATTTCATGCTTTGTTCGATGATAATGCGTAGAGTTGCAATTTGGTCATAACATGATTTGCCTTTCCTGAATCCAGCTTGTTCTGGTTGGCGGAGTTCTGTATCCAGTGCGTCCTTGATTCTCTCCAGGATGATGCGACTCAGGATTTGACTTGGCGTCGACAGTAGCATGATTCCTCGCCAGTTCTTGCAGAGTCCCAGGTCGCCCTTCTTTGGTAGTTTCACTAGGTAACCTTTCCTCCAGTCAGTAGACACTTTTCCCTCTTTCCAGATCTTTTGCAACAATGGAGTCAGCATATCTGCTGTCGTTTCTGGGTCCGCTTTCAGTGCCTCCGGGGGTATTCCATCTGGTCCAGCTGCTTTTTCAGCTTTGGGAAGCTTGATTGCATTCATTACTTCAGTTTTCGTTGGAGGATTGGTGTCAACTTGCAGTTGTGTACGTGCTGTTGTTGGTATTACTGGACGGGTTGTAGGTGGTGGTCGGTTCAAGAGTCCTTTGAAGTGGTCCGCTCATTGTTTAATCTGCCTTTCTCCCTTGGTAATTGGGTTCCCTTGGCTGTCTTTTATAGGTTTCACTTGTGTTGATCTCTTCCCGGATAGAGACTTGGTTATCTGATATAATGTCCTCAGGTCCATTTTGCCTGCTGCCTTCTCAGCTTCAGTGGCCAGATTGTCGTAGAATTGTCTTTTGTCCTTCCTGGCACTCTTCTTCACTTCTTTGACCAGTGCTGTGTAAGTTGACTCAGCATCTACTTCTCTTGTCTGTCATCGCATTGAATAATTTTCTCTTTCACCATTCTCCCCTCCTCTATTAGCTTCCAAGTGTCCGTTGAGAGCCATTCCTTGTCTTGTTTCTTCTTTCTTCCTAAAACCGTTGAACACGTTTCGTTGAAAATCACCTTCAGAGATTTCCAACGGTCTTCCACGGATGATTTCTCGATGGTGCCACGTAGTGTTTCCTGCTTTGCTCTGAGAGTTGCAGTGAAAGAGTATTTTGTGGTTGTGTCTTTCAGCTTTTGCGTGTTGAACTTTCATTGTTGCCTATCCCCAGCTATCCTCGAGGCTTTCAGCTTCACCTTGGAAGTCTCTTGTACTAGATAGTGGTCTGAGCCCACATCTGCTCCTCTCCTCGATCTTGTGTCCAGTAGGCTCCGTCTCCACTTCCTTGAGATTGAAATGAAGTCTATCTGGTTTTTGGTGTGTCCATCTGGTGAAATCCATGTTGCCTTGTGTATATCCCTGTGTTTGAACACACTGCCACCAATCACCAAATCATTGAAGGCGCAGAAGTCTGAGAAGAGTTCACCATTTTCGTTCATTTCACCGAGGGCCTCACGACCCATGGTGAGTTCTCTTCCTGTATTGTCTCCTCCCAGTTTCGCATTCATATCACACATCAGGATTTTGATATCGCTCTTTGGGACGTTGTCCATTACTGTTTGTAGTTGACTGTAGAAATCCTCCTTCTTCTCATGTTCTGAGGCGTTTGTAGGCGCGTAGCACTGAATGATTGTAACCTTTTTTCCTTTTGAGTTGAACCTGGCTGTCATTATCCTGGAGGAGATTGGTTCCCACTGCATGAGAGTTTTATCCGCTGTTGGTGACATCATGATGGCTACTCCCTCGGTGTTCTCGTGATTGTCCTCTGGGTGACCGGAGTAGATTATTGTCTCTCCAGTTGATAGTTGGCTCCTTCCACATCCGTTCCATCTGCTCTCGCAGATTCCCAACACTCCTATTCTATATCTCCTCATTTCTGCGGCTACCTGAGCAGCCTTCCCAGCTTCGTACATTGTACGAACATTCCACGTCCCCATCTCTATTTTTGCTATCTTCGAAAGAAGGCACATCGGCTGACTGGCTTCCCGAAGGCTTTCACCAGCCTGCGTCATTTCACTTCCCTGATTCCAGCGAAAAATAAGGTTATTGTTTGTATTTTTAGAATTTTGAATATATTTGTGCGTTGAAGTTTTAGTAGCAATTTGGTTAAGTTTTGGGGGTGGAGTTGCTAGCACAACGCCCCAACCCTCCCTCTTTATCCGGGCTTGGGACCGGCTAGAATACTAGTGACCTAGTTTATTTTTTGAAATACTCCTATTAAATGTTAAATAGTGAAATTCTGAGGCAAATATTGTAGATATATGCTGAAAATTCGACACTGTACCATTAGTACTGTTTCTGGAATAAAGCGAATTATTATAATTATTCCTAATAAACAGTATCAACCGAATCGTTTTCCAGTGGCTTCCACCATTTGCTCAAAATGTCATCCACTTCTTATTCTTTCATCATTGTCACGTAGCTGATGTTTAAACATCTAATATGTTGTGTGGTGCACAGGAACAAGAGATAAGTGAAGCGAAATAGATCAAAGCCTAAGATAGAGCATCGAAACGAATCCAGGAATAAAGAACTTCAGCTGGCACAGTAAGGTATTCTGACAACTACTTCGTTCTAAATTGTCTGTGAAGAGTTTGATGGAAACTGCTTTGTCGAAACTACTTAGAATCAAACCTATTTGTTTAAAATTGATAATTTCAAAGAAACTCCTGACTCCCACTTTGTTATTGGTATCGACAGGACACCTGTAAATGGCCCTATTGGAAGCGTTTGTTCCCTTGAGGTGTGGGCATTTGGATATTTGTACCAAGTCAACTTAATAATTACTCATGATCTTATTGCGTGACTCCTTTGCCATTATAGCCAAGTCTGTAGTCACTTTGTATATTTTGTGCGAGCTTGAACCTTGTGTGTATACACTGTAGAAGTGTGATTTGTCAACACTGTTTGTTAAGTTCGGAGTCCCCTGTCAACTGATATTATGTTATATTTGGAAGTATGTTGACATTGTTCTGTTCCTAAATTCAGATTGCATACAACTGTTGATAAGTCGACGAACCCTTGTACATGATTTACAAAAATTATTCTTGTTCAGGGGTGACTGAGAGGATTCCAATGTTTTTGGAGTTTATAGGCAGGTGTAATAACGCTTCAGGAAACTTGGCTACACGACTCATATGACGATTATTCAATCTTACTAAATCCTTTCAATATTTACAGACAGGACCGAAGTAGTTCAAGGAAGAAGCGAGGCGGTGGTGTTGCTACTTTCATCAATTCTCAGTGGTCTGTTGCCAACAACGTCTAATTTAAATTCTCAAATGATAATATTGACTGTATAAATGTCAAATGTTGACCTAAACATCTATCTAAATACAAATTCATTTATATCACGAATATTTATATCACACCTTGTTGTAGCGCTTCAGAATTATCTATGCTTGCTGATGAATTCACTATTTTCGCTGCCACCTCTTTTGGTAACTCCCTGTCCATAGTGACAGGTGATTTTAATTCATGTAACTGCAGCATTCTCACAGTGAAAGATCATGAAAATGTTGTTAAATTTCTCACCAGGCTGGAAAATTCTCTTGATCTTGTATTTACAAATGACTCCAGAATATACGAAGCTCGTAAAAGAGCTCCACTGTTTAACTCAGATCATTGTATTGTACGGGTTTCACCTAAAATTTATGGGAAGTTACACAAGAGAACTTTTTCACACCTTTCCAAGAACACTGTACATGGATGTTACTCTATGGAGAATGTTCAGAACCTCAGAAGCATGCTCAAAGACACAAGGTGGGACCTATTTAAAGAAGACTCTCTTGATGACACAATCTCTTATATTACAAGTTATCTCAAATTTTGTCTTGACACCTGTTGTCCCAGAGAAACGCTCTTCATCACATTTGACAGTTATCCTCCCCTCAACTTAAAAAGCTTCGCAGACAAATAGAAAAGTTATCTATAATGAAGGATAACGCTGGTTTGAAAAGAATAAACATCCTAATAAAGACTGAAATGCACAGATTGAATTCAATTTACAACCAAAAGTTTATGTCCTGTAAAAAAGCGTCTAACATATGGAAACTTTTCAAAGAAATTACTGGTGGTAAGCAGATGAACAGTATTCCTTATTCCCTTGATGTTTCCAAACTAAACAAGTCCTTCATACATTCTCCAACGAATTCCAAACTTTCTAGTGTTACAAGTGTTAATGGATTTAGTACAAATGATGTTCTAAAATGTCTCCAGTTTATGAACCCTTTTTGTAGCCTGGGTCCAGAAAGTTTGCGTAGTGTTATTCTTAAAATTTGAGTAGATATCCTGGGCTATCCTCTCATGGACATATTTAACGAATCTTTTTCTAAAAATGTCGTGCCAGCCGTTTGGAATGACATTTAAAATATATCTATTTCTAAGTCGTCTACTGCGACATGTTTTAAATTCAGACCCATTGCTATTACTTCCCCTTATCTAAAAGCTATGGAAAATCTTCAACCTTCATTTTAAGCCTTTAACGATCCTAAACAATTCGCCTGCAAACACAGTAGAAGCATTTTAGATGCAGCTGCAGTCTTGCATCATAACACTGTCTCCAGCTTAGACAAGCGGGCTAAATTTGTCCGCTGCACCTTTCTAGATTATACATCTGCTTTCGACTCAGTACCTAGGGACATTTTACTAAACAAGCTTGCTGAAACTCAAACTGACTGTTGGGTTGTCAAATGGCTGCATTCTTATTTCTCAAGAAGAAAGCAATACACTGTATGTCAGGGAAAGTCGTCCACTTCATTGCTTACTGAGGCTGGTGTCCCTCAAGGCGCTGTCCTTTCTACTTTTCTGTTTTCTTTCTTCTTGCATGACTTGCCTCACTCCGATGAAATGAACTTTGTTAAGTATGCCGATGATCTAACTATTTCAATGTCTGTTAACTCTCAGCTTGACTGCATCATGATTGACAACTTTCTATCAGGAATTAGCGAATGGTCTTCGTCTAACGGCCTTGAACTAAATCCTTCCAAATGTCAGACTGTCAACTTCAGTTTCCGATGTAAACGAAAGTTAAATGAAGCCTTTGGTTCTTATGACTCTTGCAAAATCGATGATACTGATACAGAAATCTAGTCTGAAGTTAAATATCTTGGTTTAATTCTCTCTTCTGACCTATCCTGGTCCTCTTATGTCTTAGCGATTTCTAAAAGAATATTTCGTTTGACTTTTTACATTTAGAAGTTAAGGCATTCAGGCATAACTCAACCACTCCTCTTACAGTTTATCAACTCGTGTATTTTATCTATTCTTCTTTACTGTTCACCCTTATTCTTTCCTGGATTGCTTAAAAAGGACTTTGTCATACTTTGTAGAACTCTGAAAGCTGTCAGTAGGACGAGGACGTTGGGCGATATCGTTGACATTGTCACTGATAGGCACTTGATATCATGCAACAGATTCGCTTGAGGAATTTTGTCAGACTGTGAGCACCCAGTCTACCCGCAGCTCCATCCTTGTGACTCCTCAGGTAAAACAAGAAGTCTTTTCAGAAGACTTTATGCACGTACGTCTGATTATAAAAATTCCACTATACCATATTAAGCACCTACTTCACGTGATGAAAATAGTGTCAAACATGAACTAACTAACCTTCTTAGCACCACTAAATAGACCATTTCCTTCAACCTTAAAGCATCACTCTTTATTGTTATTGTATTTTTTTATATTTATAATCCTCTGCATTTTTTCGTTTTCTTTATTTTATTTTTCATAAGTGTGGATTTAATTTTAAGCTGTATTATAACTGCTGATTTTGCATTTCCCCTCACTATACTATATCAACAGAACATTAGACCCAATAATTTATAACATGCTAAAGTTCCCAAAACTGTATCGACAATACCGTTTGATTCAAACTCAATGTTATTGTTATTGTTACTATTATATCTAATAATTATGTCGTAAATGTGGACAACTTCCTCTGATTAATTTTATTTTAATTTTTAATTTCATTTATATTTTGATTAAATCAGATGCACTATTGTCACAAATACTGAAAATTCCATTCTGTTTTATCAGTACTGCTTTTGGAATAAAATAAATAATTATTATATATTATTATCTTACTGTACATCTGCGTTTGGCTAATGCAGGGAGAACACATTGTGCTCACATACACTGAATCAAATAGATACTTCTCAAAAAATCAAAACGCATTTCAAATATTATCACAACAAATGTCAAAGCTCACTTTTTCAAATTAACCTGTGCACTGAAAATGTAGCCTAGTAAGTCAGTGAAGGATTGACAAGTAATCCATGCAGCATAGACAACTCAAGTACATCGAAAACATTCTACGACACAACTGCATCTTCACGGAATATTGCAGCGTCCATATAATCTCTTTTGTTGAAAACAACTCAATTCATATACCGCAGAGTCAGACTGAGACGAAGAAATGTGAATCAAATATTGTGTGCTTGAAGACTTCGCTTTCTTTTCTAAAACAGAGGAAACTGCCAAATTGAATGCACGAAGTTATGGAATGATTGGGTCGAAAGAAAAAACTGATGACATTTTGTGTAGTACTGCAATGAAATAATATTTTCAAATTATGTTCAAGTGGCAAAGTGTTACTGCAGACTGGCAGATTTCATTGTACCTCTCAGATTCCTCGATATATGATGTCAGTGGCGTGACATCATGAGGTGTTGTTTCACTCACCAATCACAACACTCACAGTCTTCCACAAATGACCGATGAAATCGTGATTACTGTAATCAACCAATCATCAGATTACAACAATAATTGTGACTGCTTTCTGTGGTATAAATACGGGAACGGAAAGTCAGTTATCATAAGAATATGGTCCACTTCGCATACAGCCACGTGGCTTTCGTCACTCTGTTGGCATTCGCAGCCATGATTTCAGGTGAGCATTTTCTCGAAAGGTGGTATATTTGTGGCTCAATCCTTACGAAATATTTGCCTTATTCACTAGTACTGTTGAATGTTTCGCTACTCACTCTCACAGTTCGTTCTCTCTGGTTGAGTTTTTTCTTCAGAATGGTCACTTTTGCATATGAATTCATCTCAATTTCATCTTGCTTGATAGATGGTGACCGGAAGCGTAATAGTACTCGTGGAGGCATCTCTCCTCTTAATCCTAACTAAAAGACTTTGTATATTAACAATTGTACAGTGACATGCTCTCTCGTTCTGATAGTGTTTCAGCTAAAATTTCCAAAGATTGTCCGAATACACATTTTGAGGTGATGTGTTTATGCACTGCAATGGCATACATAAAGCCCTCCAAAGGAGTTTGATACAATTCAAGTGGAGAAATTGTTCTGACTATCTTCAGTGTTCTGAAACTGCTTCTCTGTATAATAACTGTTGTTTTCACTCCCTCATTTCATTTCCAGGTGAATCGATGAAGGCAGCTGAAATTAAAAAGAGGATAGCAAAAACTGAACGTAAGAATGTATTACGTGCATATTATTCGAGGTTAACAATCTACTTGACAATTATTCATGGCAATTGTTTGAGAATAACGAAAGTCTCACAATGATCGATTTAGTCATGATCTTAATTGACGACTCGAAAATTGATATAATATCATTGAAGACAGTGTGGAGAATGGCTGACTCACCTGAAATTCCTTCAGTCGTCTTCAATGAAACTATTTACAATGTGTATTATCCATTTGTTATCAGTTATCTTACATCACATATAATGATTCATTCAAAATATTCTCCTCTCCCCACAGAAAAACTACCCGAAGCGATTGCGGAGGTCGAAGCTGCTGAAAAGAGAGTGCAAATTATTGAAGGTATATATAACATAAAGCCTGATTGTTGATAATATTTTCGCTCTGACGAAAATATGCTTCAAATAATGTTTTCGAAATTATTACTAATGATGATATCAATCATGTCATCTAGTATGTAGCATTTAGTGACATAAATAAAATACACGTCACCACAAGTTGTTAACTTTCAACGCTTTCGCTTTTCTGTATTCCTAGAAAAGATTCTCAGTCAAAATGCAAGCTTACGAGGAAAATTAGGAAATTGTAAGCAAACCGTATCTATTGAAATGATGGACCTCCTTTTTTAGATACAGACTGCCTGGAAACTGCATACAAATACAGGTGGGGAATATCCACACTTAAATGTGCGTTCTAAGAAATTCTTTTCTTTTCTGAAATAATTTTATTCGCGAAATTTATTCACTACTCACTGTGCTTCTATTTGATAAGTGAGAAGTCACTTTCTTGATATACTCTCTATTGGTGATATGTCTTCTCACCGGTCATTTGAATAATATACGTCTTTTCGGCTCCGGCGTTGTTAACTTACAAATGATAAGAGCCGCTAAATATGTCAACGTCTTTCTATCTTTCCTAGATATCGCAGAGGATCTCGGCAAAAGTAAGCTAGATATTTTGAGTCATTTCTATACTTATCTGCAATCATACTTATTTCTCGTCAATATTCTGTTCAACATTCTTCACCTGGCTTATATTCACGCGTTAACACCTCAACTATCGTTATTTCAATGATGCACTTTATTTGCTAACGTCAAATAAATGTGAAGAACCTCCTCATTCACCGATTAACATGAGGAAGTGATTGACAATAGATGTTTGACTGTTGTATTTCTCATTTCGGATATTCGTTGACAATCTACCAAGAAGTAAACAAATTTTATTCGCCTCAATTGTGATTGTGTTTGTATTCAAACTGCATCAATGTGTATATGTATGATATTGATAACAATAGGAATGAATTGATTCATTTGAGACTGATTTATTTACAGTTGACGATGGAACACTTGGTGATATGATAACTTGTTGCCGACAACAATCCTCAGCATATAATGGTGAGTAGCATTTTAATACGCTAACCGGCTCGATTTATTTTGACTGTATGGAGTGACGATTTTCGAAATTCCAGTCTCCACATAATGACACTGCTTTTCTTCCCTTACACACCCACAACTAGAAAAAGTGGAGGCGTTCCATGTGGACAAATGTCGCGCAAATCTAGGTTCGGTGAATCAAGAAGGTATTCGTTTTTTCCTTTTTTACATTCACAATGAAATGAATAACATTTTCGTGTATACCCACGATGAGGGTATACCTTCACATATCACAATACCTTCATCATGTTTTGAATTCATGAACATCAACCTCGTATTGCAGGACAGTCTTTGATGAGGATTCTCCAAAAGTCGAAAACTAATGTATGGAGGTATATGAACAACTTCAGTGGTGGTCTAGGATGTGGTCGGTCGTCTACAAATGAAATTGTTCAGATGGTGTGAATATGAGTAGAAACACACACTGAAAGACAATCTAGTGAACGTGAAACTGAATGACTACTGACATAGTGACATGATGACTGCAGTTTGAACATGGTGCAAAGTTAACATCATGCAAGTGGATGAATTCGTGAAGTTGTCAATTGCTTGAATCTGTGCATGAAATAGATTGTTTTCATGTCACGTAATTTTGTTTTCCAATCTCATAATTTGATTCTGAGAAGTCCACTCAGGAAGATACATTCTTCATGAATTATTTCAGATCTGCAGGAACTGAAAGCTCAAATCGAAGGAGTATTCTACCACAACTCCTGGTTAAGCGTTGAAATTTGTGAGTTCATTTTCTCTGTAAAATGAATAGTCAGAGTCTATCTAATATTAGTTATCTTACGAACTCATTGATAGACAACAACAATCCCTTCCACTGGTCAATTCAAATATTTCTCGATGTCTTCTATCATTTCTAGTTTACAAGAATCTTAACACAACCCTGTTGAAGACGTTGACAGGTGAGATATAATTTGCATCAACTTCCATTCTCAAACATACGAAATCGACATGCGAGGATAAGGTCTGTTAATGGAGTGCACGTTTGAATCTCCAAGACACGAAATGGGAGACAGTCTGGATGGGGGATGATGAGTCGGCGAAGCACAACACGGGATTCGGATATTCACTACAACAGCTAGATAATATTTTTCACCATCGACTATTCTCCCACCATACAGCACAAATATAGGTCAATGAGTGTGTGTTTCGAATTACGATCTCGAATACGCCTGTTTAACTGTGTGATGAAAGCATCATCAGTGGCGTTGTAAGTTACCGTGCGGATATCGTCCAATGCATAGTATCTAGACAGTTGTAAATAAACGGTATCATGAATGTATTGGAATACACATGCACATTTCATACGCGTCACTGAGGAAATGCAAGCCAGCCATTGAAATCCACACGACGCATAGTGAATCATTGAAAAGTAGCAACTCATTGAAATTATCACTCACTGAAAATATCCCGAATACTCGGATTGTGTAAATAAGCACACAGTTCACCAACAATCATCCTCCTCTCCAGTATATGATTTTCTTGACTATTTCACCAGTAATATTTCATCCAATAATATTGCTAACTGATTTTATTCTCATACAGAAAAATGAAAAGGAGAACCAGGGTGAATATCAAAGTACTACTGAATACATGTAGATTGTAGAAGCTTTCGTAAATATTTCATTTTCAAATAAGTAAATTAAATAAATCAATTATCTGCTATACCGCGATTTCTTCATGAATTGAAACTTTTATTGAACTGCCGGTGGTGATCGGATGTGGTTCAATGCGAATTCGCGGTTGAAGACTTTGTGGTTGGCTGTCGTCGTCGGGAACGTGTTAATGTGAGACTGGTCGTACGGTGGCTGTTAGGGGACTGAGTCTCTTCAGTAGAGTGTGCGTCACACGTATATGCGTAACCGACCTCAATGGAAATACGATTGTGTCAATGTCTTTCGAGTGATTAATCACTGATAACACGGACCAAATGGACCAAGAGCACGTAAAACAAGTTCCTACACGATTTGCAATCGAAATATTTGGCGCGACACATGTTGGTCATTAATTCCAGTATCTAACATAGTTAAAACAGTAATGCTCCTCACCACTGATATCAAATAAGTACATCTGAATGAAGACACGCCGGATGATATCTAAATATGCTGAAATGTCTGTAGAATGAACAACCATAAATTGGCTTGAAACAGAAGAAACCGTTTATTGCATCCTCCTGCCTGTCTATTCAAAACCTCCTCGAGAGACTCACAGTCACAAAGTTCTACACAGGCAGCTGGAAGTTTACTATTAGTCGTAAAATATGTGAAGGTGTATTGAACATCCACGATAATAACATGGAAACCTCAAAATTACCACGTCAGTGCCGAATGCAGCTATATAGGCAAAGGAAATTTCCAGCACAAAACAAATAGTCTAGGGCAGAATTAAACAACTGAAATTTGACCGTAGACGTTACACGACAATCTAGTGAAATATTCATTATGTAACTTGAAAATCCCCATTCAGTCATATAAAAGAAAAGAAGGCGTTCAGCGAAGAGACTCTTTTCGGCGAATTCATTCACTTAGCTGTACAATCGCATATTTATACAATTTTGTTTGTGTGTGTGTACATTAGATTTATAAAGTTTAGATAATTATGTAATATAAGTAATTTTTGCTTGGAAACAAACGTTAAGATGGAAAATAAAATAGAATTGATTAAGTGAGTAGAATTCAGATGAGGTCAGGTTGGAAACAGTGTTAATGAGTGGTGTTTAAAATCAAGTAAGGGTGGGGTTAGAGAATAATACAGTTGAAAATAAGTAAGTTAATCGGATGACGTAACTCAGTTGACTAGAAATTGGAAGTGGGTCAAGTAAGTAACATTGTTAATGAGGGTAGAGATTACAAAAGGGTGGGATAGAGAATAATATAAGTGAAGATGTGAAATAATAAAATGCAAGAGACAAAATAATACAATTAGTAAGACTAAAATTAAGAAAGATTACGTCCATTGTAGATTTAATGAATGAACGAATTTCTTTTGTATGCAGAGTTCAGGATTTAGCAAATGAATTGCCATTGCTTCTGCGATGTGGAGAAGTTTGATCCGCACACTTTTAGCAAGATTGCCTTGTATTCTGTAGATAACTTTGAAGTTTATTTCTGGTTTGACTTGGTGTCCAGAGTCGATCAAATGTTCAAGGATCGAGCTGCGGGGGCATCGGTTTTCTCCTTTATAAAACCATGAAGGTAAATGTTCGTTGACGCGTTTGGATAGCGAACGCTGAGTACGGCTGATATACCTGGCTCCACACGAGCAGGTGAATTGGTAGATGCACATAGATGAGGCCAACAGCGGTAGCTTATCCTTCACGGACATACGAATCATTGGTCTCGCGGAGAACCTCAGTCGTAATTCAGCTGCAACGAAGGTTTTCTTCAATGAGCGGGAGAGCCGATTTCTCAGTATTTCTGTAGATTGGTCTCCATTGAACTGTAGGTTCATATAGAGAATTCTTTTTGGAGCACTGGGTGTGGACGGCTTCTCTGGTCTGGGTTTCATTGATTTTGTGATAAATCTTTCTGGATAGCCATTTTCAAGGAGGATTTTCTTAAGAGTGTTCAATTCATCTTCTATGGCGTCCACGCTGCAAATTCTACGTATTCTGTGGCTTAGTGAACGGATTAAGTTTCGTTTAGTATATAGAGGTACCCAACTGTGGAAGTTAGTGAGCTGTCCGTTCCACGTTGGCTTTCTGTAGATGGATCTTTTTAATGTCCCGTCTTGTTGGCGTCTCGTCAGTTGAAAGTCAAGAAAAGATATCTTTGAGTTAGACTCTTTCTCTAGCGTGAACTGAATCGCAGGGTGGCAGTTGTTGAAGAACTTCAGAATATCTTCTAAATTCTCTTCGTTGTTGCAGATGATGAAGGTGTCGTCGACGTATCTCTTGTAGAGTTCAAAGTTGTCAATCATATTCTTTAAACAAGTGTTTTCGAGTTTTGACATAAAGAAATCCGCAAGCAGAGGGCCTAGTGGTGAGCCCATAGCTATACCATCCTTTTGGCGATATATTTCATTGTTAAAGGAGAACTGGACGTTTAGGGTGCATCTCAGCAGAAGTTCTTTTAGATAGTCGGTGGGTATGCCGATGTTTACTCCTTCTGAGTGGATGAGCTCGCATATGTGACAGATTGTTTCAGTTAGTGGAACATTTGTAAACAATGAAACAGCATCTAGTGAGATCATCGTTTGATTAGAAACATTGACGTTTTCGACGCAGTTGGCGAATTCAAATGAATCTCGCACTGAGTGACGGGAGACCTGTTTTCTGATTGGCTCAAGTAGGTCTGCTAGCCATTGGGCAGTGCAGTGGTAAGGTGAATTAGTCATGTCGAGGATCGGTCGAAGTGGAGTGCCCATCTTGTGTACTTTAGGAAGTCCGTAGAGTCTTGGTATATTTGAACCAGATGGTTTCAGGGATTCAAACGTTTCGTTGGTAATGAAGGATTCGTTCTTCAGTTTACGGAGGATGTCTGTTAGTTTTTGTTCACTCTGCTCCGTCATGTTTTTCTCGTTGGCCGGTTTAGTGAATTTAGATTCATCAGATAGAATGCTCAACATTTTACTGATATAATCCTTACGGTTCATGATTACGATTCCTCCACCTTTATCAGGACGTATCAGCATAATCTCTTCATTGTTCATCAATTCTTTCAGCTCTTTGTAGTGTTTCTTCGTTAGTACGGATCTTCCGTTTGTATTGCCATTTATAAATTTGTGGCAACAGTCGAGGACAGTTGATTTGAATTGTTGTAGGTTCTCATCGGACGTTGGTATCAAGTTATAGGTTTGGTTTATCAGGTTTTCAAATTGAACCAGGCATTGAAGCTTGTGAATACTTCGTGGTTTTACGCAGAACTTCGGACCAAGAGGTAACACCTCTAGTTGAGCTGTGGATAGTGTGATGTTTGAGAGGTTGAATACATACTTTTCTGGATTGCTTGGGAACGGACGTTCGGTGTTAACTGAAGGCTTTAGGCTCTTAAGAAGGTCAGATTTAATGTTGTCACATTGTTTCTCTGTGACTTCTTTTACATATTCTTTTACATATTCATTATGAGGTGGCACCAAAACTCCCTTCACATGAAACGCCAACAAATGCAAGTCATGCCTGTCCTCGTTGGTTCAACGTGTGAATGACTGCATAGTTTAAAACAAGCAATAAAGGTTAATAAAGCAGGATCTAATGAATTCATCGAATTTCGGTAGGACCCGTCAGCTGAATACTCTACATACACGGACATATATACTTTTGAAATTACATTGGGAGATATAGGACTGATAAGTAAACAAACTACATTGAATTAGTCATGCAGAAAGACAGGTGCGAATGTTTTTCCAGGTCATGTTCAAATAGGCAAGGGGAGAGTGTGAGAGATCAAAATTAAGATAAATTGCATTACGCTTCAATCACATCACTTAGATAAACAATTAGACATTAGAGAATATAACAAGAATTGCAAACAGAGTGATGTCAATAGTAGTAGTTATAATAAAATTATTAATAATAATAATAACAGTGTTGAAGTGAATCAAGATAATCCTACTGATAAAGATAGTTTTAAATGAATCAAGAATATTAAATAATGAGAATAAAAATAATAAGGGGTATAATTATAAGTAAAACGTATTACCATGGTAGATTCAGAGTCACGACCATCTCCTTTTGTACACAGAGACCTGGTTTGTAAACTCGAATTGCACAAGCCTCTGCAATTGCAAGCATCTTCTTGTTTCTTTGTCTGCTGACAATAGTGAATGACTTGACCACATCGATATCATGTCCGTAATCCACAACATGCTTTGTTATTGAGGATTTTGGCACGTTGCACTCAGCTGTTTCAACCATTTTGCCAAATGCTCCATCATGCGAGTAGACAATCTCCTTTCCGTACGACCTATGTATTTGTTTCCACAAACACACTCAAATTGATAAACGCATTTTGAATTGTCGAGGATGGTCAACTGGTCTTTCCCAGATTGTTGAAGCACTCGTTTCGTGATGTTAAGGAAAACAACTTTTGTGGCATAATTAGTTCTCTTGATGGCTTTGTCGAGTCTTCGTTTGACTACTTCCTGTACATCATCTCCTTTGAACGGCAAGTTGATGTAGACAGGTTTCTTCGGAACTGTTTGGATTGTTTTGCAGGGGCTATTTTCTTTAGAGCATTTATTAGTGAACTTCTCAGGATATCACTTCTTAGATAAGATATCCTTCAGAGATTTCATTTCATGCTCAACAGTACTGTCAGAACAGATTTTTCGTGCTCTATTGAACAGTGTTCTGACTAAGTTCGTTTTATACTGGATTGGAACAAAACTCTTGAAATGCATGTACTGTCCTGTCCATGAAGACCTTGTAAATCTAGATCTTTCGATTGTGCCGTCATTCATTTTCGTCAGAAAAACTTCTACGAATTTAATAGTATCGTTTTCTTTGTGTCCTACTGTAAAATTGAGATTTGGATGGCATGACTTGAATTTTATCAACATATCTTCGGCTATTAGAGAAGATTTGTAGCTCAGGTGGATGATTTGCAATTAAAAGTGTTCTCTCAGCTGGTTAGTTTAGTCGCGAAGCTTTCGTCGTCCTTCCGGACAACATCTTCAGCGCCATATTTAGCAAAGAGTGAAATGATTGAAATTTCTTCATGCGTGATGTAATTTCGTCTCCTGGTTACTATCTTCACACTTTTAATTGCAAATATCTTCGGCTTTTGATCTGCTTCCACAGACAATAAAATATCATCAACATATCTTAGGTGTAGATCCGTTTCTTGTATATGTTGCTGCAAGGTACCAGTTTCTTGACTGTGACAAGAATAAATCAGCGAAAAGTGGTCCCAAAAGGCTTCTTATTGCAACACCATCAACTTGACGGAATAGACGCTCGTCGAATCGGAATTGGACATTTTTAGTACATCAAAGTAGCAATTTCCTCAATTCCGATGTTGCAATGAGTATGTCTTCAGCTTCTTTACATATGAAGTCGATAGTCTCCATGACTGGCACATTTGTGTAGAGGGAGGTAACATCGAAAAAGACCGAACGTTTATTGGATACATTGAAATGTTTGATTTGCTTGACAAACTGGAATGAATCAGAAACTGTATACGTTTCGAAGCGTTTCTGCAGGGGCTGCAACAGTTCACATAGCCTCTGTGCTAATTTGTAGTATGGTGAGTTTATCAAAGAGAGTATGGGTCTTAACGGCGCTCCTGATTTGCGTATTTAAACAGGTCCGTTTAGTTTTGGGATTTGTGACCCAATTTGTTTGATATTTCTATATGTGTTTTCAGCTATGTATTTCTTTTCGAAGAGTTGGCGTAGCTGCTGTGCAGTTTAACTTTCAGGCGACAAAGTTTGGTCTTTTGCATGATTATCTAATTTGAGTTTAGATTCATCGGAGAGAATTTGATGCATTTTTTCGAGATAATCTGTCTTATTCATTAGCACTACGCTTTGTCCTTTATCAGCATGTGAAATAACAAGATTAACGTCTTTTAGGAGCTTGTTTGGTGATCTCCAATATTCTTTGGTGATATGCGACTTTTAGTTGGAGTTGTTTTCATTATCATTATTATTTTTATTCTAACTTTTCTATTTTTACTTTTCTCGTATGATTTTTCTCATGTTACTCTGATTCCTCACAAGGTCACACGTCCTCATTATCTTCACATTCCAATGTGTGAAATACAACAGTGAGAGCAAACAAATTTTACTGTATGAGTAGGCTGAGTATCTACTTATTCACAGAAATAAACGAAAATACTCTTTGTAATTGTCTTATGTTAGTTTTGAAAGTAGCATCGTGTTTTCCAGTTTTCATCGATTTACTCACATCACTCAGTTCGAATGAAAGAGATACATTCAAATGACTTCTTCTTATGGCTTTATTTATCAATGACGGAAGCCAGAATCATGAACTGTTATGATGAAAATGTGTTGTGATAATATTTGAAATACGTTTTGATTTTGTGAGAAGAATCTTTCTGTTTCGGTGTTTGTGAGCACAGTGTGTTCTCCTTGCATTAGCCAGTCGCAGATGCACAGTTAATTGGTGTTTCACGAAAGGCTTTGAAATGGCTCATGAATGTCATGTGTCAGTGTTAGTTCATATCGAATTGAACATAGTTCGGCTGATCGGTAGATGCTGAAACATGTTTCGCTAATTTCCTTCGGTTATCGTGACTTGCAAGTAGTGAGTATTCAGTATTATTCCAACGGAGCTCAATTTTCGAACAATTAACAAACTTTCCAGTTCTGGTAGAGAAATCTGCGAAAATTATACTAACATAACTGGTTTGAAACCGAAAACACATTTTGTTCCGTGTAACCAGGTTAAGCGGCTGTCATACACAGCAGAGTCCATATTCAAATTATTCGAAGTGGTGCTTTGAATAACTCAACTTCCAATTGTGTTCATTTGAGACTAAGATTTACGACCATCCATTCAATAGTTTGCATCTGGATAAAGGAGTTGAATTCCGATTTCTGCCCTTTCATGGTTTCATTTTCTGACGGAGGACCTAGATGAATATATACACACGTATTTACATTGATGAATGCATCGTACCCAATGAAAGCATTGAATGAACTACTTGATTGTTCTGAAGAATCAAAATGCTCTCTGTTTTTCAATGTCTTTTTTCAATGTGAATTCAGAACCATCTTTCAAGTTATCAACCAGGTTAAGTAGGCTTTTTCCTGATTATCTTGATGACTAAATGTATTCATGCGAGAATATGCAATTTGGTCACGCAAAAGTAACTTTCATCTCTATGCAGAATATACAATAGATTATATCATAGATTTTAATACAAAACAAACTCTCCTCGGTCTGCATCGGAGGCGAAAATTCTCATTCCATTATTGCTGATGAAAAGCTCATCAGATCTCCTAGCCGTTTTCAAGCCTGTGAAAGCAGCAAAGTGTCACTACGAGAACAACTCAAGTATACCTTCTCCCTTCTGAAATACCTTTTGGTAATAATAATAATAATTTGCATTTTTCCATAAACAGTACTTGTCATACAGGATGGAATTCCCAGGATTTTTACTTCAGTATTGCATCCAGCTAGTACGTTAACAAGCAATAGAATTCTACATACATATAGGAAATCTCAGTTCATTATGACAACAACATATTGACATGTCGGTAGCAAAGCCAAAGCTGAACAGTGTTTGAAGGTGTTAGAAAATTAGGAGCTCTCATATTTACTGACGTCAGCGAGAGAAAGAAACAAAGCAGCACATACCGGAAGAAAAAGAGAGAGAGAGAAAAGGAAAAGAGAGAAAGAAAATATTGTACCTATAAATGATATGAGTTGGAAAGACGAGATCCAGTTGTACTACTGACTATTCGATGAATTAAAGGTATCACGCCTAATTCTAAATCATTGGTTGGTGTGTGTGAAATAACACAAATATTTCCTCATTCTGTAAACAATTATGCACCTTCACAATCTTGTATGATCACTATTCAGCTGGAACTCTGGTTTCTGATGAAATACGCGTGTCTCATTCTGTCACTTTTAGTAATTAACTGCTGTCATTAGTTGAACGGTGAGTCTTGGTTTCGCTTTCTAGTATTGACATCAAATCACACAAAGGTGTTGTGTTTCGGTGGTAGACGCTGATTTGAGTGTTATTATTATTACTAGTCTTATTCTCTTGCGTTCCAAGTGGAACATAAGGCTTCAAAATCATTAATCCGCTTCCTTCTGTTTTCTGCCGTATTCTTCAACTGTGTCCAGAATTGACCAAACTTTCTCATCTCTTCCTAACACGATCTCCCTCATGTCACCCTCCCAAAGACGGCTCACTCGTTACTCCCTATTTAGATTCGAATCGAGCAACGGCCTGGCGTGACATGTCATTTGGTGGCCTCCTCAATCTACGCTCGATCCATCTTTATTAACTCCAACATATTTGTTCAGCGATCGGCTCTTCGCTTGTTTATGCTTATAGTTAATTGTTGCTCATTATTTCTGGCCAGCTAGCCATTTGAACTTCTGTGTTGAGTCATCGAAAGCAGCTGTTGATGAAAGTCTCCAGCTAGCTGTTAGAAATGATTTCCATTACTTGAATGGAAAATTCTCACACGCATAGAAAGACTTACTTGAAAATGCAAATCTTGTTCTTCATGCTGCGTGCGGAAGATTTCTTAACTGCTTTCAGGATGATGGAGACGTATCATGTCTTTCCGATTCTGACTGGCATAGACATCTCCACCCGTGACATCCACCTGTGGCTGAAACGATGCTTTCTGGCCAGACACGTGGAGGAGGCAACCTCTGTTATATCTCTCCAGTTTATGGTGATTGGTGCTGGGTACTGCTTCTGTTGATTGGTTATTTTCATCACACCCACCTTCTCTGTGTTCACATGCAGTCATGTTTTAGCTGACTGCCAGTTTGTTCGTTCCGCCTTCCTGTATTCTTCGAGCTTGTGTGAGACTAAACATTTATCATCCACAAACCAAATCCAGATCTTCTAGAGTTTTCTTATGAGTTTCCCAGCGTATTTCTTTCTCCTCGCCGCTGTGAGCAGTCTGACGCATAATCCAGTTTACTCTTGTTAATCAGTGACACGCAGCAAAGCAAAGTAGCTGTTATATGAGGTTGACAAATACCTAGGGACTGCAGGCAGTGACGTTGTAGAAGTACCTAGCTGGACTTCAGAAAATTGTTGGTATTCAAGATTTCTGCTTTCGTTTGAGAATCAGTGTCCACTGCCAGGCAGTTCTGTGCGTGTTACTGACATTGATAGAGGTGGCATTTCTGTTTGATTTGCAGGTGATAGTCGTTTGCAAAGGTATTTCGAGTGATCAGCCTATTGTTTGATTTGTTTCTCCTCCTTCGTAATGAGGTCGTCTTGAATATCTATTATTGCTTCCATCATCTAGTTTGAACTCTCCTTGGATCGACAACTGGCTATGTGATATGGTTTCCTGAGGAACATTTTAGCTTCGACCGGCATGCATGTTACACATCCGTCTCCTACACAGAACTGTCAACCTCGAGTAAAGCATCTTCTGTGTGCCTTCCATCAGTTTGGTTTCGGTCGTTGGAGTTTTCAACATCAGTTCAGACACAGCTTTCATGAAGGAGATGTACACTTTCATGAATATAACTATAACAGGAAGCAGTAGGTCTTCACTTGTTTACACACAGATGACGTCTCCATTAGTTCACGATGGTTTGTCAATATTGATAGGCCACGAGGTATTTCTTCAACAAATTTCGTTGTAGGTGGGGCTTTCTCTGAAAGTGCATGTCGCAAATAATTCCGATGGGATTGAAGCCACCGCTCACTGTAACGTGGATTCACAGTGACTCCTCAAATATATCACACCAAATGGAATTGCATTACTAGCTGAACTGTCGACAATCTATTCATGTCAGCCGGATGACAACCACTATAACCACGGTGTTTGGATTGCTATTGTGGTGTCACCAACAGCATCAAGTGAAAACCAATCCCTAACAGAATCGTGATATGAAAAGAACATAAAACAACCCAAAAGAAGAGAAGAGGGAGGGCTTCTACAGCCAATTGCAAGTGGCACTTGGCGAGTGCTGCATTTCATCCAGTTCTCTGAAGTCATCTTTAGCTGGTTATACGACTGTCTTTCTCAGATCATCCTCAGGTGTAGTCATATTTTCCAATAATTTTGCGTTTTTTTTCTGCATGTTGGTTTTGTAGCAGGTGCATGGATGGTTCGCAGCTGGAGTTACCGGGTGATTTCACTCTCTTCGTGAACATCTGATCTTCATCAAGGGGAGAGAGAGAATTTAGCTCAAACATCTGCGACCGACTGTTGAGGATTTTCGTGATTCACCCGTCAAGTTTCTAGAGCATATACATGCTCTGATTATACCTTTGCGTTTGTAACCAAAATTGTATTCCCCTTCTCCTCTGAATGCCACGTACTTCCACAATTCTTTCTGAATAATAAATAAAGCTTCCCTCAATCTGGTTGGCGATTGCATCGTGATGCGTTCCAACTTACCTTCAGGTGTAGCTACGTAAATGAGTCAAGAGATAAGCTTCTCTTCTGTTAACACAGATAACTGATTATTGTCGTTCTTTGTGTGTGGTTATCTCATCATCCGTCACATCCACCATGTTCACTTGCAGTCTATTCTTTGCTGCTTCTCCTGCCAGCTATCTGTTGTTGGTGAATCCGTGTTATAAATAGAAACTTGGAGTGGGCAATACAGGCAGACTGATGATTTTTGAAATCAGCTCACTGAGTGAGATGAATAAGAACAGGGATTTATTCGCCGAATTCTGCAACATCAGTGATTTCCTTACTGGAGGCAGAGTGTACAAACACAAGGATGAGCACACAGCTACAAGTGCTTCGTCAAATGATCACACCGAAATTCATATAAACTCCGTGTGAATTCAAGCAGAGTGGAGGGAAAATCACGAATACATGCAGATGCACAAACATTCAGAACCTGATGGTGTCTTCGCCACACTGAAACTGACGAACGAAGCCACGAAATAGACTTTCCTGGTAGCTGTCGAGAAGAAGTCAGAGAGGTCCATTAACATCACCTGGGAGACCTGTGTAAAATGAACACTGCTAATTCGTGAATGCAACATGGACACAATCTTGCTCAGAAATGGTAGGAAATAGTATGCAACTTCGTTTTGACTCACCACGATCAGCTGAAACTGATAAGCAAAAGAAGGAGGGTAACGCAAACGTTGAGCCTGCGTAGAGGTGAAGAGTGGAAGGCAAACCTGGATATTACCTCAAACGCAGTGAACTCAGAATGACGAAACATGCTCTCACAATAGACCCCTGACTTGAAGGAATTAGGTTGCACGTAAGACAGATCTCAGAACTCTACATGGGATAATCCGTTCTTTTACCTTGAAGGGGATCAATGCAAATGAAATAGGCAAACGAGAGTGAATGAAACTCACCCAACAGTCAGTTAGAACAAAATTAATCGTCAATAGCTTTTTGGAAGCGGTATATAGATCTTTTCGAATTCTCACTTTCATTTTGCCATAAACTTCAGAGAACACCATGATACAATATGTGCAGACAGGTAACCTTCGATATCTGAGAGGTGTGATGCAGATACGCAGCACTCAGAACTATTTGTTTGGTCACGCATATCAAAGAGACATCAAGTCTCGTCTCCATTTTCATTGTAAAAACTGACTGAACGGATACACTGATAGTTTTGGAGTAAACGAGACAAGCATGTTAGTCTACCGAACAGACTAACGACACCTAGGAAACTGTATTTTGAGTACGGCATTCATAGGTGCATATTTGAATAATCCGTTAGCATACAATATGCCCGAATTTCATGAATGTCCTCCATGCAGTCATTACCGAAGTGAACAGATCAAGGGGTACCAATCTCAACAGTTAACTACAAAGTGAATGAGAGCCATCCGACGAGAATTCACGTCCATCTCCTCTGCACTACTGAATCTATAACGGACCAGATATATCAATGGTAGCTGTGCATACAAAGGAGAATTGTTCCACCGACCCTAACATCCCAATGACAAGCTCACTTTTGTTTACCACAAACTTGCTCTTCTTTATTTATTCGTTTGTTTTTATTGTTTGTTTGTTAACTATTCATAACTTTTGCTCATGTCTACAACTCTCAGGCAATTTTTTATATTCTCTTTCTGTTCTATGTACATGCTCACGAAATCATATTCGCTGAAACATTCATCCATAACGCCACTCCAGCACCACCAGTCAACTCCTCTGAAACGGTGATTCAGATAATTATGATTCAGGTAATTATGGTTCTGAGTAATGACAATTCATCATCTTTGTTTTTGTAGGTCTTGGTTGCAATCACGACATTTTGAAGATCGTGCGAAGAGGTGACATATTATGGTCAATTGTGGATCCAACTGAAGATGACGGCAGCAAACAGGACAAAGTCTAGATGCGTCATTGAAGCCCTATTTCCCCTCAGAAACTTTAACTTCCAGTCAATTCGTTTCTGTATTTTAAGAACCCCGTTGCAAATTTGTTAAAACTGAAATGAACTGAATAAATCTGTTGCCTATTTGTTACGCCTGCACCTGCTAATTGCTATAACGGTAATAAACTCGAAGGAAACGCTACCGTGCTTAAATGTCCTGTGTACCCGCAGATTCACTGAGCCAAGCAAATGACAAAATACAATAACTGCCCTTTGACTAAGATATTGTATTGCACTATGTAGCTATTGCAATGTGGAGTTTAAGGAACGACAGCTGATATTTCTACATTTGCTTAGCCGTAATAAAGTCAGCTCACAACCGTAAGAATGAAGTCTTCTCATTGCCTGGAAATGTCTATTCTCATCTAATCCATCAGCTCACGCTTTGAGAAACTGTTTACTCTTGTATACTTACTTC
Organism: Trichobilharzia szidati; assembly: GCA_944472155.2. Lineage (NCBI taxonomy): Eukaryota > Metazoa > Platyhelminthes > Trematoda > Strigeidida > Schistosomatidae > Trichobilharzia > Trichobilharzia szidati. The sequence continues at coordinate 3,325,119 of OX235271.1, read as the reverse complement.
CTCCGCTTCTGCATTGCTCTCATTGAATCTCCCCTCGACTAACTGACAGAGATTTTGTGACATAGTGAATGACATTGAAAGCTGTCGGCAGGCTCTGTGGCCTTCCTAAATGTACGCTGTAGGCATGGTATTCACTTTTGGTATGCTACGTAAGGAGGAAACGGAATAAAATATTTTAGAACATGTTGTGAACTCCATGTTGTTTTGATGGAATCGGTTTTTGTCATTATAATTTTTGTCGTTAATTAGAAAGGACTGTAGAGATAGGCGTGAAATGGAGAAGTGGTCTTGAATCTTGATGTTCCACCTGGAACACATATCAATAATGAGAAGTGAAATTATATTTTCTATAATTGGTTTGTAAGGATTAGTTTTGCTTTTACGAGATGATCACGGATTGGTCTCAGTTAGAGAACCATTGAAAATCAGGGAGTTATAGAATGAAACAGCTGTTGACTACTCCCTGGAAATATAAAGAGCACTTGGATGAAACAGCTATCCAGTACTCCTTAGTATTTAATAGTTCTCTAACTGATGTCAATCCTTGATCGACTCGTTGAATTATATTTGCATTTTTGAAATTACTCTTAGTACTATTATTATTGCTGAGATCCATCGAAAACGTGTTGATCGCGCTACGCCATCGCTATTTTAGTCGATATGAGATTGGTTGGGAAAAGTGTTCCTCACTCAACTTGGCGACTGTCACCGAAACACAACACCCATGTGTGATTAAATGTTCATGCTAGAAAGCGGAACCTAGAATTCTCATTCAACGAATCACATCAGTTCATTCCTAAAAGTGATAGAATGAATGAGACACGCGTGTGTCATCAGAAAACAGTGTGCTAGCTGAATATTGATTAAAGAATAGCGTGCACACGTATGATAAGAATTTGTGTTACTGATGCACAACACATACAGAATGCTTAGTACAAGTGTGTTAGTTGAATAGTGCTTAGAAAAGATTATGAGAAGTGTACAAATGAGGTGATTTTGGCAACGCGTAATTGTTTACAGAATGAAGAAATATTTGTGTGATTTGAGGTCAACATCACGCGTTGTATGTCTTATTTATAATTATTACTATCTCTTATAATTTTATTTCATAAATAATCTTAATTATATCAATGAAGAAAATAACAACTGTATCACAAACAGTAATTTTAGTAGAAATATGCAATTTTCAGCATGATCAGCTCAGAGATCCAAGAGAAGCGATAGGACTTCAGATAGTGTGTGGAATAAATCGGTTAGATCAGTGGAAAATAAAGCTGAATTGGTTGGGTAACTATCCTGCACTATCATACTGGTCTACATCACTTGTTCCACATGAGACAACCTGATTCTATCAAAATTCAATTGCCATGTATAATTTCCACATGTGTTATGCACAAACTTACTTCAACCTTCGTCATGAAGTAAATATCTTCAATGTAAACACCTTTTGATTGAAACTGTTCACAAGATGAAAGATGAAACTGGTTTGTATGAAGTCAACTGATGGGTGTGAATAGTGTGAAAGTGAAGTCAATCCGATATGAAGCAGAAACCGGGATATTTCATAAACTGGAAGGCGTTTGTCAGATAATCGTACGCGAGTAGCATCTGAATAAAAAGATTCGATGTATGTTCTCGGTGTCAATTTAACTTGACAATTAGGCCATAGAATTTAGAATTCATGAAGATATCATGTTCAGCGATGGCCATCGAAGAACTGCACTTCATCACCAAAGTGTTTCATTACCCATCTTGAAATTCAGGCTTCCCTTGATATATCTGATATCACAATGGTTGACTTCACATACCCTTGCCATTTCACTTATTACACACAGTTCACAGTTCACCTTAGCTTCTTGATATTCGGTTCATCTTAAATTGACTAATTCTACGTGCGCTTATGTCCTCATGAAACTCACCTTTACTAATGCATATCAAGTGGTGATCAGTCGGAGTATTGCATATTAATCATCACCCAGTCCTTGAAGTCCCACTTTCATAATGTCGAATTCATGTTGAAAGACATCACAAGTGATTTCGATTTACTTAAGTGTTGGGCAGTGTAATGGTGAGCTTTGAGGCGGGACTCCGTTTTAATTAATATGGCTGGTAAAAATTGCTTTCATATGCTGAATTTCGTTTCACACTCAACACCGAAATCCAGGAGTAAATGCCTAAAATACATTTTTCGGTTTTCGTAGTGATGTTTATTTTAGATATTCTCTTGCGTTAGGAGTAGAATATAGGGCTTCCACAACATATCTCCACTTCGTTCTGTCTTCTGCCATCCTCTACAGCTGGGTCCACGAATGATCAAACTCTCTCATCTTTTCCTCACACTACCTCATCCACGTCACTCTCGCAAACACGACCCACTAGTTCCTTCTATTCGAATTCCACTGGAGCGATGGCCTGACATGCAATGTCATTCGGTGGCCGCTTTAATCTATGACATATCCATCCCCATTTACTTCTACATATTCGCTGATCGATCGGCTCACTCCTGAAGGTGTTATCTCAGTCAGAATTTTCTGTTGCTTATTGTTTCCAGCCAGCTGAACATTTGATCTTCAGTGTGAAGCCAGAGATGAAAGTCTGCAATCTGTTGGAAATCCTCTCCGTAACACGCTGACTTCACATCGGTGTTGAAAATGTGAATCTGGTTCCTCATTCTGATTGCAGTAAACGTACACGTTGATAATGGCATATCTTGAATTTCCGACTTTGTCCTGATTTGACACCTTCACACGGTGGTTACTTCTGTTGAATCTCTCCCGTTGATGGCGATTGGTGCTGATTGTTGTTATTGCGGTTCGTTGATATCCTCATCAACTCCGTCTTCTATATGTTCACGTGGAGTCCTGTCTTCGCTGCCTGCATCTGCCGCCAGTTTGTTGCTTTTCATCCGCCTGCAAGTATTCGAGTTTATGTGAAACAAGACATATATAATAAACACGCATAGTCCACATCTTCTTGAGTCTTCTCATTGTTGGTCCGGCGTATTCCTGTCTCCTCGATCCTTGTTCATAATGTGGCACATAATTCAGTCGACCACAGTTAGGAATATCATAGGTGATAATAGGCAGTCGGCCTTGTCTTATTCCTGTTTTCACCTCGAACGAGTCACTGACTAGTCCGTTGTGAATCACTTGACACGTGTTATTATCATACAGCCACCCATAATGGAATACAGCCAGCTGTTGAATGATTGAACCTTGAAGCAGGTTTCCGATTAGTATGCTACTTTCGCTCAGTCACATTACACTCTTATTTTTCTGGCGTTTCTTGCCAATAAGTTGTGGGATTTATTGTAATTATTTAACTTTCGAAAACAGAATCTGTGGATATTATCGTGTTGACTGATAAACCTATGACTAAATGTTCGACATATTGCGACTGTTCAACACTGACCAATGTCTATGATTGAATATATTTTTGCACCTGGACATTCAATTCGACCCGAGTCAGTGAGTCTATGGTCTTGATGTCATTTCGGCCAACTGTATTTGACAATGATACGATTGCTTCAGCTTTGCTTTATTGCTTTCGCCGCTCGCTTCTTGTTGTAAATGTTTCTTCATAAATGTCGCTTCTCCGTAAAGTATATATTCTTGTAACGACATACTTCTCTGGCATAAGGCTAGCAAGCCCACCGTGTGAACAAAGTTGCAACAGAAACTTCAGTAGGCTGAGCCTACATGCGATAAAGGAAAAAGTCTGTGTGAGGACAAGGAAAGTCCACAACATGTACCAGACTGGCAAAGCTGCTCGGATTGCAAACGAGATGAATAGATATGATGACCAAGTACTGGGAATATGCGAAAGCAGATGGAATGGAAGTGCACGCACCAAATTGTCAGCGAAAGAGTTGATGTTCTACTCCGGTCACCCAGTAGACAATCACGAGCATACTGAGGCAGGGAGTGGCTACTATGATTTCACCAATGATATCGAAAGCATTGATTCAATGGATGGCGATCTCGCTAAGAATAATGACCGCCAAATGAGACTTCAAAAGAAGAAAAGTGACAGTTATACAATGCTATGCACTGAGAAACAACGCATACCTCGAAATGAAGAAGAGTTCTGCGGACAACTACAAGCAACAATGGACAATACTCCAGTCGATGACATTGAAATTATAAAAAGAGACACGAATGCCGAACTGATACCAGACAACACAGGCAGAGAACTCATCATGCGTCGAGAGGCTCTTGGAGATATCAATTAAAACGGAGAAGTCTTTCGCTGACTTCCGCGCTTTCAATGAACTAGTGATCGCTGGCAGCGTATACAAACACAAGGATATCCACGAGGCTACACAGGTGTCGCCAATCAGGTGAACCAAAAACCATAACTGAATTATTTTCAGTGTTGCTCAACGGAGTGGAATATAAGGCTTCGACTACACATTTCCTGGCTTTTACCTGCCCGCATTATTCGAGTTTGTGTGACACTAAACCTAATTCATCCACACACAAAATCCAGATATTCTGGAGTCTTCTTATGAGTTTCCAAGCGTATTGCTTTCCCTCGCCCCTGTGAACAGTCTGACGCATAATTCAGTAGACGTCAGTGTTGAATGTCATCACTGATAATAGGCAGCAAGTCAGGTTCTACCCCTGTGATCATTCCAAATGGCTTATTGAGTTTTCCATTGTTAAGTACTTGACACGTAGCATACTCACGTATCTGATATATGAGGCTGACAAATACTAGGCAGTGAAGGCCATAGCGTTCAAGTGGTTCTCAGATTATTTCGCGTCAGCGATGTCTGACGAATGCCTTTTCGGAGTCGATGAAAATAGGGTTGAAGTTTGACTGCCATTCTCTTCTAGGCTGTGTTTGATGACGATGAGTATAGTTGAAATTTGATCAGCACATGATTTGACTTTCTGAACACTGCTTGTTCCGGTGGGTGTTGGAGTTCTACATCCAGCGAATGTTTTATTCTCTCACGGATGATGCAATTCAGTATTTTTCTAAACGCATTTATCCACGCCATTTCTTGCAGGTAAAGAATAAGTCAGCCATTTTGACAGCTTGACAAGGTACCCAGGATTCCTTCCAGTCGTTAAGCTACTTTCCTTCCTTCCAAACCTTTTTCAATAATTTCGTGAGCACAATAGCCAGAGACTTTAGCTTATTTTTTAGTGATTCGAGGTAGACGAATTCTGTCTCATCCAGCTGCTTTCCCGACTGGAGATCAGTAGTTTGATAACATTCAGGAATTCTGCTTCCGTTTGGGAATCAGTGTTCACTGCCATGCAGTTCTGTGCGTGCTACTGATGTTGATAGAGGTGGCATTTCTGTTTGACATTCAGGTGAAAGTCGTTTGCAGAGGTTTTTCGGGTGATCAGACAATTGTTTGATTTGTTTCTCCTCCTTCGTAATCAGACTGGCTTGAATATATATTATTGCTTCCGTCATCTAGTTTGAACTCTCCTTGGATCGACAACTGGCTATGTGATATGGTTTCCTGAGGAACATTTTACCTGCGACTTCCAGGTAGGTGTCCGTTGAGAGCCATTCTCTGTCACGTGTTTTTCTTTCTTCCTGGAACAGGTGTACACGTTTTCTTGAACAACACCTCCGTAGAGTGAGATTCAATGTTCTTCCACACCAGCTTCCTCAGTGATGCCATGTAGTGTATTCGACTTGTCTCTGCTCCGATTTGTGGTGAAAGCATTTCTGAGTTTCTGAATGTCCAACTTGAGTTGCAGTGACTTGTCTCCAGTTGTTTGAAAGAAATTTAACCTTATTCTTGAAGTTCCTTTCCACTGTATGATAATGAAATTTTTACCCACGTTTGATTTCTTCTTTCAATATTCGTCTAAAATTTCCGTGCCATGCATTTATTATATTTTGTTTTATTATCTGTTTGTATTTGTATGAATTAGTGTGATTCTGATCTTGAACTATTTCCGGGAATTGTTGTAGTGTGACTCAGGTGAACAGAGTTTCGCTTCAACTTCGTTTCTAGTATTCTTCTTCATCCACTGTTCCTTCCTACAGGTGAATTATATTTTACAAAAATTCTCTGGAATATCTGCTCTGTGCTCGATCTGTCTGTTGCCGGCATAGCTGCCTCACGCTGCTTTTGAGGTTACTGATCGAGTTTAGTGTTCATTTTAGTGTTCTCAAACAGAACCACGTAGATTTTGCGACGAATAATCCTGTTTTAGCTGTCTTTGGAGAGTTTTGTATCCGTGCGTCTCTCAAGTAGGTTTCGACGAGCCAGACCGAATGATGCAATCAACGCTTTTCTGTGTACTCACCACAACGATTCCAATATGCTCGTAAAAATACAGGTTAATGAAATTGCATATCTATTTGATTGCCTAAAGGATTTTATCATGAGCTGACATCAGTTAGAAAACTATTGAATATCAACAAGGAGTGAGTACTGGACAGTTGACTTCCTCGCCACCTTGGTTTGTGTTTGCTCTTCAGTAGTAGGCACCCACCCGCCGATGAAGTTTGAAACCACGACCTTACAGTTACAAGGCAGTGAGCTTACAGCACATTAAGCAGTCGCTGAGACTCTATTCAATGGTCAGTCAGCGAATTAAAACTTCTGACAATTCTCGCATGATATAGTGTTCAAATTTTTGTACTTGGACCGAAGTCTTGTGATGCAACTTCTAAAGTGAATGACCTGAACATGGAAGTCCGGTTCGACGATTTTATTGACCAGATGAAGGTTCTGATCCCAATCTCATGTGACAGTGGAGACCATTCCAAACTAACCATTGATTTGTTATTACCTCAAACTTATTACGTGATGCCAACTTCTACCTCTTTTCATCACTTTCAGTTAGTCATCCCTTCCAGGCTCCCCTTTACATTACGTAATGTGTTTTCCGAGGACAACGTTTACCACTATCCGATTGGTCGAAAGATTTCCTTGTTTAATATCATAACGACTGTACAGCATATGTAGAAATAAATCATCGAAAATAATTTTCTTCGCTGTTTACGCCTTTTTTCATGTTTCGAAAATATCAACAAATCATCCAGCTTTCACAAGATAAATTTCAAAATACATCGAAAGCAGCTGAAAGAATTGAAGGGTGATAAAAACTTGGTCATCACATGGCCAGATAAGTGTTCCTGAATCATCCTGCATTGAGCTCGATGTCATTCTACGTAGGTCTGCTCACTGTTTGCCCAACGCATCTCCATTTGTTCCTCTATATTTGTTGAGTGATCTGTCACTGGTTGGTTGGTGAATTTTCACCATTGTTAATTGTTTCTAATTCTCCCAGGCTGAACGTCCATTTGATCTTCACGAGTGGATGCCGCAAATGGTGATATCGGTTCGCCAAGGAAGCATGTTGTAAATGTTTTTCTCTACACACAGATTATTGTTGAGATCCGCGTCGAAGAAGTGGCTGATGGACTTAACAGTGGTGTTTAAAATCCAAATTTTGTCGTGTTCACTGCGTTGTTCAGGAGATTTTCGCATTGAACTTAAAGTGACGAATATGTGTCTTTACTTTCCAACTGATGTTTTGACGACGTCTTCCGTGCCGATTGCTTGTAGTTGACAGGATGCTTCCTAGATGATCGACGGAACTAACCTCTTTCAAATTTCTCCTGTTGCTAGTTATTGGCGCAGGGTGCAGCCGCTGTCGTTTGTTTATCTCCATCACTCCCTTCTTCTCTATGTACACCTGTAGTTCTGTCTTCGCTACTTGCCTCTTCAACCAGTTCTTTGGCTTTCGCCTGTATGGCTTCGAGTTTTGTGTCAGACTAAACACAAATCATCCACGCGTGAAGTCATCATCATCAACAGTCTTCTTATCGGTCCTGAATATCACTGTCTTCTCACTGTCAGCGCACAGACTGGCGAATATCTAGTTCACCATAAATTGAATATCATCAGTGATAAAACGCAGACAGCCTTGTGTTGCTCCTGTATCCTCTTCAAAAGCCTCTCTGACGTTTTCTTTGTGAATCGTCACCTGACACGTGTCAGTGTCATATAGGTGTTGAATGAGGTTGATATGAATTTCGTTCACCACACTCTATAGTGTTGAAATAATTTCCAATTTACTTCATTGTCAAAACTATCGACGGAATTGATGTAGAGATTTGTTTTTGAATTTGCGCCATCTGTCAGCAGTCGCCTGTCAGCTTTCACTATGTGACATTTGGAAGTATGCTAACATTGTTCTGTTCACTTACTTAGTTTGTATACAGGCGAAGAGAAGTTGACGAAGTATACGACGGGAGTGACTTACTCTGGACAAACTGCTGTTGTCGTTTTTGGTTCATTCAAATGCATACATATAATGAGTTTATCACATAACAGAATGATGAAGTATTAATAAATGGATGGCATTTTGAGCAAATGATGAAATCTGCCAGAAAACATATCGGTAGACTGTGGTTAGAGGAGATCTTCAGAAATATCACGAAAAACAGACTAAAACAATTCCATACAATCAGCTCCGTTTATTAGTTTGAATGAAGAAAAAGCGAACATATTTGCAGAAAAATACGTCTGCACTTTGTGGATTCTCTTCAACTGCTCATATCATAAACAGAATCGAATTTCGAGTTACAAAGTGCCCTCAAAACATAATTTCTCCCACTGTCACTTCGAGTTATAGTGATGACAATAATAATAGTCTGGTGGCCTGTTTGAATCAGCGAGCTGCCTGAATTTCTATCCGGTATATTGCTGCACAAACACTTCTCCATTTCTTCTTATGATTTTATCCATCTTACTGTGTGTTTCCTATAATCACTACATGGACTCGCACAGAGTTTTGTCTGCTGCATCACAGAACAAAATATCATATAGATTTGAATACAGCTTCAGAGAGAACACCACAGCGTCATACGATGTACTGCCGAATACGATTTTCCTTGAAGATCTTGTAGGAAGAGCAGAGAGTTTGCAGTTTAAATACGCTGCAAATTCCTTACTGTGTGTTAACATAATGTTTATAATAAAAGGCGTCATTTTGTATTTTTATTTCTAAAAATAGATAGACAGTCTTGACTACTCATTCAATTACATGACAACTATAATTATTTTGTTCATGTGGTTTCGTGTTTTTTCCTGTTGCGTGACATTCCAATTAATTTCGTTTTTCATTCTTAATCACTCAGCTGAACTCATAATTAGGATTCCAGATCTACTTAACTATTTTATCTATGTTATAATTCTACTTTACTATTCACTCCCATTCTCCTCAACTTTTCATCATAATGTGTACTAATTCACTCTATTGTTTGATCCAGTATTTGTCTCCAGTCCATCTTTGTTTCCAAGCGAAATCTGAACTCTGCGTGACTCTCGCTTAATCACATTAGTAATACAAAGCTCCACTTTCACCATAAGAAGCCCGTCTACTCACAGAATTATTGGAATTATGTTGACTGTATTTTCTTCATATAATTCAAAGTGACAGTGGAGAATAGAATATTCCGAAAGCGTTTTGTAACTCCCTGATGTACGCAGATAAAAGAATACATGGAATAAAATGATCTGCTATTATCCTGCAAACACGCCCCCGTTCTTCCTTTGCTCGAATGAAATTAGAAAGTGTGATAAATTAAAAGAATTATGAAATCACACACTGGATATCTTCAAGTGACAAGATCAGCTGCTTTCATCCAATAATATTGCTAACTGATTTATTTATTTATTTATTTAACTGATTTTTTATTAATCATTTACGACCTAATGACTTTCATATTCCCACGAAATCAAGGAGGACTCATGTGAAAAATGGGCCAAATCTATTTTATCTGACCCCAATCACCCTCTCCACTCACAACTCTACCCTTGCATCTGATCAGGTAAAACCAGAAGCCTATATAGAAAACAATATGCTCGCACCAACAAGTACAAAATCTCAACCATACCCTACTTAGCTCGTGTTGTGTGTGATAAAGAAAGCATTAGGCGTGACACCTTTAATTCATTAAATAGTCAGTAGTACAACTGGATCTCGTCTTTCCAACTCATATCATTTATAGTTACAATATTCTCTTTCTTTCTTTTCCTTTTCTCTCTCTCTTTTTTCTTCCGTTATGTGCTGCTTTGTTTCTTTCTCTCGCTTACGCCAGTAAATCTGAGAGCTCCTACTTTTCTAACACCTTCAAACACTGTTCAGCCAATATTCTGTTGTAATAATGAACTGAGATTTCCTTAATCTATGTAGAATTCTATTTATTGATAATGTACTAACTGGATGCAATACTGTATTAAAAATGCTGAGAATTCCATTCTGTATCACATATACTGTTTTGGAATAAAGCAAATTATTATTATTATTCTCATACAGCAAATTGAAGGGAAGCACCAGGATGAGTGTCGACGTCAGCGTAACTCTGAATATATGTAGGTTGTAGAAGCTTTCGATAATGATTAATTTTGAATTAAATTTAACAAATCACTTATCTGCTACACTGCTTTGCCTCCATGAATTCAAACTTCATTCAACTGGTGGGTGTGACAGAGTGTGTTTAATATTTGAATTTGTAATAGAAGGTTTTCCGGTGGGCTGTCGTCGCCGAAGATTGTGGTGATGTGAGATTTGTCATCAGGTGTCTGTTAGGAGTTTGAGTCTCTTTGATAGAGCATGCGTCAGATACTTCTGAGGGGAGATAGCGTTTTCATCACACAAATTGTCTCCTGTGTTTCTGACACACATGAACCCTGTGATAGATGCAGTCGGATCTGTTGTTTGTTGGCAAAGAAAAGAGTGCAGTGATATACGGGTCACGGACATGAATTCGAATGCAGTTGATTCAATGTTTTTGGAGAAGGTGATCATGCGTAACATGGACCAAATGGGACAACAGCACGCGAAATGTCATTCTACACGATTTTGAATCAAATAAGTGACTGGATGTCAGTCACTAATTCCAGTATCTTACAGAGTTGCAACAAATATTCTCTTCATCACTGACATCAATTAGATACAAATGAATAGGCACACACACACAATTTTATATAGAGAAGCAAATTCGCTAACCAGTTTGTTCACGAGCATATTGGAATCGTTGTGGTGAGTACACAGAGAAGCGTTGATTGCATCATTCGGTCTGGCTCGTCGAAACCTACTTGAGAGACGCACAGATACAAAACTCTCCAAAGGCAGCTAAAACAGGATTATTCGTCGTAAAATCTACGTGGTTCTGTTCGAGAACACTAAAATGAACACTAAACTCGATCAGTAACCTCAAAAGCAGCGTGAGGCAGCTATGCCGGCAACAGACAGATCGAGCACAGAGCAGATATTCCAGAGAATTTTTGTAAAATATAATTCACCTGTAGGAAGGAACAGTGGATGAAGAAGAATACTTAAAACAATGTTGAAGCGAAACTCTGTTCACCTGAATCACACTACAACAATTCCCGGAAATAGTACAAGATCAGAATCCCAATAATTTATTGAAATACAAACAGATAATAAAACAAAATATAATAAATGCACGGCACGGAAATTTGAGACGAATATTGAAAGAAGAGATCAAACGTGGGTAAAAATTTCATTATCATACAGTGGAAAGGAACTTCAAGAATAAGGTTAAATTTCTTTCAAACAACTGGAGACAGGTCACTGTAATTCAAGTTGGACATTCAGAAACTCAGAAATGCTTTCACCACAAATCGGAGCAGAGACAAGTCGAATACACTAAGTGGCGTCACTGAGGAAGCTGGTGTGGAAGAACATTGAATCTCACTCTACGGAGGTGTTGTTCAAGAAAACGTGTACACCTGTTCCAGGAAGAAAGAAAAACACGTGACAGAGAATGGCTCTCAACGGACACCTACCTGGAAGTCGCAGGTAAAATGTTCCTCAGGAAACCATATCACATAGCCAGTTGTCGATCCAAGGAGAGTTCAAACTAGATGACGGAAGCAATAATATATATTCAAGCCAGTCTGATTACGAAGGAGGAGAAACAAATCAAACAATTGTCTGATCACCAGAAAAACCTCTGCAAACGACTATCACCTGCAAGTCAAACAGAAATGCCACCTCTATCAACATCAGTAGCACGCACAGAACTGCATGGCAGTGAACACTGATTCCCAAACGGAAGCAGAATTCCTGAATGTTATCAAACTACTGATCTCCAGTCGGGAAAGCAGCTGGATGAGACAGAATTCGTCTACCTCGAATCACTAAAAAAATAAGCTAAAGTCTCTGGCTATTGTGCTCACGAAATTATTGAAAAGGTTTGGAAGAAAGGAAATGTTCAGCTGGCTAGAAACAATAAGCAGCAGAAAATTCTGACTGAGATAACACCTTCAGGAGTGAGCCGATCGATCAGCGAATATGTAGAAGTAAATGGGGATGGATATGTCATAGATTAAAGCGGCCACCGAATGACATTGCATGTCAGGCCATCGCTCCAGTGGAATTCGAATAGAAGGAACTAGTGGGTCGTGTTTGCGAGAGTGACGTGGATGAGGTAGTGTGAAGAAAAGATGAGAGAGTTTGATCATTCGTGGACCCAGCTGTAGAGGATGGCAGAAGACAGAACGAAGCGGAGATATGTTGTGGAAGCCCTATATTCTACTACTAACGCAAGAGAATATCAATAATAAACATCACTACGAAAACCGAAAAATGTATTTTAGGCATTTACTCCTGGATTTCGGTGTTGAGTGTGAAACGAAATTCAGCATATGAAAACAATTTTTACCAGCCATATTAATTGAAACGGAGTCCCACCTCAAAGCTCACCATTACACTGCCCAACACTTAAGTAAATCGAAATCACTTGTGATGTCTTTCAACATTAATTCGACAATATGAAAGTGGGACTTCAAGGATGGGGTGAAGATGAATATGCAATACTCCGACTGATCACCACTCGATATGCATTAGTAAAGGTGAGTTTCATGAGGACATAAGCGCACGTAGAATTAGTCAATTTAAGATGAACCGAATATCAAGAAGCTAAGGTGAACTGTGAACTGTGTGTGATAGGTGAAATGGCAAGGGTGTGTGAAGTCAACCATTGTGATATCAGATATATCAAGGGAAGCCTGAATTTGAGGAAAGGTACGGAAACACTTTGGTTATGAAGTGCAGTTCTCCCATGGCCATGACTGATTATGATATCTTCATGACCTCTTAATTCTATGGCCTAATTGTCAAGTTAAATTGATACCGAGAACATACATGGAATCTTTTTGTTCAGATGCTACACACGGACTGGTATCTGAAAAACGCCTTCCAACTTATGAAATATCCCGGTTTCTGCTCCATATCGGATTGACTTCACTTTCACACTATTCACACCCATCAGTTGACTTCATACAAACCAGTTTCATCTTTCATCTTGTGAACAGTTTCAATCAAAAGGTGTTTACATTGAAGATATTTACTTCATGACGAAGGTTGAAGTAAGTTTGTGCATAACACATGTGGAAATTATACATGGCAATTGAATTTTGATAGAATGAGGTTGTCTCATGTGGAACAAGTGATGTAGACCAGTATGATAGTGCAGGATAGTTACCCAACCAATTCAGCTTTATTTTCCACTGATCTAACCGATTTATTCCACACACTATCTGAAGTCCTATCGCTTCTCTTGGATCTCTGAGCTGATCATGCTGAAAATTGCACATTTCTACTAAAATTACTGTTTGCGGTAGAGTTTTTATTTTCTTCATTGTTATAATTAAGATTATTTTTGAAGTAAAAGTATGAGAGATGGTAATAATTATAAATAAGACATACAACGCGTGATGTTGACCTCAACCAACACAAATATTTCTTCATTCTGTAAACAATTACGCGTTGCCAAAATCGCCTCATTTGTATACTTCTCATAATCTTTTCTAAGCACTATTCAACTAACACACTTGTACTAAGCATTCTGTATGTGTTGTGCATCAGTAACACAAATTCTTATCATACGTGTGCACGCTATTCTTTAATCAATATTCAGCTAGCACACTGTTTTCTGATGACACACGCGTGTCTCATTCATTCTATCACTTTTAGGAATGAACTGATGTGATTCGTTGAATGAGAATTCTAGGTTCCGCTTTCTAGCATGAACATTTAATCACACATGGGTGTTGTGTTTCGGTGACAGTCGCCAAGTTGAGTGAGGAACACTTTTCCCAACCAATCTCATATCGACTAAAATAGCGATGGCGTAGCGCGATCAACACGTTTTCGATGGATCTCAGCAATAATAATAGTACTAAGAGTAATTTCAAAAATGCAAATATAATTCAACGAGTCGATCAAGGATTGACATCAGTTAGAGAACTATTAAATACTAAGGAGTACTGGATAGCTGTTTCATCCAAGTGCTCTTTATATTTCCAGGGAGTAGTCAACAGCTGTTTCATTCTATAACTCCCTGATTTTCAATGGTTCTCTAACTGAGACCAATCCGTGATCATCTCGTAAAAGCAAAACTAATCCTTACAAACCAATTTTAGAAAATATAATTTCACTTCTCATTATTGATATGTGCTCCAGGTGGAACATCAATATTCAAGACCACTTCTCCATTTCACGTCTATCTCTACAGTCCTTTCTAATTAACGACAAAAATTATAATAACAAAAACCTATTCCATCAAAACAACATGGAGTTCACAACATGTTCTAAAATATTTTATTCCGTTTCCTCCTTACGTAGCATACCAAAAGTGAATACCATGACTACAGCGTTCATTTAGGATGGCCACAGAGCCTGCCGACAGCTTTCAATGTCATTCACTATGTCACAAAATCTCTGTCAGTTAGTCGAGGGGAGATTCAATGAGAGCAATGCAGAAGCGGAGGAAGTAAGTATACAAGAGTAAACAGTTTCTCAAAGCGTGAGCTGATGGATTAGATGAGAATAGACATTTCCAGGCAATGAGAAGACTTCATTCTTACGGTTGTGAGCTGACTTTATTACGGCTAAGCAAATGTAGAAATATCAGCTGTCGTTCCTTAAACTCCACATTGCAATAGCTACATAGTGCAATACAATATCTTAGTCAAAGGGCAGTTATTGTATTTTGTCATTTGCTTGGCTCAGTGAATCTGCGGGTACACAGGACATTTAAGCACGGTAGCGTTTCCTTCGAGTTTATTACCGTAATAGCAATTAGCAGGTGCAGGCGTAACAAATAGGCAACAGATTTATTCAGTTCATTTCAGTTTTAACAAATTTGCAACGGGGTTCTTAAAATACAGAAACGAATTGACTGGAAGTTAAAGTTTCTGAGGGGAAATAGGGCTTCAATGACGCATCTAGACTTTGTCCTGTTTGCTGCCGTCATCTTCAGTTGGATCCACAATTGACCATAATCTGTCACATCTACGCACGATCTTCAAAATGTCGTGATTGCAACCAAGACCTACAAAAACAAAAGTGATGAGTTGTCATTACTCAGAACCATAATTACCTGAATCATAATTATCTGAATCACCGTTTCAGAGGAGTTGACTGGTGGTGCTGGAGTGGCGTTATGGATGAATGTTTCAGCGAATATGATTTCATGAGCATGCACATAGAACAGAAAGAGAATATGAAAAAATTGCCTGAGAGTTGTAGACAAGAGCAAAAGTTATGAATAGTTAACAAACAAACAATAAAAACAAACGAATAAATAAAGAAGAGCAAGTTTGTGGTAAACAAAAGTGAGCTTGTCATTGGGATGTTAGGGTCGGTGGAACAATTCTCCTTTGTATGCACAGCTACCATTGATATATCTGGTCCGTTATAGATTCAGTAGTGCAGAGGAGATGGACGTGCATTTTCGTTGGAAGGCTCTCAATCACTTTTTAGTTAACTGCTGAGATTGGTGCCCCTTGATCTGTTCACTTCGGTAATGACTGCATGGAGGACATTCATGAAATTCGGGCATATTGTATGCTAACGGATTATTCAAATATGCACCTATGAATGCCGTACTCAAAATACAGTTTCCACATTGCAATAACTACATAGTGCAATACAATATCTTAGTCAAAGGGCAGTTATTGTATTTTGTCATTTGCTTGGCTCAGTGAATCTGTGGATACACAGGACATTTAAGCACGGTAGCGTTTCCTTCGAAATTATTACCGTAATAGCAATTAGCAGGTGCAGGCGTAACAAATAGGCAACAGATTTATTCAGTTCATTTTAGTTATAGCAAATTTGCAACGGGATTCTTAAAATACAGAAACAAATTGACTGGAAATTAAAGTTTCTGAGGGGAAATAGGGCTCGAATGACGCATCTAGACTTTGTCCTGTTTGCTGCCGTCATCTTCAGTTGGGCCCCTGAATTTACCATAATCTGTCACATCCTCGCATGATCTTCAAAATGTCGTGATTGCACTCACGACCTACAAAAACAAAGATGATGTGTTATCATTACTCTGAATCATAACTTCATGAATCACCGTTCCAGAGGAGTTGACTGGTGGTGCTGTAGTGGCGTTATGGATGAATGTTTCAGCGAATATGATTTCATGAGCATGCACATAGAACAGAAAGAGAATATAAAAAATTGCCTGAGAGTTGTAGACATGAGCAAAAGTTATGAATAGTTAACAAACAAACAATAAAAACAAACGAATAAATAAAGAAGAGCAAGTTTGTGGTAAACAAAAGTGAGCTTGTCATTGGGATGTTAGGGTCAGTGGAACAATTCTCCTTTGTATGCACAGCTACCATTGATATATCTGGTCCGTTATAGATTCAGTAGTGCAGAGGAGATGGACGTGTATTCTCGTCGGATGACTCTCATTCACTTTGTAGTTAACTGCTGAGATTTGTACCCCTTGATCTGTTCACTTCGGTAATGACTGCATGGAGGACATTCATGAAATTCGGGCATATTGTATGCTCACGGATTATTCAAATATGCACCTATGAATTTTTTTTATCCTTCACGTTCCCCAGTGGAACATAGGGCTTCAAGCTAGTGGCTTGATGTTTCTGTAACAGTGTTTATTTTACAGGATGGGGTTGCTAGCCTCATGCCCAACCTTTCTCCTTCACCAGCGTTATTTCTGGCTTAGCGAGTTAAAGGAGTGCGTCGGCCGGGGATCGAACCCCGGACCATGTGCATGGTCGGCGAGCGTCCTAACCGCTGTGCCACCGACGCCACCTATGAATGGCGTACTAAAAATACAGTTTCCTAGGCGTCGGTAGTCTGTTCGGCAGGCTAACATGCTTGTCTCGTTTACTCCAAAACTATCAGTGTATCCTTTCAGTCAGATTCCACAGGTAGAAGAGTAAAGTTTGCAGACGAGACTTGATGTCTCTTTGATATGCGTGACCAAACAAATAGTTCTGAGTGCTGCGTATCTGCATCACACCTCTCAGATATCGAAGGTCACCTGTCTGCACACATTGCATCATGGTGTTCTCCGAAGTTTATGGCAAAAACAAAGTGAGAATTGGAAAAGATCTATATACCGCTTCCAAAAAGCTATTGACGATTAATTTTGTTCTAACTGACTGTCAAGTGAGTTTCATTCACTCTCGTTTGCCTATTTCATTTGCATTGATCCCTTTCAAGGTTAAAGAACGGGTTATCCAGTGTAGAGTTCTGAAATCTGTCTTACGTGCAACCTAATTCCCTCAAGACAGCGGTCGATTGTGAGAGCATGTTTCGTCATTCCCAGAGCACTTGTCCAAATCTGAGTTCACTGCGTTTGAGATAATATCCAGGTTTGCCTTTCACTCTTCACCTCTACACAGGCCGAACGTTTGCGTTACCCTCCTTCTTTCGCTCATCAGTTTCACCTGATTGTGGTGAGTCAAAACGAAGTTGCATACTATTTCCTACCATTTCTGTGCAAGATTGATTCCATGTTACATTCACGAATTAGCAGTGTTCATTTTACACAGGTCTCCCAGGTGATGTTAATGGACCTCTCTGACTTCTTCTCGATAGCTACCAGGAAAGTCTATTTCGTGGCTTCGTTCGTCAGTTTCAGTTTGGCGAAGACACCATCAGGTTCTGAATATTTGGGCATCTGCATGTATTCGTAATTTTCCCTCCACTCTGCGTGAATTCACACGGAGTTTATATGAATTTCGAAAAGTGAAAATAGTCATTCGATATGCCATGTCTGAATTTCTAGTCAGGTTATCATTCACACTCTGAGTATTCCCTAACCTTATTATACAGCATCATGAGATCACTCCCTGACAAACATGTACAGAGAGAAAAAGCACAAATCCACTATTAGTTCATCACATCTCCATGTTTAAATTTCACAAACACCAATGCAGTACATGGTCTATTTAGATAGTCTGTTCTGTTCTGTGTAAGATTCTAGTCCTGTTCTCGTGTAACTTACCACTTAGTTGAATAGAAAACCATGATATCTTCCTCCTCCTGATTTCTAGTTTCGTCTTCAAAGGGAGATTTTACTGTCACACAGAGTATCGCGCTAAATGGTGAAAATGACAGAAATTGAAATTGGAAGGGAACGGGGTGACATGAATCAACAAGTGCTAGACAATTGCTTTCAATGCATCAGTGAATTTACATTATTGTTGTAAATTGAACTTTTCTTCAGTGGGTTGAGTGCTAATAACCGCCACAGTGATTTCAGAAGGGAGAAGGTATACTTGAGTTGTTTTCATAGTGTCAGTTTGCTAGCTCCTGCTTGTACAGGCATGAAACCGGCTAGGAAATCTGACAAGCATTTCATCAGCAATAATGGAATGAGAATTTTCACTTTCGACGGAGACCCAGGTGAGTTCGTTTTGTATTAAAATATATTATATTATCTATTGCATATTCTACATGGAGATGACAGTTACTTTTGCGTGACCGAATTGCATATTCTCGCATGAAAACATTTAATTAACAAGATAATCAGGAAAAAGCCTACGTAACCTCGTTGATGACTTGAAAGATGATTTCGAATTAACATTGAAGAAAGACATTGAAAATCAGAGAGCATTGTGATTCCTCAGAACAATCAAGTAGTTAATTCGTTGCTTTCCTTGAAACGTTACATAAAACTGTCTCCGAAATTAGGACTTTCAGCTGTTGGACGTATGAATGTGGTGAATGTACACACAGTTTAACGACAACTCAATAAAGATATTTACATGATTGTCAGCATCATTTCGCCATCTCACTGTGCTCTTTTGCATAATTGCCAATTTGCTTCCAATTCCGTCTGACACATTACACTTCACGTCACTCTCAGATGACCAACTCACCACTCAACTTCTCATTCAACTGAAGTGTACGGTGCATTTATTAATGCAAAATGTGTGTATATATATTCATCTGGGTCCTTCGTTAGAAAGGTAACAATGACAAGGCAGAAATCGGAATTCAACTTCTTTATCCATATGCAATTTATTGAATGGATGGTCGTAAATCTTACTCTCAAATGAACACAATTGGAAGCTGAGTCATTCAAAGCACCACTTCAGAGAAATTGAACATGAACTCTCAAACCAGTTATGCAAGTATAATTTTCACAGATTTCTTTACCAGTACTGGAAAGTTTGTTAACTGTTCGAAGAATGAGCTCCATTAGAACAATACTGAATACTCACTAATTGCAAGTCACAAAAACTGAGAGAAATTGGTGAAACATCTTTCAGCATCTACCGATCAGCGGAACTATGTTCAATTCGATACCAACTGACACTGACAAATGACATTCATGACCCATTTCATAGCCTTTAGTGAAACACCATTGAACTGTTCATCTGCGATTGGATAATGCAAGGACATCACATTGTGCTCACATACACTGAATCACATAGATACTTCTCACAAAATCAAAGCGCATCTCAAATATTATCACAACACATTTTCAATATAACAGTTCATGATTCTGGCTGTCGTCATTGATAAATAAAGCCATAAGAAGAAGTCATTTGAATGTATCTCTTTCAGTCGAACTGAGTGATGTGAGTAAATCGATGA
This sequence comes from Trichobilharzia szidati, assembly GCA_944472155.2. Classification (NCBI taxonomy): domain Eukaryota; kingdom Metazoa; phylum Platyhelminthes; class Trematoda; order Strigeidida; family Schistosomatidae; genus Trichobilharzia; species Trichobilharzia szidati. The sequence continues at coordinate 3,305,227 of OX235271.1, read as the reverse complement.
AAACTGGAAACACGATGCTACTTTCAAAACTAACATAAGACAATTACAAAGAGTAGTTTCATTTATTTCTGTGAATAAGTAGATACTCAGCCTACTCATACAGTAAAATTTGTCTACTCTCACTGTTGTATTTCACACATTGGAATGTGAAGATAATGAGGACGTGTGACCCTGAGAGGAATCAGAGTAACAGGAGAAAAATCATACGAGAAAAGTAAGAATAGAAAAGTTAGAATAATAATAATTATGATAATGAAAACAACTTCAACTAATTCTCACGATGCTCACAAGAAATTTTCATTATTTTGTAATAGGATGTAAAAGTAGTATGTACAGGGGCATTTGGAGTGGAAAATGGAAACTTCTGATTTTCTGAGTACACACAAATATGAGGCCAGAAATACCATCCAAGGTGGTTTCACTCATCCTTGTTTTATTTGAGTGTACAATTCATTGGACAGAAGTAGCTTGGATATGCTCTTTCGTGGATGTGAAATAGTAAATAGTAAGATGTAATTGGAAAGTAAACATTTCTTCGCTCAATCTTTCTCTTTTCCAAATGTCTAAATGGGGATATTTTCTACATTGAAATCTTCCGAGCAAAAGTTTGCGTTAAAGGTACTCAATGAGTATCTGAATTAGAGCGCGAGGAGAAGTGAAGCGAGAATTTCTTTGGACTTCATTCTTTCGTCAATCTGAAATGAATTTGTCCATGTGAAATGATGTTTTACATTATGAGGTGAGGAATAGTTGACGTTGGTAACTTTTGAGTAGGACAGATTAGCAGAGGTGAACTGTCAGTGACTCTGACTCTGCAAGGAGAAGGGATGCATAGGGAATGTGAGAATCGCGATTTGATTTTCATTAAGTCACATAGTGTGATCCAATGCTATATACTGATGATATAAGCGACACAGTTTACTGCTGAGAATCATATCAAGGTACTCACACAACTTCATTCCTTCATTTATCTGTAAATGAAGCTGGTAAGACATTCACCAACGTTTCTCAGTATGTTATTGGCAAGCAAGTAAGGAAGTGAGTGTATTGAGCTGTGAATGTGCTTTTCCAATACACGCCTCTGTAACGGACCCATTTTCTCTCCTGCCTAACAAGACATTTCCAATAACTAAATAAATGTATCATTGACATAACAGTAATACATTGAAGCAATAAGAAGAAATGGAGATAAGTTTATGCAGCATTATACCGGATAGGCAGTCCACTGTTTGTAGCAGGCCACCAGAATATTATCATCATCATTAAAACTCAAAGTTGTAGTGCGAAGCGATTATGTTCTGAAAGCATTTTGTAACTAAAATTTTAATTTTATTTAGGAAGTAGGCAGTTGAAGATGATCCACGAAATGCAGACGACCTCGTATTTGTCTGCAAATATTTGTGTTCTTTCTTCATTCAAACTAATGATTAAAAACAACTGTATGAAATTTTTAGTCTGACTTTGAGTTTTTCAGTTTCATGTGTCATCCCAGTTACCTTCTTGATATTTCTGTTGATTTCCTCTAGACAGAGTCAACCGAATCGTTTTCCGGTGGCTTTCACCTTTTCCTCAAAATGTCATCCACTTATTATTATTTCATCATTGTCAAATAGCTGATGTAAACACATCGTATATGTTGGCCGATGCATAGGAAGAAGAGAAAAGTGAAGTGGAATAGATCAAAGCCTAAGATAGAGCATCCAAACGAAACCAGGAATAAAGAACTTCAGATGGCACAGTAAGGTATGCTGATAACTTCTTCTTTCTAAATTAGCTGTGAGGAGTTTGATGGAAACTGCTTTGTCGAAACTGAAGAGAATCGAACTACTTTGTTTATAATTGATAATTTTAAAGAAACTCGTAACTCCCACTTTGTTACTCGTATCGACATGACACCGGCCAATGTCCCTATTGGAGGCGTTTGTTCTCTTGAGGTGTGAGCATTTGGGTACCTGTACCAAGTCAACTTAATATAAACGTAACCTGGTAAAGTGTTTGGTTCATAGAGCTGAGTTAATATGTTCAGACGACTGCCTCAATGAGGAGCTTAAGATTATTAAAGAATTAGTTAGAAAAAATGGTTATCCAGATAAATTTATTGAGAAGAATATGAATTCAGCACCAAAAAGGGTCAGTATCGCTACAGTTTCAAAAAAGCCAATGTTCATAAAATTGCAGTTCCTCGGTGACAACATCAGTGAAATCATAACACAGCGCTTAAAGAATGCGGTTAAAAGAGCTTATTATGCAGCAGAAGTACGTTGTCTCTTCAAAACCACCCCTATTCTATGTTCGAGAAATAAGGACAAACTACCTAAATTTGCCTCTTCTATGTGTGTCTACCAATTTGACTGCAGCTGCGGAGCCAGCTACATTGGGCGTACAATTAGGCAGTTTCATCGTCGTATTTCTGAACATCATCCAGCGTGGTTAAGCAAGGGACAAGTAAAATCTATCCGTAGTTCTATTTTAGCACACCTTGTTGATACTGAGCACAAGGTCGATGTGAATACTGCATTTAAAATTATTTATCGTATTCCAACTAATCCTAACTTTGCTCTAAGATTTCGTCTTTTACAGACAGCTGAAGCAATTGGAATCCACCAGAAGAAACCAAGCCTATGTGTACAGAAGAAATTTGTACAGCCACTTTGCTTACCGTGGCCATCGTTACAAGACAGGACTACGTCGCCCCCCTCCCCCTATTAAATTATAATTGTCCAAATTATTTTTATTTTTATTTTGACTTCTTCATTAATCATATATTACGTGTTATTCTTGTAAAATTAATTTATTCTATCCATTTCTACCTTTTAATTGTGTGTATTAATTTTCTTCCTTAATTATCTACCCATTGACATTTTGACACTGGTTAATTATTGTTAACAAACGTATCGCCACGTGTTTGGTAAATTGTTGTGTATTGTAAAAAATGCTATATATATTAGAGTAGAGCCATAGAAGAGGATCTAATTGAAAAGTAAATATTTCTTCGCTCAATCTTTCTGTTTTCTCAAATGTCTAAATGGGGATATTTTCTATATTAATACTTACTCATGATATAATTGCGTGACTCCTTTGCTATTATCGCCAAGTCTGTATTCACTTTGTATATTTTGTGTAAGCTTGAACCTTGTGTGTATACACTGTAGAATTGTTATTTGTCAACACTGTTTGTTAAGTTCGGAGTCTCCTGTCAACTGATATTATGTTATATTTGGAAGTATGTTGACATTGTTCTGTTCCTAAATTGATGTAAAATTACCACACATTGAAAAAGAATTAATTTCTTCCCTCAATCTGTTGTTTTCTCTGAACGCGTAAATAGGAATCAGGAAAATACTTGATTGACTGTTTGTCGAGGAACTTAGTCCTAAGTTCCTATTGTAATGAAGACGTTTTACTTTTGAACCGATAAATACTATGTATGTGTCTCAACTTTAAATCCAAAACACCAGTATTCCTTGAATGAAATTATATTGTTTGGCAATTAAAGCGAGGCAAAATACAAAGTCTCCAAACAAATGTTAAGTACAAATGAAGTTATAAAGTGCTTTTATTCGTATTTGTTCAAGTCTTCATTCAACTTGCAAGCGATCGGACTATTCGCGCCTTCGAGTTGCCCACCAATGGCTGCCAGTTCCAATAAACAAACGTTCAATGTTCACGTCCATTGACACTGGTCGTATCTAGATGAGTCATCCGCGATTATCCTCTTAGAATTTATCCACTGGAGTCTTTCTCTCACTTCATTGTATTTACTCGATAAGTGACTGTTTAATGACATTGGCCATATAATACTTATTTCTGTTAAGTAGTGAGATGTATACGATATGAATTTTGCATATTTGATCTACATGCATTATTGCTTATTACCTGCAGTTATGCTTATTTCGTGAGGTACTTCTTGAAGAAAGCTGTGAGCCACGGTAGCCGTACACATGCATACGTGCCCAAAAAACCCTAAAACATTTGAATTGTTTCAGTCACACCTGATATTTGTTTATATTCAAGAATAAATTTACTAAAGCATGTACAACGGATCGTCGAGGTCTCATCAGTTGTATGCAACCTGAATTTAGGAACAGAACAATGTCAACATACTTCCAAATATAACATAATATCAGTTGACAGGAGACTCCGAACTTAACAAACAGTGCTGACAAATCACAGTTCTACAGTGTATACACACAAGGTTCAAGCTTACACAAAATATACAAAGTGAATACAGACTTGGCTATAATGGCAAAGGAGTCATGCAATTATATCATGAGTAAGTATTAAGTTGAATTGGAAAAAATACCCAAATACCCACACCTCAAGGGAACTAACGCTTACAGTAAGGCCATTGGCAGGTGTCCTGTCGCTACGAGTAACAAAGTGGGAGTCTGGGTTTCTCTAGAATTATCAATTATAAACAAAATAGATCGATTCTCCTCATTTTCGATAAAGCAGTTTCCATCAAACTCGTCACAGCCAATTTAGAAAGAAGTAGTTATCAGAATACCTTACTGTGCCAGCTAAATATCTGTATCCTGGTTTCGTTTGGATGCTCTATCTTAGGCTTTGATCTATTCCACTTCACTTGTCTCTTGTTCCTATGTATCACACAAAATAATAGATGTGTTTACATCAGCTATTTGACAATGATGAAGGAATCATAGGTGGATGATATTTTCATCAAAGGATGAAAGCCACCGGGGACGATTCGGTTGATACTGTTTAATAAGAATAATAATCATTTGTTTTTTTCCAGAAACAGTATTAGTGGTACAGTGGGGAACTTTCAGCGTATATCTACAATATTTCCATCTAATTTTATCAAACATTTAAAAGGAGTATTTCAAAAAATAAATATAAAGACAACAACAACATAAAACACAAAAAAATAATTTAGAAATGCAAAATAATACCAAGAAGTAGAAATGAAAATAAACAACATAAAACAACATCTCAGTATTGGGTAGTGGAAGCTATGATATGATTATGCATGGTTACGGTAAAGCTGTAGTCATACAAGAAGTTATGAAATGATATTTAAGAATGTTTATTGCCAACATGATCAGTTAATTTGGTTTAAACAACATTAAAATACAAAAATAAAATAACACATCAGGGTTGTTTTGTTTCTTTATTGTCAGGTCTAATTCGGTGTTTGTAGTAGTAGTGTGAGTAATCCTGCATAATACAAAATTTAAGGATTTTGATAATGGATTTCGCAAGCAAGATTGTCAGTTAGTATTGCCGAACAAAAACAACCACAAAACTAATATTACATGATGGTTAATGACAGGTCAATTTTGTAATACTCATAGTGCTAATATAGTCGGAACCAGTAGAAAACAAAAGAAGGAATAGAGTAAAGTACAAAAATGTAAGCAATGTTGATAATTTAGGTAGCTAAGTGTGATTAAGAAGGAGTTCAATACAGAAATCAAAATAAGAGAAATAAAGAGAGTGAGAATTATTTTCTTAACAACAAAGCAAGTCATAGGTTTGTCGCTTAACATCGTCTCTGTCACTTGGAACATGGGCCGAGTATGGTATCGTTGAGTTCCTGTACATAATTTTACGAGTGACTACAGACTTGGCGATAATAGTAAAACGGTCATGCAATAAGATCATGAGTAAGTATTAAGTTGACTTGGTACAGGTACTCAAATGCTCACACCTCAAGAGAACAAACGCCTCCAATAGGGACATTGGCCGGTGTCATGTCGATACGAGTAACAAAGTGGGAGTTACGAGTTTCTTTAAAATTATCAATTATAAACAAAGTAGTTCGATTCTCTTCAGTTTCGACAAAGCAGTTTCCATCAAACTCCTCACAGCTAATTTAGAAAGAAGAAGTTATCAGCATACCTTACTGTGCCATCTGAAGTTCTTTATTCCTGGTTTCGTTTGGATGCTCTATCTTAGGCTTTGATCTATTCCACTTCACTTTTCTCTTCTTCCTATGCATCGGCCAACATATACGATGTGTTTACATCAGCTATTTGACAATGATGAAATAATAATAAGTGGATGACATTTTGAGGAAAAGGTGAAAGCCACCGGAAAACGATTCGGTTGACTCTGTCTAGAGGAAATCAACAGAAATATCAAGCACGTAACTGGGATGACACATGAAACTGAAAAACTCAAAGTCAGACTAAAAATTTCATACAGTTGTTTTTAATCATTAGTTTGAATGAAGAAAGAACACAAATATTTGCAGACAAATACGAGGTCGTCTGCATTTCGTGGATCATCTTCAACTGCCTACTTCCTAAATAAAATTAAAATTTTAGTTACAAAATGCTTTCAGAACATAATCGCTTCGCACTACAACTTTGAGTTTTAATGATGATGATAATATTCTGGTGGCCTGCTACAAACAGTGGACTGCCTATCCGGTATAATGCTGCATAAACTTATCTCCATTTCTTCTTATTGCTTCAATGTATTACTGTTATGTCAATGATACATTTATTTAGTTATTGGAAATGTCTTGTTAGGCAGGAGAGAAAATGGGTCCGTTACAGAGGCGTGTATTGGAAAAGCACATTCACAGCTCAATACACTCACTTCCTTACTTGCTTGCCAATAACATACTGAGAAACGTTGGTGAATGTCTTACCAGCTTCATTTACAGATAAATGAAGGAATGAAGTTGTGTGAGTACCTTGATATGATTCTCAGCAGTAAACTGTGTCGCTTATATCATCAGTATATAGCACTGGATCACACTATGTGACTTAATGAAAATCAAATCGCGATTCTCACATTCTCTATACATCCCTTCTCCTTGCAGAGTCAGAGTCACTGACAGTTCACCTCTGCTAATCTGTCCTACTCAAAAGTTACCAACGTCAACTATTCCTCACCTCATAATGTAAAACATCATTTCACATGGACAAATTCATTTCAGATTGACGAAAGAATGAAGTCCAAAGAAATTCTCGCTTCACTTCTCCTTGCGCTCTAATTCAGATACTCATTGAGTACCTTTAACGCAAACTTTTGCTCGGAAGATTTCAATGTAGAAAATATCCCCATTTAGACATTTGGAAAACAGAAAGATTGAGCGAAGAAATGTTTAATTTCCAATTACATCTTACTATTTACTATTTCACATCCACGAAAGAGCATATCCAAGCTACTTCTGTCCAATGAATTGTACACTCAAATAAAAGAAGGATGAGTGAAACCACCTTGGATGGTATTTCTGGCCTCATATTTGTGTGTACTCAGAAAATCAGAAGTTTCCATTTTCCACTCCAAATGCCCCTGTACATACTACTTTTACATCCTATTACAAAATAATGAAAATTTCTTGTGAGCATCGTGAGAATTAGTTGAAGTTGTTTTCATTATCATAATTAAAATTATTATAACTTTACTATTTTTGTTTTTCTCGTATGATTTTTCTCCTGTTACTCTGATTCCTCTCAAGGTCACACGTCCTCATTATCTTCACATTCCAATGTGTGAAATACAACAGTGAGAAGAAACAAATTTTACTGTATGAGTAGGCTGAGTATCTACTTATTCACAGAAATAAATGAAACTACTCTTTGTAATTGTCTTATGTTAGTTTTGAAAGTAGCATCGTGTTTTCCAGTTTTCATCGATTTACTCACATCACTCGGTTCGACTGAAGAAGATACATTCAAATGACTTCTTCTTTGGCTTTATTTCTCAATGACGACAGCCAGAATCCTGAACTGTTATGATGAAAATGTGTTGTGATAATACTTGATATACGTTTTGATTTTGTGAGAAGAATCTATCTGTTTCGGTGTTTGTGAGCACAATGTGATGTCCTTGCATTATCCAATCGCAGATGAACAGTTCAATGGTGTTTCACAAGATTCTTTGAAATGGGTCATGAATTTCATGTGTCAGTGTCAGTTGGTATCGCATTGAGCATAGTTCGGCTGATCGGTAGATGCTGAAACATGTTTCACCAATTTCCTTCGGTTATCGTGACTTGCAAGTAGTGAGTATTCAGTATTGTTCTAATGGAGCTCAATCTTCGAACAGCTAACAAACTTTCCAGTTCTGGTAGAGAAATCTGTGAAAATTATGCTGGCATAACTTAAAACCAGGTTAAGCAGCTTCTAAACGACTGTCAGAAACAGCAGAGTCCATATGCAAATTATCCGAAGTGGTGCTTTGAATGACTCAGCTTCCAATTGTGTTCATTTGAGACTAAGATTTACGACCATCCATTCAATAGTTAGCATCTGGATAAAGAAGTTGTATTCCGGTTTCTGACTCGACATGTTTTCCATTTCTGTCGAAGGACCTAGATGAATATATGCATCGTACCCTCTCGTGGAATGAGAAATTGAATGATGAGTAGGTCATCTGAAAGTGACATGAAGAGGACTGTGTTAGGCGGAAATGGAAGCTACTGGACGATCATGCAAAAGAGCACAGTGAGATGGCGAAATGATGCTGACAATCATGTAAGTATCTTTATTCAGTTGTCGTTAAACTGTGTGTACATTCACCACATTCATACGTCCAACAGCTGAAAGTCCTAATTTCGGAGACAGTTTTATGTAACATTTCAATGAAAGCAACGAATTAACTACTTGATTGTTCTGAGGAATCACAATGCTCTCTGTTTTTCAATATCTTTCTTCAATGTTAATTCGAAATCATCTTTCCAACCATCTACCAGGACAAGTACACCTTTTCGAGATTATCTTGATGACTAAATGTTTTCATACGAGAATATGCAATTCGGTCACGCAAAAACAACTTTCATCTCTAAGGAGAATCTACAATAGATAATATAATATATTTTAATACAAAACGAACTCTCCTCGGTCTGCATCGGAGGTGAAAATTCTCATTCCATTATTGCTGATGAAATGCTCGTCAGATCTCCTAGCCGTTTTCAAGCCTGTAAAAGCAGCAAAGTGACACTATGAAAACGACTGAAGTATACATTCTCCCTTCTGAAATACCTTCTGTTGATAATAATAGTAATAATTTGCTTTATTCCATAAATAGTACTTGTCATACAGAACGGAATTCTCAGCAGTCTTACTTCAATATAACATCCAGTTACTACATTAACAAGTAATAGAATTCTACATACAATAAGGAAATCTCAGTTCATTATTACAACAACACATTGACATGTCGGTAGCAAAGCCAAACCTGAACAGTGTTTGAAGGTGTTAGAAAAGTAGGAGCTGTCATATTTACTGGCGTAAGCGAGAGAAAGAAACAAAGCAGCACATAACGGAAGAAAAAGAGAGAGAGAATAGGAAAAGAGAGAAAGAAAATGTTTAACCTATAAATGATATGAGTTGGAAAGACGAGATCCAGTTGTACTACTGACTATTCGATGAATTAAAGGTATCACGCCTAATTCTAAATCATTGGTTGGTGTGTGTGAAATAACACAAATATTTCTTCATTCTGTAAACAATTATGCACCTTCACAATCTTGTATGATCAGTATTCAGTTGGAACTCTGGTTTCTGATGAAATACACGTGTCTCATTCATTCTGTCACTTTTAGTAATGAACTGCTGTGATTAGTTGAACGGTGATTCTTGGTTTCGCTTTCTAGTATTTACATCAAATCACACATAGGTGTTGTGTTTCGATGGTAGACGCCAATTTGAGTAATATTATTATTTCTAGCCTTATTCTCTTGCGTTCCAAGTGGAACATAAGGCTTCAAAATCATATCTCCGATTCGTTCTGTTTTCTGCCGTACTCTTCAACTGTGTCCAGAATTGTCCAAACTTTCTCATCTCTTCCTAACACGATCTCACTCATTTCACCCTCCCAAAGACGACTCACTCCTTTCTCCCTATTTAGATTCGAATCGAGCAACGGCCTGGCGTGACATGTCATTTGGTGGCCTCCTCAGTCTACGCTCGATCCATCTCCATTTACTCCTACATATTTGTTCAGCGATCGGATCTTCGTTTGTTTGTGCTTATAGTTACTTGTTGCTCATTATTTCTGGCCAGCTAGCCATTTGAACTTCTGTGTGGAGTCACCGAAAGCAGCTGTTGATGAAAGTCTCCAGCTAGCCGTTAGAAATGATTTCCATTACACGCAGTGCAAGTTTCTCACACGCACAGAAAGACTTACTTGACACCGGTGTTGAAAATGCAAATCTTGTTCTTCATGCTGCGTGCGGAAGATTTCTTAACTGCTTTCAGGTTGATGGAGGCGTATCATGTCTTTCTGATTCTGACTGGCATAGACATCTCCATCCGTGCCATCCACCTGTGGCTGAAACGATGCTTCCTGGCCAGACACGTGGTGGGGGCAACCTCTGTTAAATCTCTCCAGTTTATGGTGATCGGTTATGGGTATTGCTTCTGTTGATTGGTTATTTTCATCACACCCACCTTCTCTGTGTTCACATGCAGTCATGTTTCAGCTGCCTGCCAGTTGGTTCGTTCCGCCGTCATGTATTCTTCGAGTTTGTGTGAGACTAAACATTTATCATCCACACACAAAATCCAGATCTTCTAGAGTCTTCTTATAGGTTTCCAAGCGTATTTCTTTCACCTCGCCGCTGTGAACAGTCTGACGCATAATCCAGTTTACACTTGTTAATCATTGACACGCAGCAAAGCAGAATAGCTGTTATATGAGGTTGGCAAATACCTAGAGACTGCAGGCAGTGACGTTGTAGAAGTACCTAGCTGGACTTCAGAAAATTGTTGGTATTCAGGGTTTCCGCTTTCGTTTGAGAATCAGTGTCCAATGCCAGGCAGTTCTGTGCGTGCTACTGATATTGATATAGGTGACGTTTCTGTTTGACTTTCAGGTGATAGTCGTTTGCAAAGGTATTTCGAGTGATCAGCCTATTGTTTGTTTTGTTTCTCCTCCTTCGTAATCAGGTTGGCTTGAATATCTTTTATTGCTTCCATCATCTAGTTTGAACTCTCCTTGGATCGACAACTGGCTATGTGATATGGTTTCCTGAGGAACATTTTACCTGCGACCGGCATGCGTGTTACACATCCGTCTACTACACAGAGCTGTCAACCTCGAGTAAAGCATCTTCTATGTGCCTTCCATCAGTTTGGTTTTGGTCGTTGGAGTTTTCAACATCAGTTCAGACGCAGCTTTCATGCAGAAGATGTACACTTTCATGAATATAACTATAACAGGAAGCAGTAGGTCTTCACTTGTTTACACACAAATGACGTCTCCATTAGTTCACGATGGTTTGTCAATATTTATAGGCCACGAGATACTTCTCCAAGGAATTTCGTTGTAGGTGGGGCTTTCTCTGAAAGTGCATGTCGGAAATTATTCCAATGGGATTGAAGCCACCTATCACTGTAACGTGGATGCACAGTGACTCCTCAAATATATCACACCAAATGGAATTGCATTACTAGCTGAACTGTCGACAATCTATTCATGTCAGCCAGATGACAACCACGATAACCACGCTGTTTGGATTGCTATTGTGGTATCACAAACAGCATCAAGTGAAAACCAATCCCTAACAGAATCGTTATATGAAAAGAACATAAAAACAACCCAAAAGAAGAGAAGAGGGAGGACTTCTACAGCCAATTGCAAGTGGCACTTGACGAGTGCTGCATTTCATCCAGTTCTCTGAAGTCATCTTTAGCTGGATATACGACTGTCTTTCTCAGATCATCCTCAGGTGCAGTTATATTTTCCAATAATTTTGCGTTCTTTTTCTGCATGTTGGTTTTGTAACAGGTGCATGGATGGTTCGCAGCTGGAATTACCGGGTGATTTCCCTCTCTTCCTGAATATCTGATCTTAATCAGGGGGAGACGGAATCTAGTTGAAACATCTGCGACCGACTGTTAAGGATTTTCGTGATTCACCCGTCAAGTCTCTAGAGCATATACAGGCTCTGATTATACCTTTGCGTTTGAAACCTAAATTGTATTCCTTATCTCTGCTGAATGACACGTACTTCAACAATGCTTTCTGAATAATGAATAAAGCTTCCCTCAATCTGGTTGGTGATTGCATCGTGATGCGTTCCAACTTAACTTCAGGTGGTGCTGCGTAGGTGAGTCAAGAGATAAGCTCCTCTTCTGTTAACACAGATAACTGAATGATGTCGTTCTTTCTGTATGGTTATCTTATCACCCGTCACATCCACTATGTTCACTTGCAGTCTCTTCTTTGCTGTTTGTTCTGCCAGCTATCTGTTGTTGTTGAATCCGTGTTATAAATAGAAACTTGGAGTGGGCAACACAGGCAGATTACTGATGATTTTTGAAATCTGCTCACTTAGTGAGATGATAAAGAACAGGGATTTATTCGCCAAATTCTGCACCATCAGTGATTTTCTTACTGGAGGCAGAGTGTACAAATACAAGGATGCGCACACAGCTACAAGTGCTTTGCCAAATGGTCACACCGAAAATCATATAAAGCCCGTGTGAACTCAAGCAGAGTGGAGGGAAAATCACGAATACATGCAGATGCAGAAACATTCAAAACTTGATGGTGTCTTCGCCACACTGAAACTGACGAACGAAGCCACGAAACAGACTTTCCTGGTAGCTATCGAGAAGAAGTCAGAGAGGTCCATTACCATCACCTGGGAGACCTGTGTAAAATGAACACTGCTAATTCGTGAATGCAACATGGACACAATCTTGCTCAGAAATGGTAGGAAATAGTATGCAACTTCGTTTTGACTCACCACAATCAGGTGAAACTGATGAGCGAAAGAAGGAGGGTAACGCAAACGTTGATCCTGTGTAGAGGTGAAGAGTGGAAGGTAAACCTGGATATTATCTCAAACGCAGTGAACTCAGAAGTGGACAAGTGCTCTGGGAATGACGAAACATGCTTTTCACAATAGACCGCTGACTTGAAGGAATTAGGTTGCACGTAAGACAGATCTCAGAACTCTACATGGGATAATCCGTTCTTTAACCTTGAAAGGGATCAATGCAAATGAAATAGGCAAACGAGAGTGAATGAAACTCACCCAACAGTGAGTTAGAACAAAATTAATCGTCAATAGCTTTTTGGAAGCGGTATATAGATCTTTTCCAATTCTCACTTTCATTTTGCCATAAACTTCAGAGAACACCATGATACAATATGTGCAGACAGGTAACCTTAGATATCTGAGAGGTGCAATGCAGATACGCAGCACTCAGAACTATTTGTTTTGTCACGCATGTCAAAAAGACATCAGGTCTCATCTCCAATTGTTACCCTTTTCACTGTGGAAAATGACTGAAGGGATACACTGATAGTTTTGGAGTAAAAGAGAAAAGCATGTTAGTCTACCGAACAGACTACCGACGCCAAGGAAACTGTATTTTGAGTACGGCATTCATAGGTGCATATTTGAATAATCCGTGAGCATACAATATGCCCGAATTTCATGAATGTCCTCCATGCAGGCATTACTCAAGAAGGAGCTACTCAAAGGGTACCAGTCTCAGCAGTAAACTACAAAGTGAATAAGAGCCATCCGACGAGAATGCACGTCCATCTCCTCTGCACTACTGAATCTATAACGGACCAGATATATCAATGGTAGCTGTGCATACAAAGGATAATTGTTCCACCGACCCTAACATCCCAATGACAAGCTCACTTTTGTTTACCACAAACTTGCTCTTCTTTATTTATTTGTTTGTTTTTATTGTTTGTTTGTTAACTATTCATAACTTTTGCTCTTGTCTACAACTCTCAGGCAATTTTTTCATATTCTCTTTCTGTTCTATGTGCACGCTCATGAAATCATATTCGCTTAAACATTCATCCCATAAAGTCACTCCAGTACCACCAGTCAACTCCTTTGAAACGGTGATTCAGATAATTATGATTCAGGTAATTATGGTTCTGAGTAATGACAACTCATCACTTTTGTTTTGTGGCTCGCGGTTGCAATCGCGACATTTTGAAGATCGTGCGTGGATGTGACAGATTATGGTCAATTGTGGACCCAACTGAAGAGGACGGCAGCAAACAGAACAAAGTCTAGATGCTTCATTCAAGCCCTATTTCCCCTCAGAAACTTTAACTTCCAGTCATTTCGTTTCTGTATTTTAAGAACTTCGTGGCAAATTTGTTATAACTGAAATGAACTGAATAAATCTGTTGCCTATTTGTTACGCCTGCAGCTGCTAATTGCTATAACGGTAATAAACTCGAAGGAAACGTTACCATGCTTAATTTTCCTATGTACCCAAGGAGTCACTGAGCCACGCAAATGACAAAGTACAATAGCTGCCCTTTGACTAAGATATTGCATTGCACTATGTAGTTATTGTCCACGCTTAGAGAAACTGTTCACTCTTGTATACTTACTTCCTCTGCTTGTGCATTGCTCTCATTGAATCTCTCCTCAACTAACTGACAGAGATTTTGTAACATAGTGAATGACATTGAAAGCTGTCGGCAGGCTCTGTGGCCATCCTAAATGAACGCTGTAGGCATGGTATTCACTTTTGGTATGCTACGTAAGGAGGAAACGGGATAAAATATTTTAGAACATGTTGTGAACTCCATGTTGTTTTGATGGAATCGGTTTTTGTCATTATAATTTTTGTCGTTAATTAGAAAGGACTGTAGAGATAGGCGTGAAATGAAGAAGTGGTCTTGAATCTTGACGTTCCACCTGGAACACATATCAATAATGAGAAGTGAAATTATATTTTCTATAATTGGTTTGTAAGGATTAGTTTTGCTTTTACGAGATGATCACGGATTGATATCAGTTAGAGAACCATTGAAAATCAGGGAGTTATAGAATGAAACAGCTGTTGACTACTCCCTGGAAATATAAAGAGCACTTGGATGAAACAGCTATCCAGTACTCCTTAGTATTCAATAGTTCTCTAACTGATGTCAATCCTTGATCGACCCGTTGAATTATATTTGCATTTTTGAAATTACTCTTAGTACTATTATTATTGCTGAGATCCATCGAAAACGTGTTGATCACGCTACGCCATCGCTATTTTAGTCGATATGAGATTGGTTGGGAGAAGTGTTCCTCACTCAACTTAGTGACTGCCACCGAAATACAACACCCATGTGTGATTAAATGTTCATGCTAGAAAGCGGAACCTAGAATTCTCATTCAACGAATCACATCAGTTCATTCCTAAAAGTGATAGAATGAATGAGACACGCGTGTGTCATCAGAAAACAGTGTGCTAGCTGAATATTGATTAAAGAATAGCGTGCACACGTATGATAAGAATTTGTGTTACTGATGCACAACACATACAGAATGCTTAGTACAAGTGTGTTAGTTGAATAGTGCTTAGAAAAGATTATGAGAAGTTTACAAATGAGGTGATTTTGGCAACGCGTAATTGTTTACAGAATGAAGAAATATTTGTGTTGTTTGAGGTCAACATCACGCGTTGTATGTCTTATGTATAATTATAACTTTTTCTCATAATTTCACTTCAGAAATAATCTAATTATAACAATGATGAAAATAACAGCTCTATGGCAAACTGTAATTTTGGTAGATATATCCAAATTCATCCTGATAAACTCAGAGAACAAAGAGAAGCGATGTGACTTCACATATTGTGTTTAGAATCGATCAGTGATGACAGTGGAAATATGGAGCTTTATTGATCGAACCAAGTATTCTGCTCTCGCATACTGATCCACATCACTTGTCGCACATCAGACAGCTTAACTCAATCATAATTGAAGCGCCTTGTTGACTTCCATAGGTATTATGCATAGCCGCGTTACAACATTCGTCGTGAAGTACATCCTAGGCTCTGATTGACAGCATCACAGTGAATATCATTTCATCCATCTGTTCATCAGATGGAAGATGAAACATATTTACATGAAGTCATCTAATGGGTGTCAATCATGTGAAAGTAAAGTCAATCCAAATTGTAACATGTACCGTGATATTTCGTGAAGCTGTAGGCGTTTATGAAATACCAGAATGTGAACAAGGTCTGATCAATTTGATTTTAGGTATGTTTGGTGGTGTCAACTCAACTTCCTAATTAGAGTATAGAACTTGAAATCAGTGTAGATATCATGTTCATTAGTTGTCATGGGATAACTGCATTCTGGGCATTGCATGTGCATAGGATTTCATTATCTCTACTCAACTGCAGGATTCGCTTGGCATATCTGATGTCTTATGGACGAATTCCCATATTGGTGCCATTTCATCATTTGCGTACACTTCAATTCAGCTTATTGATATTTGCTTCTTCTGCTTAGATTGACTAATTCTGTGTGTGCAGGTATCCTGTATTAGGCTCCGATTGATATCATCACTGTTAGCATCATTCCATTGAATCTGTTCACCAGATTTAAGATCAGATAGATAAAAGTGAAGTGATCACATGGTGCCAATAATTTCACAGTGCGGTCAATCCATATGAATCAGCTCCCTGATTATTTCAACTTTCTGAAGGCGTTTGTCAAATACCCATAAGTAAATAATACATGATATTACGTATGTTCGTGGTGTCAGTGTTACTTGTCAATCAGACCGTAGACTTTGGAATCCATGCAGATATCATGTTCAGTGATGGTCATCGATGCACTGCATTCTTGACATTTCAGCCGTCCAATGTTCACCCAGCAACTCAGAGATATCTTACCTAAGCTTAGCTCTTCTTCATGCATATAACATTTCAACTGTTCCTGTGGTTCAAGTTATATAGGGCGCACGATTAGGCAGGTTCGTATACGGGTTCGAGAACATTTACCAGCTTGGTTCAGCAGGGGGGAAGTTAAGTGCATAAAAAGCTCGATCCTGTCACACTTGGTCGATACTGGACATCATATCGATGTCAACACAGCTTTCAGGGTTATATACCGAATTCCGAAGTCGTTATCACGTACAGTTTGCTTACGCCTTCTACACATAGCTGAAGCTGTTGCAATAAGATCGACTAAACCGGAACTTTGTATCCAAAAAGAACACGTCCAGACGCGGTTCCTACGTGGCCAAACTTGGATTGGTGATTCTTCTTCTCACCAAGAGTGCTCCTTCCCCTCAACCCCCTTGGCTTTATTTTATTTTTTCCTTTGCTTATTATTACAATTATTATTATTTATTATTATTATTCGTCATAAATTATGCCCTTCATGCAAATATTCTGTCAATACTATCGAATTTTTTCGTTTATACTATCCGGACTTATTATTAGTGATATTATCTCTTTTCTCAATATATGCCTCCACCTGTTTCATTTCACATATTCGTTATCTCATTATGAACCTCTATTGCAGTCTTACTATTTCCTGTTTAACACAGACCACTTTGTACTAGCCACTCACCTGACACCTTTTATAACCTTGAACTGACTTGTCAATTTTCCTACCGCACACTCTACAAATCTAATATGATTAATCACCATTGTCTCTCGTTTTACAATATTTTGTAATCGAATTCAGCCTAGCACTTTTGTCACACAAATACGACTATTTATTTTGACACCCCATAACTAATCTGTTATTCTACGTTAAAAATGTATCTGCCGCATAACTGGCCTTTATTGTAACGACAACAAATATTATTTTTTTTATAATTGTAAGAACCTGAAGAGAAATTATTGAAAAGAATATTCTTCGTTCAGATTGACTTTTACTTTCAGTATCCCTCCTGAACTTCAGGCTTCCCTTGATATATCTGATATCACAATGGTTTACTTCCCATAATCTTGCCATTTCACTGATTACGCACAGTTCACAGTTCACTTTAGCTTCTCGATATTCTGTTCCTCTTAGATTGAATAAGTCTACGTGTGCTTATGTCCTCATGAAATGCACCCTTACTAATGCATAGCTGGAGTATTTCATATTCATCTTCACGCTGTCCTTAAAGTCCTACTTCCTTATTGTCGAATTCATGTTGAAAGACAGTGCATTTTATTTTGAATAAATGAAAGGTAATGCGATCTCATATTAGTAGATTAGAGGTCTTCCTGCTTCAATTCACACGGCTGCTGAGGAGTGATTTTCATATATGCAATGTCGTTTCATACTATGCACCGACATCATGGAGTAAAAGTTTCAAATACAATGAAGAATAAAATTGCAATTGACTGAGAAGCAAAGTTGTTCATTATCCACATGACCAGTTCGGTGAAGCCGAGAATAAGAACATAATGGCGAAATATGCGAAAGTGAGATTCAATCGAAAGAGCAGTGGAGTAGTCGGTAATAAATTTCAAACTGTGTGATGTTCTCGACACCGTATGCCTTATGATATTTTATTTATGTCCAACTTGATCATAAGAAGTAGTTGTATAAAATTCTTAGCGCAGAGTATTCCTAAGTGATGTGCAAGCCTATGCTTTCATCGCCTTGACGAACATGTTTCAATAATGAAAGTAACCATGATTGTAGTATCGTCTTCAGTGGAGAGATAAGAAACTTTTTTTCAAAAATTGCAAATGAATATATAAAGTGTTTTTTGACTGTGTTCACGAAATTGGCGTTATCACCACAAAACTGGCGTCTACAACTACCTGTTATGTCAGTGGCACTGGCTATGTATAGTGAAGGACAAATGGGGATGCACATTTAGGATCCACGGTGTAACTGACACATCTGAAATTCATTTCTATCCACAATTGAGTATTTTACATATGAACGTTTCGATCCAGTGACTTTCCAAGACAATTTCTTGACTGGGAAGATAATTCCACGTCACCTGTAGATTACTGAATCATCTTCATCATAGCACTTCCAATGTTTTGCAGTTATATTCAAAGATAACTTGTGGTGAATTGCCACTTGAATTTGTGTCTATTTGGTTAGCGATATCAAGTTGGATGTATGAAATCATTGATCCCACATCGTTTTGTGAAATAAATTTCACGAATTTCCTTGTGAAATCAATTGAGTTGACAATCATGACTCTGGTCAAGTAAATGGTCGAAATTCCATTGTCTCAGGTCAACTCTGCATATCGTGTTTCTTTCTTAAATGATTCAGTCAAGTTGATGAATGGAAGTCACTGAGTGATTGTCGAATGAGTCAGGAAGGAGAAATCACGTATCAAGGTGGCTTACAGATATACTCAGTTGAGTGAACACTTCTTCATTTCATCCTGTTGACTCACTCGATATGGTATGCACGACAGAACTGATGTCACTAGAGGCTACAGTGTCTCGTTTACACAAGCATACTACACTTTCCATCGTCATATTTGATGAAAATATACCTTGGTTTCTGTGTCTTGCCTTTTCTTGTTACGATCTCACCACCCTCGGGAAACAGATATTACAGTTGAACTCCTAATTTCGATGTATTCAGTGTGGTGAATTTTGTGGATAACGACTATTTTATAAATCGCCAACATTGTTTCTGCAGAGATGCAAATACTGTGGAAATCGAGAACTCAGTTACAGTTATGTTGCTTTGGAAGATACACGGAATAATGGGAAATGCATCTGAAGTGGTGATCTGACAGAAAAACTAGAGAAGCTAAGATGCGCTGGTTGTGAGGTTCATTTGTGTGGAGTTTATCGAAGAGAACCATCAACTTGCATCTACATTCTTTGCATGATAAACATTCCGGTGACACAGAGTGCATCATAGTCAAGCATGTGAGATGATATTGCAAGTCAGTGTTATACAACAGTATTTACTGATGACGTTTCGAGAACAATTTTCTGCTCAAATTCACATCAAGCTTATCATTATGAGCAATAAATTGTGCTCGAAACGTCATCAGTAAAAATAACTATATAACACTGTGAGACTTTATCAAAATATAATTTACCCACAATGAAATTCAATGACATTCAGCTAGAGAATGATGAAACAATCGTTAGTTTTGATATAATTGGTCTTTATACTAATATACCAATCAATATGGCCTTATAAGACGTTAACACGGAACTAACTGCAGATCCTAAACTTACTCAATAGATAAAGCTGCCCATTGAGGAAATTATTTTAGGAATTCAGTTATGCTTTACATCTATTGTCTTTCAATTCCAGTGTAAAATTAAAAGACATAGAGAAGTTGTAGCAACTGGATGGATAGTCAATATTCCCTATCTTAGCAGATATCTTTATGGACAGCTGGGAAATTACTGCTATAAATACTTTTAATCCTACTGCAGAAATATGGTGCAGATAGACAGATGAAACTTTCACAGTGTTACGAAACAACAGAACATATCTCTCTCTAGCATCTTGACGCATAAACTCACTAGTAAAGGGAATAAAATTCACATTTATACCAGAAAATGAACAAGGGGAATAAGCCATGATGTTAGAATGTAAAATTAAACGAACGGAAGAAGGTAGACTGCACACTTGTATTTATAAAAAACCAACGCATTATGCTTATAGATATTTAGACTTTAATTCATTTCATCCGTTCGTTGTCTGTAAAGGCGGGCTTAGCTAAGTGTCTAACAAACCGAGCAGTAAAACTGAGTAGTAATGTAGGTAGGTGGAGAGAGAGCTTGATTAGTTAATCCTTGTTCACAAAATCTACACTCAACACGTGCAATAGGAATGATTCATCACTTGTACCGGAATATTGAAAATAATACTACCAATCAAGTCAAGCGATGAAAAATAATTGATTTATATGAATGAAGTTAGAAAGTTGTGTGAATAGGGCCTTGATATGATTATGTGCAGTAATAAATTGTGTTCGAAACGTCATCAGTAAATATTAATGTGGAACACTGTGATTCTTTATCAAAATGAATTTTACCTACAATGAATTACACAATTATCCTTTTGCTACAAACTACCTAGATCAGTGGAATAAGGCCAACTTTCACAGAGAAGTATAAAATTAATGATCAACATCTTCAATGACATCATCGAAATCCTCATTGGATATATGAATGCCAGATGAACTGGGAGCAGATAATACAGGAAGAGAAATCATCACAGATTGAAAGCCTATGCCTCGGTGAAATTAAAGACATTGCAGAATTATTCGCATACATGTGCGCCCTAAATGATTTCGTGATCAGAGGCAGCGTGTACAAACACAAGTGAATACACGAAGCGACATGGATTTCGCCTGGACGAGGCAATAGTCTAAATGTTGCTACTGTTGTAGTTGATAATGCTACATTCGCTGCAGTGATCTTCACTGACTAGTTAGCGTCTAACAGACGCATGGAGAAATGCATGTTGTGTCAATGCGCCTCAGTGTATCTTTGTATTTCCAAGAACTTGAAAATAATATGCTGCGAAGAAAATATATGTCGTATATATTCTTGTACATCACCTAATTCATTAACCTCTATAGACACAGACGCAACACACCCATCAATTTCAAAATCATTCTAGACAATGGCAGTATGAGGACTATGTGAACGGTATGTCAGTGTTGACGGATTCGAGGCATAGAATCGACTGCAGTTCTCCACTCTGCTCGAAGATTCGCACTGCTGTTATCTGGACCACGCACGACATCTTCCGGTGTGAGGCCTGCTCTCGACAGTGTCCACCATCCAGTGTATGTATTAGTCTCTCAAGGATCGTTTGACTAATTGTCTCGCTCTGAGTGGATATCATCATAATCGGATGCCAGATATTGTCAATAACGAGCCGCCTACCTTTGACATTGTGACAAGTCACCATTTCCTTCAGTAAACAGGCACCTACTCCACACCCCACAAATTCTCACTCAGGACTCCTGATCGACTTTCAACACCCATGTCAAATCACACCACTCAAGACCTATGAAATAGTTGGGGGATCGGTCTCAATTGACCACTTTGTGGTCACAGGTGTCATTTCGTCATCGTCGCATTGTAGACATTCATCCAGTTTTCATTTCACATGAACGCTTAGGAGTCCTGTTCATTTCTCCTCTCTAACAATCGAGTCTCTTCCATTATCTCTCATTACTTTCATCTGAGTTTACTGCTCCTAGTTGGCAACCTGGTTTATCCACATAGCGCTTTGAAATATCCTTTATCCATCTCGCGTTTTACTTCATTTGTTAATGACTCAGAGAATCCTCCTTCTTCTTATCTTCAAATTTCTAATCTACTCGTTTGTTCAGCGTGCCTCAGATGACATTGAGCTTCTCCTATAGTTAGTTATCTCTGCACTTGTTCATCGTCTCCTCCATCGGCCCTGCTTCCACTATTACATTTAAAGCCATTCCTTCTATCAAGTCTCCTTCTTTCCTCTGGTAACTTTTCATCTCCCTTTCCACATTGCTATCAGAGAGTTCTTGCCCTCATTCATACAGGCTTTCATTCCATCTCAACAAACGCCCCCTTCAAAGTTATCTACAAATTGAAGAACAGCCTGTCAAAAAAGATACTTTCCCGACTTGTTTGCGTTGCAGAAGCCCTATCCATTCAGTTAGAAGAACCAGAAGTATGCATTCAAAAGAAAATTATCCAGCTACTTCTACTCTCATGATAACAACTGTGTTCATTTGAATAACTTTTGGTTGTTTACTTGCTTTATCTAACTACTTAAGACTCCTACGTTATTCCGTATTTCATTTTGCTTCTATGTACACCCTGAACACAAATATTTCATCAAATTACTCACATTATCACGTAACCCTTCTCCAACAGTCGTTTGTGACAACTCATCACCTCTTTCATTATCTCTTATATCAGCATCCGATTCCTCTGAACGCTTTCTGTATCACCTAAATTTCACCAAAATCTTACTAACTGTATTTTCGCTTGACAAATTTTAACAAACCACACATATACGTTTGTACAGCTTGATAATAGATTCGTTCAAAAGAATCTCTTCACTGAATCACTTGTTTTAAGTTTAATGTCCACACACCTAGAAAGTAACCATGTATAAATTTGCGATTGTTCAGCTTTGACAATGAATTCACCGACAATAAACTCTTCGCTGAACTACTGGTCTTCTCTCTATAAATGAGGAATACACCGTGATAAACGTGTTTCGCATTTACCATCGTGTTCGAGAGAGAAGTATCTGGCTATGTAGACCACATTATTCCAAAATCCTGAAGTCAATTGCATACACACTCAGACAACTGATCATCCTTTTCAAAATATTCTGTGGATTCGTCTACGTGGAGATTATTTTTTACTCCGTCTAGATAATCAAGGAGATCAAATAGATAAGCAAAACCGAGAATCAAGCAAAACCATCTGTGATTATCGTCAGAAGGATAAGTGTAATTGGTTAATTTGACGCGGAAATGATTTTCACTACAATCACAATGATCGTCGTCATTGATGTAGAGAACTCCATATTGATTCGTTTAAACAACTAAATTTCATCTTTATTCAACCTTATCGTTGATATTCGGAAAATGTCAGTATAAACAGTAGAAGTCTAGATATTTTAAGAAGGGAGCCATCCTCCTCAATAGTGATCATAATCAATGTTCACCAGCCCATACATAAAAATAACGCACGATACCTGTTTCATATCGTACGATGAAACTGCTTACACAGACCGGAATTATTTCTGTGATTTCAGGTCAAGTTCATGCGTTGTTTGTTTAATAAAAAATTTTCAGTTCTACTAATTATTTTTCTATTAGAAGTTAATTAACATAATGAGAATTTTTGGCAAGGATATTACGTAGTGTTGAGGAGCAGTAGAATGCGTGGTTCAACCAGTCTTGTGAATTTCCTGAATTGTCCTACTGATTTACTACACGCATAACATATGAAACACTGCCTTCATTCAATCATTCGAAAATGGCTATACGTCCTTGTCTTGTTGTCTATGCCTATCTAGATCCCCATATTTTGGCCATGTTTGTGTGTTAATGAATTCGCGAAGGAATACCTTTCAAGAGACAGTCAACGATGGTTTGGATTCATTCACTATGTTTAAAATTTTCTTGATTCTTACGGTTATGTGGATGTAGTGCTGATTGATTTGTACACAAAGAACTTTGCTACATATTTTGAAGGACAGACTTCAGCAAAACAAATTTTCATATAACACTTCTCTGATCACATCAACAATTTAACAAATAATTGTTCGTGAATAGTTTACATCATGTTGTTTAAGAATAAAATGGTTTACAATCGCCTCTGGTTCTATGTTTGAGAAGTGTATGGAGGGTTGCGTATGAAGAGGATGCTCTCACTCTGACACGAAGGTATTCTCCATTTCTTCTTGTGCGTTCAGGTGTCTGTTCACAATAATATTAGTGAGTTGACTTGGCGAAAGCCCACATGTCCTACCAACAGCCCTCAATGCTCACCAACACCCACTAGAGCCTCTAATTAGCGCAACAGGGAGGTTTAAGTAAGGTTTACAAGGACTGATAAGAATTAACGAACTGTTAAAGGAGATCTTCTTGCCCTCTTTACGTTGCTGGTTAGACGAAATATCCTTTGGGTAATTACATTGGTCTGGGTAGGGCAGTAGTGATTAGAGGGAAGTCATAGGTGTGGGAATAAGATAAATTTAAACGTCTGAATAGTAAATTATGAGGACGATTAATTTTTTCACACTTCAGTCCTCACTAACTTCTCCAGACCTGTCAGTTGTAAACATTAGAAAGATCAAATGAGAGAAGTCAGAGGGCGTTCGAAAAAAGCCATTCCATGCAGAAACAAGAATTCAATTTGTCTGCTAAATTTGAGTCAATGAAAGGCGAAGTGGAAGTGTTCATGAGTAGAATAATAAATACCAAGCAGAAGACAGACAAGATTCTCACGAGAGAAGGTACAAAATCCATGGAGTATTTCAACTCAGGTGAATGCCATATAACCACTAGACCTGACACTCAGATACTGAATAATTTAAACCTTGTTGAAGAAATGAGCACCTCACTAGTTCACTGTTTCCACTTTGGATTTGCTTTTCTCAGTAATTAATTATTTGAATAGGGCTATGGAGTGCCAAATTGTTAAGTCGCCGAAGTCTCTCGCCGAAGTATGCCTAACGATGAGTATTCAATCCAGTCATTCGGTCAATAACTCACACTTGGAGCCTTCACGCGTTAGTGAATATTTGTGAGCAGATTGTTCTTCTACGTTTTTATTTGTCAACGCGAGATTGACTATTTCATTTATGCGTTGAACGGCCAATTATTTTCATGGATGTCGTATGACTAGAGCTAGTCGGAAATAGCGTAAAAGATAATAATAATGATTTACTTTATTCCAAAAACATTACTTGTTATACAGAATGGCATTTTCAGCATAAATCACAATATTCCATCTAATTTCCTCAAATTATAAAGAAAATTAATCACAAAGAAAATTTTTCTACATTTACAATACGGTTAATGTAAAAATAAATAAATAAAAAATAAAAAACATGCAGCATATAAAATGGAAATTATAATAATGATAGCAGCTAAGGTAATGATAATAATAATAATAATACAAGTGAAAATTGCCGTGGGCTTGTTTCACACAGTATTGTCGATGCGGTATACAAATCCTTGCATGATTAAAAATATTGAATATGATGTTCTCTTTACATGATATGGTGAGGGAAAAAGCAAAGATTACAGCAGTAATAGAGATAAGTTGATGTTTGCAATTATGAAAGTATAAACAAAGAAGCAACAGGACCATAAATATAATAGAAATAAAAAAAGTAAAACTTGAAGGTATATAAAGATGGATGGAGGAGATTATTTATTTACTAGATTAAAAAAGGTTAGTCAATTCTTGCCTGACGCTATTTTCATCACATAAAATACGCGCCTAGTATGGTATCATAGAATTTTTATACTTAGACGTGCGGGCATACAGTTTTCTGAAGTTACTTCTTGTTCTACCTGAGGAGATGCAAGGTGAAAGCTGAGGGTCAAGTGGATGCTCCAAGTCAGACAAAATACCTTTAGCAAATTTACTGCACGAAGTCAAATGCCTATCGACAACGACGTTAACTATGTAGTCCACTGGGACACCACTCATCCTACTGACAGTCTTCAGCATTCTACGAATTGTGACAAAGTTCTTTTTAAGCAAACCAGGAAAGAATAATGGTGAACAATAAAGAAGAATAGGTAGGATGCAAGCGTTTATGAACTGTAAGAGGAGGGGTTGAGTTATACCCGAGTGTCTTAACTTCTTAATGTAAAATGTCAACCGGAATATTTTACTGGAGATCGCTGAGACATGGGAAGACCAGGAGAGATCAGAAGAGAGAATATGTCCAAGATACTTAATTTCTGATTTAATTACTATATCATTGTCATCAATCTTACAACTGTCATGAGAATCGACGGCTTCTTTTAACTGTCGTTTACATCTTAAGCTGAAATTAACAGTTTGACATTTAGAAGGATTCAGTTTAAGATCGTTAGACTCAGACCATTTACTGACTTCCGACAGAAAGCTATTTATTTTGGTAAAATCCAGCTAAGAGTTAACAGCCATTGGGACAGTTAAATCATCAGCCTACTTCACAAAATTAATTTCATCAGACTGAGGTAAGTCATGTAAGAAGAAAGAAAAAAGAAAAGGAGAAAGGACAGCGCCCTGAGGGACACCAGCTCCAGTAGGCAATGAAGTGGAAGACTTCCCTTTACACACGGTGTACTGCTTTCTTTCTGAGAAATAGGAATGTAACCAGTTAACAGCCCAAGATTCTGTTTGACTTGCAGCAAGTTTATTTAACAAGATGTCTCTAGGGACCGAGTCAAAAGCAGATGTATAGTCTAGGAAGGCACAACGAACAAATTTAGCCCCTTTGTCTAGACTGGAAGCAATGTTACGATATAAGACGGCAGCTGCATCTAAAGTGCTTCTACTGTGCTTATAGGCAAACTGTTTTCGGTCATTAGAGGATTTAAGAGGGGATACAAGACTAAGTAAAAGGAGTTTCTCCATAGTTTTCAAAAAAGGAGAGGTAATAGCAATACGTCTAAATTTGACACATGCTGCAGTAGACGATTTAGGTACGGGTACAACTTTAATGTCTTTCCAAACAGCAGGGACAATATTACTGGAAAAAGATTTGTTAAACAGATCAGTGAGAGGGTAACATAGAATATCAGAACACTTTTTGAAAATAATACTAGGTACATGATCTTGACCTAAGCTCTGGGAAGGGTTCAGAGACTTGAGGCACTTTTCAAATTCATTTGTGTTAAAACCTGGAAAGTGGCTATTATTAACACTAGTGATACTGGGATGCATGAAATTTGAGGGAGAATAAATATAAGATTTAATAAGAGTACATACATCAGAAGAATACGGAATATTGTTCATCTGCTTACCACCAGTGATTTCCTTAAATAGTTTCCACATATTTGAAGCATTTTTGCAGGATATGAATTTCCGGTTATATATAACATTCAATCTCTGCATTTCAGACTTGATAAGGAAGTTAGTTCTTTTTACACCACTTTTATCTTTCATTTTGTGCACTTATGTTGACAACATTGAAGGTAGGAATTATGAATGAATTAATAACGCTCAATCGTGTCATTTACTTGTTTAATCACACTCTATCTCATATTTCTAATGACTGCATATTCCAGCTACAATAAAATGACAATCCGATTAAATGTCAATCTTTCGCGTAATACCAGCGCACTCAGCACACTGTCTGATGGAATTCCGACTTGTCTACACGGAATATTGTATTCTGACACTCGGGCAATGTTACTGTGGAGCCTCCTGAATAGTCTACTAATAGGAATTAACGTGAAACATTCCTGCTGACAATATGCCATAATGTGTTTAGTGTTGAACTGTCGCGAATAAAAATTCCAGCTTCAGCTGCAGATTAGTAAGTCTAATTCAAGTTGTCGCAAAGTGGGCTGACTCCACGAATGTGCTCTTCCGCTATGTATTGTGAGTGTGCTTTTTTCTTTTGGACGCCATCATATGAATTCTGCCTACTATTTGGATTGAAGTGTTTCTGCAGATCGATAGATTTCATTACACCTATCAGATTCCACTGATTCATTATATGAATCATCCGATATTATGAGAGGTTGTTTCACTCACCAATCACAACACTCACAGTCTTCCACAAAAGACCGATGAAATCGTGATTATTGTAATCAACCAATTACAACAATAACTGTGACTTTTGGTTGTGGTATAAATAAGCTAACGGAAAGTCAGTTGCCATAAGAAGATGGTCTACTTTGCATACAGCCACATAGCTTTCGTCACTCTGTTGACATTTGCAGCCGTAAATGCAGGTAAGCATTTTTTCAAGAGATGGTATATTTGTAGCTTATTTCCGCACTCTGTGTTTGCCTTATTCACTGGAACTGCTGAATAGTTTGCTGGTTACTCTCATGGGTCATTCTCTTTGGTTGAGCCTTTATTCCAAAATGGTCAGTTTTGTGTATGCTGTCACCTCAAATTCATCTTGGTTAGTACATGGTGACCAGCAACATAACCACCGAGACGTCTTTCAACTCAATTCTGATTCAGAAACTGTGTATAGTAGAACTTTCACAGTGACACGTTATCGCATTTCGATAATGTGTCAGTCTAAAATTTCCTAAGATTTCAATAGCTTGAATACACACTTTGTGATGATGATTTGTTTTTGGACTGCAATTACATACATAAAGTGCTCAAAAGGAGTTTGATGCATTTCAAGTGGAGAAATTGTTCTAATAATTTTCAGCATTCTAAAACGTCTCCTCTGTATAATAACAGTCGTTTGCATTTCTTCTTGTGAATTCAAGGTCAACCGTGGAGTAAACAGAGCATCGCAAATATGCTTTCTACTACCAACAGTAAGCACATTTTCAATGCGTATTATTTGATTTTTATCATTTCACTTGAGAATTCATCGACTTGCATTCGGTGATCTTACCTCTGTTAAATTAATTCGATTAATTTCCTTGAAGAAGTTTGGACCAGATTGTCGAACGAAACGTTGGAATTAATCATTTCAATTTGGCTGAGATTTTACAAATATAACTATATAGATCTTACTTCCTGTTTGACAACTCATACAAAATATTCTCGTTTCCTTACAGACAATATACACGGAGTCAAGTGGATAGTGGATGACGCAGAAAAGGCAGTACAAATTCGTAAACGTGAGTAAAAAATGATGCCATATTTTTGTCAATGTTTCAACGCTTACGAAAATATGCCGTGAATTATGCTTTCGAATTTATTACTACGATGACATCAATATTTCATTTCGTCCTCTATGTAGCAGATAGTAACTGAAATGAAATACACAACTCCACATGCTTTTAACATTCAACGCTTTCGCTTTTCTGTTTTCTTAGACAAGATTCTCAGTCAAAATGCAAGCTTACAAGGAGATTTACAAAAGTGTAAGCAAGTTGAGTTTTTTGAAATGATGGAGGATCTGTTTTAGATATGAACTGCCTGAGAACTGCATACAAATACATTTGGGGAGAGGTCGCAATAGACAGTGAGTTCTACCAAATTCCTTTGATTCGAAATGTCATTTTATTCATGAAATTTGTTCACTCCATTGACTATTCATCTGATAAATCTGAAGTTGGTTTCGTGATACACTCCCTGTTGATGATTTGCTTCCTCACTCACTGATCATTTCATTAATTAACGCTTATGCAACTGCCATGAGATGCATGTTTGAAATTTTGTTAATTGAAAATTGATCTGAGATGCTGAATATATATAATTCTTTCTAACTTTCCTAGAAATCGCAGACCGTCTAGACAATGGTAAGCTAAATATTTTGAATCATTTCTGTACTTACTTACCGTCATAATTATTCCTCGTCAACATTCTGACTAATAGTCTTCTTCTGGCATATATCAGCGCTCTACCATCACAACTGTTACTATTTCAGTCCTGCCTTTTATTCGCTAACATCAAATAAAGATGGAGAATTTCCTCATGCACGTGACATGAGTAGGTGCTCGAGGACAGTTGTTCGACTGATGTATTTCTCATTTCGTATATTATCTGACATTCCGTCAACTCGTAAACATAATTTATTCGTCTTAAATCTGATTGTATTTACCTTTAACATGCATAAATGTGTATTATATTGAGAAGAACAGAAACAGGTTGATATGTGTGACAATCATTTATTTACAGAAAATAACTCCAAATTCGACAAAAATGTGAACTGTAGCCGACAAGTAGCCGTACAATATTATAGTAAGTAGCACTGTATTACGCTAACCATTCTGAATTGTTTCGTCTGTGTTCAAAAGCGATTTTCGAAATTCCAGTTTCAACATAACTATAGTAAATTTGAGTTAATAATCAAACTGTGTTTTACTCTTACTTACCCATGGATAGCGATGAAGCAGAAGTACCCTTTAAACAACTGTTTCAAAAATATGCCTTCAGCGCCCCACGAAGGTATTCGTTTGTTTCTTTTTTTTACATTCTTGATGAAATGAGTAACATTTTCACATTCATCTACGATGAAGGTATATTTCCACATGTCACAATACCTCCATCATGATCTGAATTCATGAACATCCACCTCTCAGTGTACGATAGTCTGTGATGAGTATTTACCATGAGTCAGGTAATAATGTCTGAAGGAGGATGAACAAGTTTGATGTTCAGAATGCTTTTGGGCGTCTACAAATGCAACTGTTGAGATAATGTGATTGTGAATAGAAATACACACACTAAAAGACTATTTGTTGAAGGCGAAACTGATCGAGTACTAATATAACGACGACATGATGACTGAATTTTGAAAGTTGTGCATTCTTAACAATAATCCAAGTGGATTAGTTTGTAGAGTAGTCAGCTGGTTGAATCTGTGCGCAACAAACAGATTGTTTTGCGTATCATTTCATGTCGCATAATTTCGAGTTTCAACGTCGTTTTATGATTGTGAGATATTCACTCTGCAAAATATTCATTCATGAATCATTTCAGATCTGCATCAACTGAATAGGCTAACCCGAATACTATTCGACCACAAGCACTGGGTTAGCATTGAAGTTTGTGAGTTCATTTTCTCTGTTTGATTAAACTTCACAATTGAACATTTCTGTGAGAAAATAGTGTAACGGTTGTGATATTGTTGCGCGGATAGTCAGTGCCTATCTAATTTTAGTTATCAGACAAACGTAGTGATGGACAACAGACCTTTTCACTGGTCGATTCAAATATTTATCAACCTTTCTTATCATTTCTAGTTTTCAAGAATCTATACGAAACCCAATTGAAGGAGTTGTGAGGTGAGATTTATTTCACATCATATTTACACATTATAGGATACGAAGGTCTGTTATCGGGTTAGTGATTAGAATGTGAAACGCACGAAATATTAGTCAGTCTGGATGGAGGATGATGAGTGGTAAAAGAACAACACAGGATGCAGAAATTCACCGCAACAATTAGATAATATTTTCCATCGTTGACTATTCTACTATCGAGAAACTTCATGCATTTATTCCCCTTGATGAATTTGAATAAAGCAAGAACGAAAGTGGTTTGTGCAGAATAATATGGTACCATCATTTATTTCGTAGGCTTCTCATCAGCTGCTTACAGCCTAAATACATAATGAGGTTTGCGTACAGAAAAGTTTTAACATACTTGCAAATTTTTACATGTTGCCAGTTGACAAAAAGTTCCACAGTAAGTGAACAGTGCTCAGAAAATTGCGCTTATATAGTTTTTACACATGCAGTTCAAGTTTAAACAAAATAGATGTATGCATAAAATGGTAAAGGAGTTACGTAATAAAGACGAAATATGAGTTAGATACAGAGTGACTAAGAAATTAGGTAACAATGTACTGAGTTCAACTCAAATCATAGAAACAAGAGACAAGCAAAATTACAGAATATAAAAGGGGGTGAGGTTAAAGACAAAGATTACGTAATCAGATGAGAGAATAAAGACATTCAGTTACCAGGGCAAAGAGAGATTAATAACTGCTTCTTTCTGAACACATAAATCTGGTTTCAAGCGTTTGATAGAGATTGCTTCGGCAAATTGAGAGAATGAACTCAGTACATTGTTACCTAATTTCTTAGTCACTCTGTATCTAACTCATATTTCGTCTTTATTACGTAACTCCTTTACCATTTTATGCATACATCTATTTTGTTTAAACTTGAACTGCATGTGTAAAAACTATATAAGCGCAATTTTCTGAGCACTGTTCACTTACTGTGGAACTTTTTGTCAACTGGCAACATGTAAAAATTTGCAAGTATGTTAAAACTTTTCTGTACGCAAACCTCATTATGTATTTAGGCTGTAAGCAGCTGATGAGAAGCCTACGAAATAAATGATGGTACCATATTATTCTGCACAAACCACTTTCGTTCTTGCTTTATTCATATTCTACTATGTTTTGGTTCAAATACTCTTTATTGAACGTGTGGTTCAAATAACAGCCTCGAATACTCCTGTTTAATCGAATGGTGAAATCATCATGAGTGTTGTTGTAGGTTACCGTAATCACATTCTCCAATGATCAGTATCGTAGCGGATCACAATAGATGGTACAGTGAATGTATGAGAATACACCCGCGCATTTCAAAAATGTCACTGAGGCTATGCCAGCAAGCTGGTGAAATTTACACAATTCATACTGAATAAGTGAAATGCAGCAAGTCAATTCCCTTGAAAAATGATGGATATGGAAACCATCACTCACTGAAAATATTCGGAATTCTCGAATTCTATGAATAAACGCACAGATCACCAACAATCATCCTCCTTCCCACAATTAGCCTTTCTCGATTATTTCATCACTAGTCTTTCATCCAATAATATTGCTAACTGATTTTATTCTCCTACAGGCTATTGAAGACAAGTACCAGGATGAATGTAAAAGTTGATGTAACACTGAATACATGTAGATTGTAGAAACTTTCATAAATTTTTCATTTTCAATTAAATAAATTAAATAAATCTTTCATCTGCTATAACGCTTTCTCTTCATGAATTCACACTTCATTCAAGCGCTGATTGTGTTGTGCTTTGGCGGTAGACGTCAAGTTGAGTGAAGAACATGTTTTTAAACTAGTTGCTTATCGACTAACATAACGAGGGCGTAGCATGATCAAAACCTTTCCTAGGAATCCCAGTAATAATAATTATACTAAGAGTAATTTCAAAATACAAATATAATTCCACTTCTCATTAAGGATATGTGTTCCAGATGGAACATCAACATTCAACAGCACTTCTCCATTTCAAACCCATCGCTACAGTCCTTTCTAACTACAAAAATAGTAATACTGATAAAACCTATTTATTCCAAACAAAGTGAAGTTCCTAGCGTGTTCTAAAATATTCCATCCCATTTCCTCGTTACATCACTCATCAAATGTGAATGTACATACTACGATGTTGATATTATCAGCAATGGGAAAATAAATCGAAAATTAACACATATGCTGACAGGAATATATTTAGGATAGTTGAAATAAACAGTGGCGTTTATTTCTTGAAAGCATTCATGTCGAACACATCTCTCGTCTCTCACATGAAATTCCAGTCAAATAATCTTTCATCGAACTAGTATATTATGTCGTCTGAAGATATAGTCTCTTACAGTTGCTTGTATTACCACATGAAGAGATGTAATAGGATAGTTATGAATGAGGAGAGAGCTGTGGTTCTGGCAAGAGGATATTCGCTAATTTCTAGCAAGAATTGAAGCGCCTGCCCGAAACAATATTACAGCGTGTACGTACAGGATGATGCATCGGCGGCACAGTGGTAGACTGCTCGCCAATCACGCTTAATGTGGTCTGTATTTCGATCCCCGACCACGGACGAACTCCTTCACCTTGCCAAGACAGTAATAAAACTGGTAAAGAGGGAAGGTTGGGCATAAGGCTAGCAACTCCATCCTGTAAAACTAATGATCACTGTTAGAGAAACGTGAAGCCTCTATCTTGAAGTCCTATGTTCTACTGGCAACGTAAATGAATTATAAAGGCGTATAGAAAAACTGTACACGCTGCCTACAGCTTTGACGCCCCTTACTTTGTCACAAAGTCATAGTCAAGTAGTAGAGGTGAGATCAAATGAGAAAAATGTAGGAGGGTGGGAAGTTAGTATGCAAGAGTAAACAGTTTATCAAAGTAGATGTTGATGGATTGTGATAACATATTCATATAATTATTAATATTCCCTTTGCTTCCGAGTGGAAAGAAGCGCTTCAGCTACACTTCAACACTATTTCCTACTTTCTGCTATCCTCTTCACCTGGGTACACGATTACCCATGATCTCCGTTCTTATGATCACCTTCATGTCACCTTCACACAGACGACTCACTTGTTGCTCACATTTCGGATTACACTCGACCAATCGCCTGGCGCGATGACCTACGAAGGCCTCCTTAATTTATGCTCAGTCTATCTCCATTTTCTCCCAGCCAGGATTTCTTATCACTAATTATCTCTGGCTGGGCGTTTGACCTTCAGTGTGGAGCCAGCGAAGTAAGGTGTCGATAAAAGTCTGCAAACTGTTGGAATTCCTTTCCGTAATTCGCTGGCCACGTTTCTGACCCGTTTAGAAGGACTGAATGATCGACTTGACATTGGTGTTGAAAATGCGACACATGTTCCCAATGCTTAGGCAGAGTGCAGAAGATTTTGAAACTCGTTTTAGGTTGATGAAGGCTTATCTTGCCTTACCTTTCCGATTCTTGCCTGATTTGACATTTTCATCCGTTCCGTGAGGTAAGGAGTTAACTTCTGTTAAGTCTCTCCTGTTGATGGTGATTGATGCTGGTTGTTCTCGTTGTTGATTGGTTATCTTCATCACCTCTTTCTTCTCTGTGTTCACCTGGAGTCCTGTTTCCGATGCCTCTGCAGCCAGTTTGTTGCTTTTCGTCTGCAAATTTTTTAAATTTGTGTGACATCAGGCATATATCATATACGCGTGAAATCCACTTCTTCCAAAATCTTCTGATCAAATGTCGAGTCTATTCCAGTTTCCTCGCTCCATGTACACAGTCTGACGCATAATCCAATAAACGCCAATTGTGATTATGATCGAGGAAAATAGGCAGCCAGCCTTGTCTTACTCTTCTGTTCACTTCGATCGCCTCGCCGAGTTTTCCTCTTTGGATTGCCTGACACGTGGCAATGTCATATAGCCAGCTGCTGAATACGGCTCATGAGGACTTGAGTAAAGCACGTCGTAGACACTGTCTAAGCAGTTACCTCTTCAAAAGTGATGAAGTTTGGGTAGAGGTTTGACTGCCATTCTGTTCTATGCTTTGTTATGTGATGATGATTTGTAGAGTTGCAGTTTGATCAGCACATGAACGTAGCTTGTTCTAGGCTGGTGGATTTCTAATTACAGTGCATCTTTTCTTCTCTTCATCATGATGTCACTCCGTATTTTACAACGCGTGGAGAAGACCGTGATTCTACATCAGTTTGCGGAGACTGATGCCTGAGGTGGCCTTCTTTGGCAGCTAGACTTGGTAGACAGCCTTACTTCGAAATCTTTTGGATTAGTCGCGTGAACACAACCATCACATTCTCTGAGTCCTTTTCAGTGGTTCGGTTTGTGAAAATTCCGTCTGGTCTTGCCACCCTCCCGACTGCGTCTCAGTAGCTTGATCACATTGAGTTTTCTGCTTTCGTTGGAGGATCTGTGTCAAGTGACAGACAATTGTTTGCGTACTGTCGTTGTTTTTGTTGTTGGTGGTGATGATATTGCTGATTCTTTACAGTGATCAGCGCATTGTCTTATTTGTTTCTCCTTCTTGGTAACCAGGTTCCTCCGAACATCTTTTATTGGTCTCATCATCTGGGTAGATCTCTACCGGGGTAGACATCCGGTTATCTGATATGATCTCCTGAAGAATCTCCTACCTGTGGCCTGCCTGCATGCATGCTTGTTCTGCTTCAGCCGCTGGCCAGTGTGTTGTAGAACTGTCTCTAGTCCTTCCTAGCACTTTTCTTCTTCTAATTCACTTCCTTCTTTATTCAGTGCAGTGTACATTGAACTCAGCTTCTCCTTCTCGTGTCCATCTTTGCATTCAATTATCTTCTTTCTCTCACCATCTTCCTCTCCTCTCCTCTCCTCGATTACATTTCAGTCAGGTGTCCGTTGAGAAGCGTTCCATCTCTTTTCTGGTTTCCTCTTTCTTTTTGGAACATTTGTGCACATTTCCTTGAACACCACCTCCATATAGTGAGATCCAATGTTCCTCCACGCAGATTTCCGTAATGATGCCAAGTAGTGTCTCAGATTCTGCTTTGCTCCGATCTGTAGAGAAGGCATTCCTGAGTTTCTGATTGTTCAACTTGAAAAACAGTGGTCTGTCTCCAGTTGTTTTGAAGGACGTCACCCTCACATTGATGTTTCGTTGAGCTGGATATTGTTCTGATCTCACATTTGACCCTATTCCTGAATTTGCATTCAGTGTGCTTCGTCTCCACTTCATAGAAGAGCACTGAGTAGAAATCAAGCTCGTTTGTTGTGTGTCGTTCAATGTTTGTCCATTACTATTTGTAGAAATCCGTGGAAATCTTCCTTCTCTGGTTTCGCGTTGGCTGTTGCATTTGCTTATTGTGGTCTTCTTTCCTTTCTTCTTTTCAAGTCGAAACTTGCTGTCATGATCCTGTGTGAAATGGATTTCCACTGCATTAAGGCTTTGACTGCACTGGTAACATCGTGATAGCCCCTCACTCTTTCAGTGTGCTCGTTGATGTCACCTGGGTGGTCGAACCGGAGTAGATTACTGACTCTCCAGTTGACACTTTTCACAATCCACATCCATTCCATGTGCTTCCGCAGAGATTCAGCACTTCTATGCCATATCTTCGCATTTCTCCGGCTAACAGAGTGACGTTGCCAGTCAGCTTCGTACATTGTAGTAACATTCTACGTGCCCAATCTTATTATTGACTCCATAGAGAGAATACACATCGGCAGGCTGACTGGATTCTCGAAGGCTTGCTTTCACCAGTCCACATTATTTCGCCTCTTCAATTCCCGCGAACAATAAAATTAAAATGGATCCAGAGACAACAGCAGACTTGATGACGCCACTACTGGGAAAAGTATGGAAAGAGGGCGAGGTATCCAAGGATTGGAAGAAAGGATACTTGTTCAAACTGCCAAAGAAAGGAGACATAATTCAATGTATGAACTGACACGTCATTATGCTCCTGTCCATCTCAAGCAAAACACTTAGCCGCATCATCCTGGAGAGAATCAAACGAGTCCTGTATGGAAAACTTCGACCGGAACAAGCTGGATTCAGGGTAAAGAAGTCATGTGTTGATCAAATCGTCACACTACAGATCATCATTGAACAAAGCCTGGAATGGCAGTCAGCTCTCTATCTCAACTTCATCGACTTTGAAAAGGCCTTCGACAGCGTCGATCGAGAGGTGATTTGGCAACTAATTCGCTACTACGGGGTGCCACCGACAATTATACGTCTCATCCAACATTTGCATGACAATGCTACCTGCCAAATAATCCACAACGGGAAAATTACGGAATCTTTCGAAGTGAGCACAACCATTAAAAATAAATAATGCATTCAAAAGAAGTTCGTACCGCCATTATCCATTCCTTATTGGCCTATCAAGACATAATCAACTGATAACTTCTCCACCACCCCTTACTTATATATTCAACCTCTCTCTTACCATCCATTAATCCTATCACATCCTCATTAATATGTTTTTCATTCCCTTCCCACACAATCTGGCATTACTTAATCTGTTCATTTGTTTTTCTTAGCATTTATCGACTACTATGTCTACCTGTTTAATCATTCTGTTTTTCGTTATTCGCGCTATCACAGATCGCCTCACTTTCTTATCCTTTTACTAATAAAACCGTTATTATTATTATTATCACTACTCATATTATGACTAATTGCACCGTTTATATTCACCATCTTATTATCCTTCAGACAAAACACCATGGTTGGTTTACATTTGAATTTGTATTTGTAAAGTTATATAAGTATATTAAAGTTAAGCCTGTTGATGAGATGAAATTGAAAGCATAATATCATTGTTCGCCTCAATAAGATGTTCTAAATCCAAAGATACTCAAATTAAATGTTCAACAAATTAATATAGGAGAAATAACTTGTCAAGATAAGTGTAGTTGCCACGTGAAACAGCATCAACCGTTGATATAATAATGTAAGTGTAGAATATGGCTGCATTGTGAGAGAATTTGATTCCATATTGGATAAGTTCATCTCAAATATGACACAGTGGTGATGCAGTATTATGAAGTAGATAACGAGGTTTCCATCAAACATCAATACCGCTTGTAATCACATCAATTTAGTCTGACGACACCTTGGATACACACATTCACACTGTCACGTTATTCTCAACGTATATGAATGGCGACATAACAGTAACAATAACAGTGAGAGTCTATCGGTCAATTCATGAATCTTTTCACGGAGAAACGCCAAATATAATGATAAATATCACTATCATTATAATTATTATTATTCCCCTAAGTACTGAGTGGAATACACAGTGTAAGCAACACACCACGATTTCACTCTCGCTCTCTTCATCCCGTCTTATTTAGGCTACTGAAATTTGGAGTATCAGCACTCATTTCTTCACAATAACAGAGATTCCAAATCACTGGCGAACAGCTGTATCTAACAGATATCAATCTGTGGTCAAATCCAATCCCCACGGCAAACGAACTCTTGAAAGTCGCCATTTTCTTTAACACAAGAATTTATGCTGTGAACATGGTCATCCAAATACCATAATTAGTTGTTATAATTTCCCCTTGGCTTTGGAAACTGCTAAACCATACACACGATGAATACAAGTGAGTGGAAACTGTAGTGAATGTATTTTGACACATTAAAATTAACAGAGTGCTCTGGTGATATTGCGGTTAGGACGCTCGCCGACCGTGCACATGGTCCGGGGTTCGATCCCCGGATGGCCGATGCACTCCTTTACCTCGCTAAGCCAGAAATAATACTGGTTAAGAGAAAAGGTTGGTCATGAGGCTAGCGAACCCATCCTGTAAAATAAACACTGATACAGAAACTTCAAGCCACTAGCTTGAAGCCCTATGTTCCGCTGGGGAACGTGAAGGAAAAAAGGAATAAACAGTAACTACTCATGGAGAATGTTTCTAAATCGGTATTATTTTTCATCACACAGCATTCCAGTTATGTCAGTGTTACTGGTGATTCATGATGAAGGCTCAGTTGCAATCCATATAACCAATTGATGTCCCTTTAGTTATATTAAGAAGTCCAGTTCTATCCGAAATTAGATAGTCGCCTACTTAACGAAGTAACTGGTTAACTAGCTGCTCCACAGCCTGCAAATATACAGAAACTTGGTCACCAAGACAGCGTACAGAAAAACGCACACAGAAATATAAAAACACAATTACAGGCTTCCGCAATTATCTCACAGTAAGGTAACATTTTTTTATTTTTTTATTTATTTTTATTTTGATTTACAGCTTGATTCCACACCGTATTTGCAGTACAAGTATGGAACTTTCAGCATGGATATCGGTAGCCCAAATTCAGGCCGACCATAGATATCGGGTATGCGCCGGCGGGTGATCGAACCCCGGACCATGTGCATGGTCGGCGAGAGTCCTAACCACTGTGCCACCGACGCACAAACAGAATTTTATTTAGATGAGTCTATATGTATAGTGTCAGT
This sequence comes from Trichobilharzia szidati, assembly GCA_944472155.2. Lineage (NCBI taxonomy): Eukaryota > Metazoa > Platyhelminthes > Trematoda > Strigeidida > Schistosomatidae > Trichobilharzia > Trichobilharzia szidati. Next base: position 3,265,753 of record OX235271.1, on the reverse strand, counting down.
GATATAGTTTGCATGTGTCAGAAATTCGAATGATTTTGAGCAAGGTTGACTGAAGAAGAATGATAAGAGTTTGATGCATTCAGGAGTTGATAAATGTCCAATGCGTTTTGAACCCCATGAACGATTTTCACTCAAACACTGACAGTACCCAGCCATCGGTTTTCAGCGTCTTCAAGACCCCAACCAGACAGTCTGCAACATCCTACGTGGCTGAAACCAACGCTTACAGGATTCGCTGAATTACGAAACACTGTGATTTGACTGCTCTCTACTCTTTTTTAAAACCAAATCCGATGCCAGCGGTTAGTGAATAATCCAGCAGAGATGCAATGGCATGGTATTGGTAAGACATGTCACAACGATTTCACTCTATTCCGAATGAACTCCAGCTTTCCTTCTGTTTCACATAATACTTGTATCGAATTTATTCGAATATCAAAATACTCTTGACTCATATGCATTAACGAAGCATAAAAACTATGTGAGTACCTTGATATGATAACCAGCAATAAATTATGCGCATAATATCACCAGTATATAGCACTGGATCACAATGTGTCACCTAATGAAAATCAAATCGCGATTTTCACATTCTCTCTACATCCTTACTCACTGACAGTTCACCTCTGCTAATCTGCACTACTCAAAAGTTACCAACGTCAACTATTCCTCACCTCATAATGTGAAACATCATTTCACATGGACAAATTCATTTCAGATTGACGAAAGAGCATATCCGAGCTACTTCTGTCCAATTCATTATACACTCAAATAAAAGAATGATGAGAGAAACCAACTTGGATGGTATTTCTGGCCTCATATTTGTGAGTACTCGCAGAACCAGACGTTTTCAATTTTCCACTCTATATGCTTCTGTTCATACTACTTTTACATCACATTACAGTAGAAAGAAAATTTCTTGTGAGCAGCGTGAGAATTAGTTGGAGTTATTTTCATTATCATAATTATTATTATTCTAACGTTTCTATTTTTAATTTTCTCGTATGATTTTTCTCCTGTTACTCTGATTCCTCTCAAGGTCACACGTGCTCATTATCTTCACATTCCAATGTGTGAAATACAACAGTGAGAAGAAACAAATTTTACTGTATGAGTAGGCTGAGTATCTACTTATTCACAGAAATAAACGAAACTACTCTTTGTAATTGTCTTATGTTAGTTTTGAAAGTAGCATCGTGTTTTCCAGTTTTCATCGATTTACTCACATCGCTCAGTTCGACTGCAAGAGATACATTCAAATGACTTCTTCCTTTGGCTTCATTTCTCAATGACGACAGCCAGAATCATGAACTGCTATGATGAAACGGTGTTGTGATAATATTTGAAATACGTTTTGATTTTGTGAGAAGTATCTATCTGATTCAGTGTATGTGAGCACAATGTGTTCTCCTTGCATTAGCCAATCACAGATGTACAGTTCAATGGTGTTTCACGAAAGGCTTTGAAATGACCCGTGAATGTCTTGTGTCAGTGTCAGTTGGTATCGAATTGAACATAGTTCGGCTGATCGGCAGATGCTGAAACATGTTTCACCAATTTCCTTCGGTTATCGTCACTTGCAAGTAGTGAGTATTCAGTATTGTTCTAACGGAGCTCAATCTTCAACCAGTTAACAAATTTTCTAGTGGTGGCCTGCTTAAAACTTGGGCTACCAAAATTTTCCGTCACTTATATTGCATCTGATTTCTTTTATTTATTTTGTTTTAATTACTCAATTATGTGTCCAAATCGTGTTACTTACTCTCGCGATTATTTCAATTGTTTTCAACTGGATAATTTACGAGTATATAATAACCTTAAAAAAAAGCATCACGGTGGCAGGTAAAGATCCTTAAAGTGTACTCCTATGCATCCGATGACTGTTCCTGTGATTATGAGCACTAATTGCAGGTCATTATCGAACAAGATTAATCACTTGGATTCTCTATTATATTCAAATATTTATCGTGATACAGGTGTAATAACGCTTCAGGAAACTTGGCTACACGACTCATATGATGATAATTTAATCTTACTAAATGGTTTCAATATGTACAGACAAGACCGAAGCAGTGCGAGGAAGAATCGAGGTGGTGGTGTTGCTACTTTCATCAATTCTCAGTGGTCTGTTGCCAACAACGTCTGTTTTAAATTCTCAAATGTTAATATTGACTGTATAACTGCCAAATGTCGGCCTAAACACCTATCTAAATACAAATTCATTTATATCACGAATATTTATATCACACCTTGTTGTAGCACTTCAGAATTATCTATGCTTGCTGATGAATTCACTATTTTCGCTGCCGCCTCTTTTGGTAACTCCCTGTCCATAGTGACAGGTGATTTTAATTCATGTGACTGCAGCTTTCTCACATTGATCAGTCTTGAAAATGTTGTTAACTTTCCCACCAGACTGGATAATTCCCTTGATCTTGTATTTATCAATGACTCCGGAATATACGAAGCTCGTAAAAGAGCCCCACTGTTTAACTCAGATCATTGTATTGTACGGGTTTCACCTAAAATTTACTCAAGAGAACTTTTTCACACCTTTCCAAGAACACTGTACATGGATGTTACTCTATGGAGAATGTTCAGAACCTCAGAAGCATGCTCAAAGACACAAGGTGGGACCTGTTTAAAGAAGACTCTCTTGATGACACAATCTCTAGTATTACAAGTTATCTCAAATTTTGTCTTGACACCTGTTGTCCCAGAGAAACGCTCTTCATCGGATTTGACCGTTTCTCCTCCCCTCAACTTAAAAAGCTTCGCAGACAGAAAGAAAAATTATATAAAATGAAGGATAATGCTGGTTTGAAAAGAATAAACATCTTAATAAAGTCCGAAATGCACAGATTGAATTCAATTTACAACCAAAAGTTTATGTCCTGTAAAAAAGCGTCTAACATATGGAAACTTTTCAAAGTAATTACTGGTGGTAAGCAGATGAACAGTATTCCTTATTCCCTTGACGTTTGCACACTGAACAAGTCCTTCATACATTCTCCCACGAATGCCAAACTTTCTAGTGTTACAAGTATTAATGAAACCTGCTTCACAGGATTTAGTACAAATGATGTTCTAAAATGCCTCCAGTCTATGAACCCTTCTTGTTGCCTGGGTCCGGATGGTTTGTCTAGTGTTATCCTTACAAAGTGTGCAGATATCCTGTGTTATCCTCTCATGGACATATTTAATGATTCTTTTTCCAAAAATGTCGTGCCAGCCGCTTGGAAGGACATAAAATTTGTACCTATTCCTAAGTAGTCTACTGGGACATGTTTTAGATTTAGACCCATTGCTATTACTTCCTCTTTTCTGAAAGCTATGGAAAAGTTGCTCTTACTTAATCTTCAACTTTCACTTAGAGCCTTTAACGATCCCAAACAATTCGCCTACAAACATAGTAGAAGTACTTTGGACGCAGCTGCAGTCCTGTATCATAACATTGTCTCTAGCTTAGCCAAGGGGGTTAAATTTGTTCGCTGCACCTTTCTAGATTATACATCTGCTTCGACTCAGTACCTAGGGACATTTTACTAAACTAGCTTGCTGAAACTCAAACTGACTGTTGGGTTGTCAAATGGCTCCATTCTTATTTCTCAGGAAGAAGGCAATACACTGTATGTTAGGGAAAGTCGTCCACTTCATTGCTTACTGAGGCTGGTATCCTTCAAAGCGCTGTCCTTTCTACGTTTCTGTTTTCTTTCTTCTCGCATGACTTGCCTCACTCCGATGAAATGAACTTTGTTAAGTATGCGGACGATCTAACTATTTCAATGCTTGTTAACTCTCAACTTGACTGTATTAAGATTAACAACTTTCTATCAGAAATTAGCAAATGGTCTGCGTCTAACGGCCTAAAACTTAATCCTTCCAAATGCCAGACTGTTAATTTCAGTTTCCGATGTAAACGAAAGTTAAATGAAGCCGTTGGTTCCTATGACCTATACGAAATCGATGATACTGATATGGAGACCCAGTCTGAAGTTAAGTATCTGGGATTAGTTCTCTCTTCTGACTTATCTTGGTCTTCTCATGTCTTAGCGATTTCTCAAAGAATATTTCGTCTGACTTTTTACATTAAGAAGTTGAGGCACTCAGGCATAACCCAACCACTCCTCTTACAGTTTGTCAACTCGTGTATTTTACCTATTCTTCTTTACTGTTCACCATTATTCTTTCCTGGTTTGCTTAAAAAGGACTATGTCATACTTCGCAGAACTCTGAAGACTGTCAGTAGGGCGAGTGGTATCCCATTGGGCCATATCGTTGGCATTGTCATCGACAGGCATTTGATGTCATGCAACAGATTCGCTAGAGGAATTTTGTCAAACTCTGAGCACCCACTCTACCAGCAGCTCCAACCTTGTGTCTCCTCAGGTAAAACAAGAAGTCTTTTCAGAAGACTTTATGCACGTACGTCTAAGTATAAAATTTCCACCATACCATATTTAGCACGTACTCTATGTGATGAAAATAGTGTCAGAAATGAACTAACTAACCTTCTTAGCACCATTAAATAGACCATTTCCTTCAACCTTAAAGCATCATACTTTATTGTTATTGTATTTCTTATATTTAAAATCCTCTCAAATTTTTCGTGTTGTTTATTTTATTTTTCATAAGTGTGGACATAATTTTAAGCTGTATTATAACTGCTGATTTTGCATTTCCCCTCACTATACTATATCAACAGAACATTAGACCCAATAATTTATAACATGCTAAAGTTCCCAAACTGTATCGACAATACCTTTTGAAACAAACTCACTGTTATTAGTATTTATTATTATTATTATATCTATTAATTATGTCGTTAATGTGGACAAATTCCTCCGATTAATTTTTGTTTAAATTTTTAATTTTATATACACTTTGAGTAAATCAGATGCAATATTGTGACAAATGCTGAGAATTCCATTCTGTATTATAAGTACTGCTTTTGGAATGAAGTAAATTATTATTATTAGATCTGGTAGAGAAATCTGTGAAAATTATACTAACATAACTGATTTGAAACCGAAAAAATATTTTGTTCCATGTTACCAGGTTAAGCAGCTTCTAAACGACTGTCAGACATAACATAGTCAATATTCAAATTATCCGAAGTGGTGCTTTGAATGGCTCAGCTTCCAATTGTGTTTATTTGAGACTAAGATTTACGACGATCCATTCAACCGTTTGCATTTGGATAAAGAAGTTGAATTCCCATTTCTGTCCTGTCATGGTTTCATTTCTGACGAAGGACGGAGATGAACATATACACAAGTATTTACATTGACAAATGCACCATACCCTCTAGTGGAACGAGAGACTGAATGATGAGTTAGTCATTTGAAAGTGACATGAAGTGTACTGTGTGAGGCGGAAATGGAAGCAAATTGGCAATTATGCAAAAGGGCACAGTGATATGGTGAAATGATGCTGACAATCATGTGAATATCTTTATTGAGTTGTCATTAAACTTTGAATTGTGTGTACATTTACCTCATTCAGATGTTTATCAGCCGAAATTCCTAATTTTGGAGGCGGTTTTATGTAACATTTCAATGAAAGCAACGAATTAACTACTTGATTGTTCTGAGGAATCACAATGCTCTCTGTTTTTCAATATCTTTCTTCAATGTTAATTCGAAATCATCTTTCCAACCATCTACCAGGACAAGTACACCTTTTCGAGATTATCTTGATGGCTGAATGTTTTCATACGAGAATATGCAATTCGGTCACGCAAAAACAACTTTCATCTCCAAGGAGAATCTACAATAGATAATATAATATATTTTAATACAAAACGAACTCTCCTCGGTCTGCATCGGAGGTGAAAATTCTCATTCCATTATTGCTGATGAAATGCTCATCAGATCTTCTAGCCATTTTCAAGACTGTAAAAGCAGCAAAGTGACACTATGAAAACGACTGAAGTATACATTCTCCCTTCTGAAATACCTTCTGTTAATAATAATAATAATTTGCTTTATTCCATAAACAGTACTTGCAATACAGAATGGAATTCTCAGCAGTTTTACTTCAGTATTGCATCCAGTTACTACATTAACAAGTAATAGAATTCTACATAGGTTAGGGAAATCTCAGTTCATTATGACAACAACATATTGACATGTCGGTAGCAAAGCCAAAGCTGAACAGTGTTTGAAAGTGGTAGAAAAGTAGGAGCTCTCATATTTACTGATGTCAGCGAGAGAAAGAAACAAAGCAGCACATAACGAAAGAAAAAGAGAGAGAGAATAGGAAAAGAGAGAAAGAAAATATTGTACCTATAAATCATATGAGTTGGAAAGACGAGATCCAGTTGTACTACTGACTATTCAATGAATTAAAGGTGTCACGCCTAATTCTAAATCATTGGTTGGTGTGTGTGAAATAACACAAATATTTCCTCATTCTGTAAACAATTATGCACCTTTACAATCTTGTATGATCAATATTCAGTTGGAACTCTGGTTTCTGATGAAATACACGTGTCTCATTCATTCTGTCACTTTTAGTAATGAACTGCTGTGATTAGTTGAACAGTGAGTCTTGATTTCGCTTTATAGTATTTACATCAAATCACACATAGGTGTTGTGTTTCGATGGTAGACGCCAATTTGAGTGTTATTATTATTACTAGTCTTATTCTCTTGCGTTCCAAGTGGAACATAAGGCTTCAAAATCATATCTCCGATTCGTTCTGTTTTCTGCCGTATTCTTCAACTGTGTCCAGAACTGACCAAACTATCTCATCTCTTCCTAACACGATCTCCCTCATGTCACCCTCCCAAAGACGACTCACTCGTTTCTCCCTATTTAGATTCGAATCAAGCAACGGCCTGGCGTGACATGTCATTTGGTGGCCTCCTCAATCTATGCTCGATCCATCTCCATTTACTCCTACATATTTGTTCAGCGATCGGCTCTTCGTTTGTTTGTGCTTATAGTTACTTGTTGCTCATTATTTCTGGCCAGCTAGCCATTTGAACTTCTGTGTGGAGTCACCGAAAGCAGCTGTTGATGAAAGTCTCCAGTTGGCTGTAAGAAATGATTTCCATTACACGCAGTGCAAGTTTCTCACACGCACAGAAAGACTTACTTGACACCGGTGTTGAAAATGCAAATCTTTTTCTTCATGCTGCGTGCAGAAAATTTCTTAACTGCTTTCAGGTTGATGGAGGCGTATCATGTCTTTCCGATTCTGACTGGCATAGACATCACCACCCGTGACATCCACCTGTGGCTGAAACGATGCTTTCTGACCAGACACGTGGAGGAGGCAACCTCTGTTAAATCTCTCCAGTTTATGGTGATCGGTTATGGGTATTGCTTCTGTTGATTGGTTATTTTCATCACATCCACCTTCTCTGTGATCACCTGCAGTCATGTTTCAGCTGCCTGCCAGTTCGTTCGTTCCGCCTTCCTGTATTCTTCGAGTTTGTGTGAGACTAAACATATATCATCCACACACAAAATCCAGATCTTCTAGAGTCTTCTTATGGGTTCCCAAGCGTATTTCTTTCACCTTGCCGCTGTGAACAGTCTGACACATTATCCAGTTTACACTTGTTAATCATTGACACTCAGCAAAGCAGAATAGCTGTTATATGAGGTTGGCAAATACCTAGAGACTGAAGGCAGTGACGTTGTAGAAGTACCTAGCTGGACTTCAGAAAATTGTTGGTATTCAGGATTTCCGCTTTCGTTTGAGAATCAGTGTCCACTGCCAGGCAGTTCTGTGCGTGTTACTGACATTGATAGAGGTGGCATTTCTGTTTGATTTGCAGGTGATAGTCGTTTGCAAAGGTATTTCGAGTGATCAGCCTATTGTTTGATTTGTTTCTACTCCTTCGTAATCAGTTCGTCTTGAATATCTTTTATTGCTTCCATCATCTAGTTTGAACTCTCCTTGGATCGACAACTGGCTATGTGATATGGTTTCCTGAGGAACATTTTAGCTTCGACCGGCATGCATGTTACACATCCGTCTACTACACAGAACTGTCAACCGCGAGTAAAGCATCTTCTGTGTGCCTTCCATCAGTTTGGTTTTGGTCGTTGGAGTTTTCAACATCAGTTTAGACGCAGCTTTCATGCAGAAGATGTACACTTTCATGAATATAACTATAACAGGAAGCAGTAGGTCTTCACTTGTTTACACACAAATGACGTCTCCATTAGTTCACGATGGTTTGTCAATATTTATAGGCCACGAGATATTTCTCCAACCAATTTCGTTGTAGCTGAGGTTAACTCTGAAAGTGCATGTCGGAAATTATTCCAATGGGATTGAAGCCACCTATCACTGTAACGTGGATGCACAGTGACTCCTCAAATATATCACACCAAATGGAATTGCATTACTAGCTGAACTGTCGACAATCTATTCATGTCAGCCAGATGACAACCACGATAACCACGGTGTTTGGATTGCTATTGTGGTATCACCAACAGCATCAAGTGAAAACCAATCCCCAACAGAATCGTTATATGAAAAGAAAATAAAAACTACCCAAGAGAACAGAAGAGGAAGGGCTTCTACAGCCAATTGCAAGTGGCACTTGACGAGTGCTGCATTTCATCCAGTTCTCTGAAGTCATCTTTAGCTGGATATACGACTGTCTTTCTCAGATCATCCTCAGGTGCAGTCATATTTTCCAATAATTTTGCGTTCTTTTTCTGCATGTTGGTTTTGTAACAGGTGCATGGATGGTTCGCAGCTGGAATTACCGAGAGATTTCCCTCTCTCCCTGAATATCTGATCTTAATCAGGGGGAGACGGAATCTAGTTGAAACATCTGCGACCGACTTTAAGGATTTTCGTGATTCACCCGGCAAGTCTCTAGAGCATATACAGGCTCTGATTATACCTTTGCGTTTGAAACCAAAATTGTATTCCTTATCTCTGCTGAATGACACGTACTTCCACAATGCTTTCTGAATAATGAATAAAGCTTCCCTCAATCTGGTTGGCGATTGCATCGTGATGCGTTCCAACTTAACTTCAGGTGGTGCTGCGCAGGTGAGTCAAGAGATAAGCTCCTCTCCTGTTGACACAGGCAACTGAATGATGTCGTTCTTTCTGTGTGGTTATCTTATCACCCGTCACATCCACTATGTTCACTTGCAGTCTCTTCTTTGCTGTTTCTCCTGCCAGCTATCTGTTGTTGGTGAATCCGTGTTATAAATAGAAACTTGGAGTGGGTAACACAGGCAGATTAGTGATGATTTCCCAAAAACTGCTCACTTAGTGAGATGAATAAGAACAGGGATTTATTAGCCAAATTCTGCATCATCAGTGATTTCCTTACTGGAGGCAGAGTGTACAAATACAAGGATGCGCACACAACTACAATGCTTCGTCAAATGATCACACCGAAATTCATATAAACTCCGTGTGAATTCAAGCAGAGTGGAGGGAAAATTACGAATACATGCAGATGCCCAAATATTCAGAACCTGATGGTGTCTTCGCCAAACTGAAACTGACGAACGAAGCCACGAAATAGACTTTCCTGGTAGCTATCGAGAAGAAGTCAGAGAGGTCCATTAACAGCACCTGGGAGACCTGTGTAAAATGAACACTGCTAATTCGTGAATGCAACATTGAAACAATCTTGCTCAGAAATGGTAGGAAATAGTATGCAACCTCGTTTTGACTCACCACGATCAGCTGAAACTGATGAGCGAAAGAAGGAGGGTAACGCAAACGTTGATCCTGTGTAGAGGTGAAGAGTGGAAGGTAAACCTGGATATTACCTCAAACGCAGTGAACTCAGAAGTAAACAAGCGCTCTCGAAAAGACGAAACATGCTTTCACAATAGACCGCTGACTTGAAGGAATTAGGTTGCACGTAAGACAGATCTCAGAACTCTACATGGGATAACCCGTTCTTTAACCTTGAAGGGGATCAATGCAAATGAAATAGGCAAACGAGAGTGAATGAAACTCACCCAACAGTCAGTTAGAACAAAATTAATCGTCAATAGCTTTTTGGAAGCGGTATATAGATCTTTTCGAATTCTCACTTTCATTTTGCCATAAACTTCAGAGAACACCATGATACAATATGTGCAGAAAGGTAACCTTCGATATCTGAGAGGTGTGATGCAGATACGCAGCACTAAGAACTATTTGTTTGGTCACGCATATCAAAGAGACATCAAGTCTCGTCTGCAAACTTTACTCTTCTACCTGTGGAATCTGACTGAACGGATACACTGATAGTTTTGGAGTAAACGAGACAAGCATGTTAGCCTACCGAACAGACTACCGACGCCTAGGAAACTGTATTTTGAGCACGTCATTCATAGGTGCATATTTGAATAATCCGTGAGCATACAATATGCCCGAATTTCATGAATGTCCTCCATGCAGGCATTACTCAAGAAGGAGCTACTCAAAGGGTACCAGTCTCAGCAGTAAACTACAAAGTGAATGAGAGCCATCCGACGAGAATGCACGTCCATCTCCTCTGCACTACTGAATCTATAACGGACCAGATATATCAATGGTAGCTGTGCATACAAAGGAGAATTGTTCCACTGACCCTACCATCCCGATGACAAACTCAATTTCGCTTCCCACAAACTTGATCTTCTTTATTTATTTGTTTGCTTTTATTGTTTGTTTGTTAACTATTCATAACTTTTGCTCTTTCTCTACAACTCTCAGGCAATTTTTTCATATTCTCTTTTTGTTCTATGTGCATGCTCATGAAATCATATTCGCTGAAACATTCATCCATAACGCCACTCCAGCACCACCAGTCAACTCCTCTGAAACGGTGATTCAGGTAATTATGGTTCTGAGTAATGTTAAATCATCACTTTTGTTTTTGTAGGTCGTGGTTGCAATCGCGACATTTTGAAGATCGTGCGAGGAGGTGACAGATTATGGTCAATTATGAACTCAGCTGAAGATGACGGCAGCAAACAGGACAAAGTCCAGATGCGTCATTCAAGCCCTAATTCCCCATTCAGAACTTTTAACTACCAGAGATTGTCACAGTCATTTCGTTTCTGTATTTTAAGAACCCCGTGGCAAATTTGTTAAAACTGAAATGAACTGAATAAATCTGTTGCAAATATGTTACGCCTGCACCTGCTAATTGTTATATCGGTAATAAACTCGAAGGAAACGCTACCGTGCTTAAATGTCCTGTGTACCCACAGATTCACTGAGCCAAGCAAATGACAAAGTACAATAGCTGCCCTTTGACTAAGATATTGCATTGCACTATGTAGTTATTGCCCACGCTTAGAGAAACTGTTCACTCTTGTATACTTACTTCCTCTGCTTGTGCATTGCTCTCATTGAATCTCTCCTCAAATAACTTACAGAGATTTTGTAACATAGTGAATGACATTGAAAGCTGTCGGCAGGCTCTGTGGCCATCCTTAATGAACGCTGTAGGCATGGTATTCACTTTTGGTATGCTACGTAAGGAGGAAACGGAATAAAATATTTTAGAACATGCTGTGAACTCCATGTTGTTCTGATTGAATCGGTATTTGTCATTATAATTTTTGTCGTTAATTAGAAAGGACTGTAGAGATAGGCGTGAAATGGAGAAGTGGTCTTGAATCTTGACGTTCCACCTGGAACACATATCAATAATGAGAAGTGAAATTATATTTTCTATAATTGATTTGTAAGGATTAGTTTTGCTTTTACGAGATGATCACGGATTGATATCAGTTAGAGAACCATTGAAAATCAGGGAGTTATAGAATGAAACAGCTGTTGACTACTCCCTGGAAATATAAAGAGCACTTGGATGAAACAGCTATCCAGTACTCCTTAGTATTCAATAGTTCTCTAACTGATGTCAATCCTTGATCGACTCGTTGAATTATATTTGCATTTTTGAAATTACTCTTAGCATAATTTCTATTGCTGAGATCCATCGAAAACGTGTTGATCGCGCTACGCCATCGCTATTTTAGTCGATATGAGATTGGTTGGGAAAAGTGTTCCTCACTCAACTTGGCGACTGTCACCGAAACACAACACCCATGTGTGATTAAATGTTCATGCTAGAAAGCGGAACCTAGAATTCTCATTCAACGAATCACATCAGTTCATTCCTAAAAGTGATAGAATGAATGAGACACGCGTGTGTCATCAGAAAACAGTGTGCTAGCTGAATATTGATTAAAGAATAGCGTGCACACGTATGATAGGAATTTGTGTTACTGATGCACAACACATATAGAATGCTTAGTACAAGTGTGTTAGTTGAATAGTGCTTAGAAAAGATTATGAGAAGTTTACAAATGAGGTGATTTTGGCAACGCATAATTGTTTACAGAATGAAGAAATATTTGTGTGATTTGAGGTCAACATCACGCGTTGTATGTCTTATGTATAATTATAACTTTTTCTCATAATTTCATTTCAGAAATAATCTAATTATAACAATGATGAAATTAACAGCTCTATGGCAAACTGTAATTTTGGTAGATATATCCAAATTCATCCTGATAAACTCAGAGAACAAAGCGAAGCGATGTGACTTCACATATTGTGTTTAGAATCGATCAGTGATGACAGTGGAAATATGGAGCTTTATTGATCGAACCAAGTATTCTGCTCTCGCATACTGATCCACATCACTTGTCGCACATCAGACAGCTTAACTCAATCATAATTGAAGCGTCTTGTTGACTTCTATAGGTATTATGCATAGCCGCGTTACAACATTCGTCGTGAAGTACATCCTAGGCTCTGATTGACAGCATCACAGTGAATATTATTTCATCCATCTGTTCATCAGATGGAAGATGAAACATATTTACATGAAGTCATCTAATGGGTGTCAATCATGTGAAAGTAAAGTCAATCCAAATCGTAACATGTACCGTGATATTTCGTGAAGCTGTAGGCATTTATGAAATACCAGAATGTGAACAAAGTCTGATCGATTTGATTTTATGTATGTTTGGTGGTGTCAACTCAACTTCCTAATTAGAGTATAGAACTTGAAATCAGTGTAGATATCATGTTCATTGGTTGTCATGGGATAACTGCATTCTGGGCATTGCATGTGCATAGGATTTCATTATCTCTACTCAACTGCAGGATTCGCTTGGCATATCTGATGTATTATGGTTGAATTCCCATATTGGTGCCATTTCAACAGTTGCGTACACTTCAATTCAGCTTATTGATATTTGCTTCTTCTGCTTAGACTGACTAATTCTGTGTGTGCAGGTATCCTGTATTAGGCTCCGACCGCCATCTTCACTGTTCGCATCATTCCATTGAATCTGTTCAACAGATTTAAGATCAGACAAATTTAAGTGAAGTGATCACATGTCAAATACCCATATGTAAATAATACATGACTAATATGATATTACGTATGTTCGCGGTGTCAATGTTACTTGTCAATCAGACCGTAGACTTTGGAATCCATGCAGATATCATGTTCAGTGATGGGCATCTATGCACGGCATTCTTGACATTTCAGTATCCCTCCTGAACTTCAGGCTTCCCTTGATATATCTGATACCACAATGGTTTACTTCCCATACTCTTGCCATTTCACTGATTACGCACAGTTCACAGTTCACTTTAGCTTCTTGATATTCTGTTCCTTTATAGATTGACTAATTCTACGTGCGCTTATGTCCTCATGAAATGCACCCTTACTAATGCATAGCTGGAATATTTCATATTCATCTTCACGCTGTCCTTAAAGTCCTACTTCCTTATTGTCGAATTCATGTTGGAAGACAGTGCATTTTATTTTGATTAAATGAAAGGTAATGCGATCTCATATTAGTAGATTAGAGGTCTTCCCGCTTCAATTCACACGGCTGCTGAGGAGTGATTTTCATATATAGAATGTCGTTTCATACTATGCACCGACATCATGGAGTAAAAGTTTCAAATACAATGAAGAATAAAATTGCAATTGACTGAGAAGCAAATTTGCTCATTGTCCACATGACCAGTTTGTTGAAGCCAAGAACAAGGACATAATGACAAAATATGCGAAAGTGAGATTCAATCGAAAGAGCAGTGGAGTAGTCGGTAATAAATTTCAAACTGTGTGATGTTCTCGACACCGTATGCCTTATGATATTTTATTTATGTCCAACTTGATCATAAGAAGTAGTTGTATAACATTCTTAGCGTAGAGTGTTCCTAAGTGATGTGCTAGCCTATGCTTTCATCGCCTTGACGAACATGATTCAATAATGAAAGTAACCATGATTGTAGTATCGCCTTCAATGGAGAGATAAGAAACTTTTTTCAAAAATTGCAAATGCATATATGAAGTGTTTTTTTGACTCTGTTCACGAAATTGGCGTTATCACCACAAAACTGGCGTCTACAACTACCTGTTATGTCAGTGGCACTGGCTATGTATAGTGAAGGACAAATGGGGATGCACATTTAGGATTCACAGTGTAACTGACACATCCGAAATTCATTTCTATCCACAATTGAATATTTTGCATATGAACGTTTCGATCCTGTGATTTTCTAAGAATGTTTCTTGACTGGGAAGATAATTCCACGGCACCTGTAGATCACTGAATCATTTTCATGATAGCACTTCCAACTTTACAGCTATAATCAAAGATAACTTGTGGTGAATTGCCATTTGAATTTGTATCTATTTGGTTGGCGATATCAAGTTGGATTTATGAAATCATTGATCCCACATCGTTTTGTGAAGTAAATTTCACGAATTTCCCTGTGAAATCAACTGAGTTGACAATCACGACTCCGGTTAAGTAAATGGTCGAAATTCCATTGTCTCAGATCAACTCTGCATGTCGTGCTTCTTTCTTAAATGATTCAGTCTAGTTGATGAATGGAAGTCCATGAGTGATTGTCGAATGAGTCAGGAAGGAGGAGTCAAGTATCAAGGTGACTTACAGATATACTCAGTTGAGTGAACACTTCTTCATTTCATCCTGTTGACTCACTCGATATGGTATGCACGACAGAACTGATGTCACTAGAGGCTACATTGTCTCGTTTACACAAACATACTACACTTTCCATTGTCGTATTTGATGAAAATTTACCTTGGTTTCTGTGTCTTGCCTTTTCTTGTTACGATCTCACCACCCTCGGGAAACAGATATTACAGTTGAGCTCCTAATTTCGACGTATTCAATGTGGTGAATTTTGTGGATAACGACTATTTTATAAATCGCCAGCATTGTTTCTGCAGAGATGCAAATACTGTGGAAATCGAGAACTCAGTTACAGTTATGTTGCTTTGGAAGATACACGGAATAATGACAAATGCATCTGAAGTGGTGATCTGACAGAAAAACAAGAGAAGCTAAGATGTGCGGGTTGTGTGGTTCATTTGTGTGGAGTTTATTGAAGAGAACCATCAACTTGCATCCACATTCCTTGCATGATAAACATTCCGGTGCGTCATAGTCAAGCATGTGAGATGATATTGCAAGTCAGTGTTATACAGCAGTATTTACTGATGACGTTTCGAGAACAATTTTCTGCTCAAAATCACATCAAGCTTATCATTATGAGCAATAAATTGTTCTCGAAACGTCATCAGTAAATATGACTATATAACATTGTGAGACTTTATCGAAATATAATTTACCCACAATGAAATTCAATGACATTCAGCTAGAGAATGATGAAGCAATCATTAGTTTTGATATAATTGGTCTTTATACTAATATATCAATCAATATGGCCTTATAAGACGTTAACACGGAACTAACTGCAGATCCTAAACTTACTCAATGGATAAAGCTGCCCATTGAGGAAATTATTTTAGGAATTCAGTTATGCTTCACATCTATTGTCTTTCAATTCCAGCGTAAAATCAACAGACATAGAGAAGTTTTAGCAATTGGATGGATAGCCAATATTCCCTATCTTAGCAGCTATCTTTATGGACAGCTAGGAAAATACTGCTATAAATACTTTTAATCCTACCGCAGAAATATGGTGCAGATAGGTTACGAAAAAACAGAACATATCTCTCTCTAGCATCTTGACGCATAAACTCACTAGTAAAGGGAATAAAATTCACATTTATACCAGAAAATGAACAAGGAGAATAAGCCATGATGTTAGATTGTTAAATTAAACGAACGGAAGAAGGTAGACTGCACATTTGCGTTTATAAAAAACCAACGCATTATGCTTATGGATATTTAGACTTTAATTCATTTCATCCGTTCGTTGTCTGTAAAGGCGGGCTTAGCTAAGTGTCTAACAAACCGAGCAGTAAAACTGAGTAGTAATGTAGGTAGGTGGAGAGAGAGCTTGATTAGTTAATCCTTGTTCACAGAATCTACACTCAACATGTGCAATAGGAATGATTCATCACTTGTACCGGAATATTAAAAAAAAATAATAGTACCAATCAAGTCAAGCGAAGAAAAATAATTGATTTATATGAATGAAGTTAGAAAGTTGTGTGAATAGGGCCTTTATATGATTATGAGCAGTAATAAATTGTGTTCGAAACGTCATCAGTAAATAATAATATGAAACATTGTGATTCTATATCAAAAATGAATTTTACCCACAATGAATTACACAATTATCCTTTTGCTACAAACTACCTTGAACAAGAGAATAAGGCCAACTTTCACAGAGAAGTATAAAATTAATGGTCAACATCTCCAATGACATCATCAAAATCCTCATTGGATATATGAATGCCAGCTGAACTGGGAGCAGATAATACAGGAAGAGAAATCACCACAGATTGAAAGCCTATGCCTCGGCGAAATTAAGGACATTGGAGAATTATTCGCAGACATCTGCGCCCCAAATGATTTCGTGATCAAGGGCAGCGTGTACAAACACAAGTAAGTACGCAAAGCGTCGTGGATTTAACCTGAACGACACACAACAAACGAGGTGAATTTCTATTCAATGCTCCCCTAGGAAGTGGAGACGCAGCACGCTGAAAGCAAGTTCGAGAATGAGAGCAAATGTGGGATCAGACCACCATCTAGTAGGGTTCCGAATTGATGGTGTATGAAAGAGACTCTATTTACGTCGTAACAACTGACCTCGATTATTCTGTTTTCGACTCAGTTGTTTGATATATCATTTAAAACCTGCTTATATGACATCACTGTCAACAGTTTCAGTTGTCTCTTGAGACAGCAAAAGCGCTCTTATTAACGGTTCGTCTTGCTATTTGTTTTCGTGAGGCAATAGTATAAATGTTGCTACTGTTGTGGTCGATAATGCTACATTCGCTGCAGTGATCTTCACTGACTAGTTAGCGTCTAACAGACGCATGGAGAAACGCATGTTGTGTCAATGCGCCTCAGTGTATCTTTGTATTTCCAAGAACTTGAAAATAATATGCTGCGAAGAAAATATATGTCGTATATATTCTTGCACATCATCTAATTCATTAACGTCTATAGACGCAGACGCAACACACTCATCAATTTCAAAATCATTGTAGACAATGGCAGTATGATAACGATGTGAACGGAATGTCAGTGTCGACGGATTCGAGGCATAGAATCGACTGCAGTTCTCCACTCTGCTCGAAGATTCGCACTGTTGTTATCTGGACCACGCACGACATCTTCCGGTGTGGGGCCTGCTCCCGACAGTGTCCACCATCCAGTGTATGTATTAGTCTCCCAAGGATCGTTTGACTAATTGTCTCGCTCTAAGTGGATATAATCATGATGAGATGTCAGATATTAACAATAACGAGCCGCCTCTCTTTGACATTGTGACAAGTCACCATTTCCCTCAGTAAACAGGCACCTACTCCACACCCCACAAATTCTCACTCAGGACTCCTGATCAACTTTCACCACCCATGTCAAATCACACCGCTCAAGACTTATGAAATAGTTGGGGTATCGGTCTCAATTGACCACTTTTTTTTAATTTGATTTACAGCTTGATTTCACACCGTATTTTCAGTACAAGTATGGAACTTTCAGCATGGATATCGGTAGCCCAAATTCAGGCCGACCATAGATATCGGGTGTGCGCCGGCAGGGGATCGAACCCCGGACCATGTGCATGGTCGGCGAGAGTCCTAACCACTATGCCACCGACGCACACGTGTCATTTCGTCATCGTCGCATTGTAGACACTCATCCAGCTTTCATTTCACATGAACGCTTAGGAGTCCTGCTCATCTCTCTTCTCTAACAATCGAGTCTCTTCCATTATCTCTCATTACTTTCATCTGAGTTTACTGCTCCTAGATAGCAACCTGGTTTTTCCACATAGGGCTTTGAAATATCCTTTATCCATTGCGCGTTTTACTTCATTTGTTAATGACTCAGAGAATCCTCCTTCTTCTTATCTTCAAATTTCTAATCTACTCGTTTGTTCAGCGTGCCTCAGATGACATTGAGCTTCTCCTATCGCTAGTCATCTCTGCACTTGTTCATCGTCTCCTCCATCGGCCCTGTTTCCACTATTACATTCAAAGCCATTCATTCTATCAAGTTTCCTTCTTTCCTCTGGTACCTTTTCATCTCCCCTTTCACATTGCTATTAGAGAGTTCTTGCCCTCATACATACAGGTTTTTTCGAAGACGTTTCTTCATTTCTTCGACTTTTCCTCTGAAAACTGCAGTAGAGTCGCAATTTATACCTTCGTCCTTCTACTACACATTTGGTGCAGCCGTGAACAGTGCGCTGTATTAGGATGCGATATCAGGTCAACGTTCATAACACCATTCAGAAATTCAGTGTCACATTGAACGAAGAGGTGAAGATGTGTTCTAGCAAAGACTGTGCACTTTGTTATGAAACATTTGCAGCCGAAAACGAAAATTATGCATTGGCGACAGTCCTTGAAACCCTTAATCAGATAATGAGTAGCCCTTCCATTGTCGATTACAGTACAGATGAAGCGAATGGCATATGTTAACAATACTGATATTAATACTAATGATTTGCCTTATTCTAGAGGAGTAATTATGATACAGTGTGGAATCCTCAACATTTCGTACAGTAGTGCATCTAATTCATCCGCAATATGACAAAGTCCTTCCAGAGTATTCGAGGAAAGACTGTTAGGAGCAATGGCGAAAATTTGGTGAGCTGAAAGAGTTAGCGAACTGTTAAAGTGGAGATTGAAAGATTTCTAATTGCCTTTACTCCTTGCTGTAGTTGGTTAGACGTAAGATTTTCTTAGGATTACACAAGTCATGGGTCAACTAAGAAAGCTAAGATATACAAGAACCAACGACAGATAAGCAATCAACGAACTAAAATGTGCATACTCCTGTCTCCCTTTCTCGATGGAAATCAGTCACATAAATCAGTGTCATGACAAATCGTGGCGTGCTTCGTAACAGCATGAACTATTACCAATTAACTCATCATTTTGTAACTACACGTATACATATATATGCACAGTCTACATTCTTTTTACAATCACTAGGCCTGTGATTTTGGTTTGCATCAAACGACACGAAAATGGATGCTCAAATATACATAGAATTCTGTTGCTAATGCTAAATTGAACTGTGGGAATACGTGAGAATGCTATTTCACTGCAACATGCTGTCTGTATCATACCAGCTTAAGGTATTTCCTTTTCTTTTCGAATGTGTCCGGGGATGACGTGATTGCCCATTAAACATATATATGACTTCCGCTGAGGTTTTCGGTGAAAGCGAGAAGAAAGAAAAAGTGATTTAACTCAGGACGAATAAACTAATGATTGATGCGTAGACTGCGCACAATGTTTTTTTGTGTTCAAATCCAGATAGCAACTGAGATCAGCCGAAGTTGGAGCATAAAGCCACATGATGGAGAAGAAATGTCTTCAATATCGTACGTAATGCAGGAAGTAGTCTAAGGACGTCAACCTGCACTCAACACATAAACAGAATTTACAGGAAACAGCGATGAAATTCAAGAGAACCAACAAATCATTCAAGAGCAGTGAAACCAGACAAAAGTTAGTCACAAAGAAATCAATTAGAGTCGACCATATCATCCACTGTATTTCAATAATATAGGAGAATTTTCACTTCTTTAAGAAGAACTTTATTCGTGGCAACACTGAGAGTAGTGTTCTCCAGTCACCCGCTGGTCTGCAGAAGCCTAAAAGACAAGATCCCGCATCTGGTCACTTCTTTGTGTGTGTTAATATCAGTTCACCTGTTGCTGTGGAGCCAGGCACATCGGTCGTTCGACGTGCATCCTGACAAAAAGGGTCTAAAAGCGCCATCCAACATGGCCGCAGAAATGAAGTGGTGACCGTACAAGGAGTGCAATAATCGAGCATTTCATCATCACCCGTCGTTCCATCTCAAAAAATGCCCTCTTCAACGTTATCTACAAAGTGAAGAACAACCTGTCAAAGAAGATAATTTTCCGTCTTCTTCACGGTACAGAAGCCCTATCCATTCAGTTAGAAGAACCAGAAGTATGCATAAAAAAGAAAATTATTCAACTACTTCTACTCTCATAATAACAACTGTTCATTTGACTTCACTTTTGGTTGTTTACTTGCTTTATCTAACTACTTTAGACTCCTACGTTATTCCGTATTTCATTTTGTTTCTATGTACACCCTGAACACAAATATTTCATCAAATTACTCACATTATCACGTAACCCTTCTCTAATAATCGTTTGTGACAACTCATCACCTCTTTCACTACCTCTTATATCAGCATCCGATTCCTCTGAACGCTTTCTGTATCACCTAAATTCCACCAAAATCTTACTAACTGTATTTTCGCTTGACAAATTTTAACAAACCACATATATACGATTGTACAGCTTGATAATAGATTCGTTCAAAAGAATCTCTTCACTGAATCACTTGTTTTAAGTTTAATGTCCACACACCTAGAAAGTAACCATGTATAAATTTGCGATTGTACAGCTTTGAAAATGAATTCACCAAAAATAAAATCTTCGCTGAACTACTGGTCTTCTCTCTATAAATGAGGAATACACCGTGATCAACGTGTTTCGTGTTTAACATCGTGTTCGAGAGAGAAGTATCCGGCTATGTAGACCACATTATTCCAAAATCCTGAAGTGAATTGCATACACACTCAGACAACTGAGCGTCTTCTTCAAAATATTCTGTGGATTCGTCTACGTGGAGATTATTTTTCACTCCGTCTAGATAATCAAGGAGATCAAATAGAAAAGCACAACCGAGAAGCAAGCAAAACCATCTGTGATTATCGTCAGAAGGATAAGTGGAATTGGTTAATTTGACGCGGAAATGATTTTTCACTACAGTCAAAATAATCGTCGTCATTGATGTAGAGAACTCCACATTGATTCGTTTAAACAACTAAATTTCATCTTTATTCAACCTTATCGTTGATATTCGGAAAATGTCAGTATAAACAGTAGCAGTTTGGATATTTTTAGAAGGCAGCCATCCTCCTCAATAGTGATCATAATCAATGTTCACCAGCCCACACATAAAAATAACGCACGATACCTGCTTCATATCGTACGATGAAACTGCTTACATAGACCGGAATTATTTCTGTGATTTCAGGTCAAGTTCATCCGTTGTTTTTTTTTTAATAAAAATTTTCAGTTCTACTAATTATTTCTCTATTAGAAGTTAATTAACATAATGAGAATTTTTGGCAAGGATATTATGTAGTGTTGAGGAGGAGTAGAATGCGTGGTTCAACCAGTCTTGTGAATTTCCTGAACTGTCCTACTGATTTACTACACGCATAACATATGAAACACTGCCTTCATTCAATCATTCGAAAATGGCTACACGTCCTTGTCTTGTTGTCTATGCCTATCTAGATCCCAATATTTTGCCATGTTTGTGTGTTAATGAATTCGCGAATGAATACCTTTCAAGAGACAGTCGACGATGGTTTGGATTCATTCACTATGTTTAAAATTTTCTTGATTCTTACGGTTATGTGGATGTAGTGCTGATTGATTTGTACACAAAGAACTTTGCAACATATTTTGAAGGACAGATTTCAACAAAACAAATTTTCATATAACTTTTCTCTGATCACATCAACAATTTGACAAATAATTTTTCGTGAATTGTTTACATCATGTTGTTAAAGAATAAAAATGGTTTACAATCGCCTCTGGTTCTATGTTTGAGACGTGTGTGGAGGGTTGCGTATGAAGAGGATGCTCTCACTCTGACACGAAGGTATTCTCCATTTCTTCTTGTGCGTTCAGGTGTATGTTCACAATAATATTAGTGAGTCGACTTGGCGAAAGCCCACATGTCCTACCAACAGTCCTCAATGCTGAACACCCACCAGAGCCTGTAATTAGCGCAACAGGGAGGTTTAAGTAAGGTTCACAAGGACTGATAAGAATTAACGAACTGTTAAAGGAGATCTTCTTGCCCTCTTTACGCTGATGATTAGACGAAATATCCTTTGGGTAATTACATTGGTCTGAGTAGGCCAGGAGTGATTAGAGGGAAGTCATAGGTGTGGGAATAAGATTAATTTAAACGTCTGAATAGTAAAGTATGAGGACGATTAATTTTTTCACACTTCCGTCCTCACTAACTTCTCCAGACCTGTCAGTTGTAAAAATTAGAAAGATCAGATGAGAGAAGTCAGAGAGAGTTCGAAGAAAGCCATTTCATGCAGAAACGAGAATTCAATTTGTCTGCTAAATTTGAGTCAATGAAAGGCAAAGTTGAAGTATCATGAGTAGAATAATAAATGCCAAGCAGAAGACAGACAAGATTCTCACGAGAGAAAGTACAGAATCCATGGAGTATTTCAACTCAGGTGAATGCCATATAACCACTAGACCTGACACTCAGATTCTGAATAATTTAAACCTTGTCGAAGAAATGAGCACCTCACTAGTTCACTGTTTCCACTTTGGATTTGCGTTTCTCAGTAAATAATTATTTGAATAGGGCTATGGAGTGCCAAATTGTTAAGTCGCCGAAGTCTTTCACCGAAGTATGCCTAACCATGTGTATTCAATCTAGTCTTTCGGTCTATAACTCATACTTGGAGCCTTCACGCGTTAGTGAATATTTGTGAGCAGATTGTTCTTCTACGTTCTTATTTGTCAACGTCAGATTGACTATTTCATTTATGCGTTGAACGGCCAATTATTTTCATGGATGTCGTATGACTAGAGGTAGTAGGAAATAGCGTAAAAGATAATATAATAATAACAATAATGATTTACTTTATTCCAAAAACAGTACTTGTGATACAGAATGGAATTTTCAGCATTAATCACAATATTGCATCTAATTTCCTCAAATTATAAATAAAATTAATCACACAGAAAATTTTTCTACATTTACAATAGGGTTAATATCAAAAAACAAAAAACATGCAGCATATAAAATGGAAATAATAATAATGATAATGATAGCAGCTAAGGTAATGATAATAATACAAGTGGAAATTGCCGTGGGCTTGTTTCACACAGTATTGTCGATGCGCTATACAAATCCTTGCATGATTAAAAATATTGAAGATAATGTTCTCTTTACATGATATGGTGTGGGAAAAAGAAAAAATTACAGCAGTCATAGAGATAAGTTGGTGTTTGCAATTATGAAAGTAAAAACAAAGAATCAACAGGACCATAAATATAATAGAAATAATAAAAGTAAAACTTGAAGGTATATAAAGATGGATGGAGGAGATTGTTTATTTACTAGATGAAAAAAGGTTAGTCAATTCTTGCCTGACACTATTTTCATCACATAAAATACGTGCCAAGTATGGTATCATAGAATTTTTATACTTAGACGTGCGAGCATACAGTTTTCTGAAGTTACTTCTTGTTCTACCTGAGGAGATGCAAGGTGAAAGCTGAGGGTGAAGTGGATGCTCCAAGTCAGACAAAATCCCTTTAGCAAATTTACTGCACGAAGTCAAGTGCCTATCGACAACGACGTTAACTATGTAGTCCACTGGGACACCACTCATCCTACTGACAGTCTTCAGCATTCTACAAATTGTGACATAGTCCTTTTTAAGCAAACCAGGAAAGAATAAGGGTGAACAATAAAGAAGAATAGGTAGGATGCAAGAGTTTATGAACTGTAAGAGGAGGGGTTGAGTTATACCCGAGTGCCTTAACTTCTTAATGTAAAATGTCAGGCGGAATATTTTACTGGAGGTCGCTGAGACATGGGAAGACCAGGAGAGATCAGAAGAGAGAATAAGTCCAAGATACTTAATTTCTGATTTAATTCCTATATCATTGTCATCAATCTTACAACTGTCATGAGAATCGACGGCTTCTTTTAACTGTCGTTTACATCTTAAGCTGAAATTAACAGTTTGACATTTAGAAGGATTCAGTTTAAGACCGTTAGACTCAGACCATTTACTGACTCCCGACAGAAAGCTATTTATTTTGGTACAATCTAGCTGGGAGTTAACAGCCATTGAAACAGTTAAATCATCAGCGTACTTCACAAAGTTTATTTCATCAGACTGAGGTAAGTCATGTAAGAAGAAGGAAAAAAGAAAAGGAGAAAGGACAGCGCCTTGAGGGACACCAGCTTCAGTAGGCAATGAAGTGGAAGACTTCCCTTTATACACGGTGTACTGCTTTCTTTCTGAGAAATAAGAATGTAACCAGTTAACAGCCCAAGATTCTGTTTGACTTGCAGCAAGTTTATTTAATAAGATGTCCCTAGGGACCGAGTCAAAAGCAGATGTATAGTCTAGGAAGGCACAACGAACAAATTTAGCCCCTTTGTCTAGACTGGAAGCAATGTTATGATATAAGACGGCAGCTGCATCTAAAGTGCTTCTACTGTGCTTATAGGCAAACTGTTTTGGGTCATTAAAGGATTTAAGAGAGGGTACAAGACTAAGTAAAAGTAGTTTCTGCATAGTTTTCAAAAAAGGAGAGTTAATAGCAATGGGTCTAAATTTGACACATGCTCCAGTAGACGATTTAGGTTTGGGTACAACTTTAATGTCTTTCCAAACAGCAGGCACAATATTACTGGAAAAAGATTTGTTAAACAGATCAGTGAGAGGGTAACACAGAATATCAGAACACTTTTTGAAAATAATACTAGGTACATGATCTTGACCTAAGCTCTGGGAAGGGTTCAGAGACTTGAGGCACTTTTGAACATCATTTGTGTTAAAACCTGGAAAGGGGCTATTATTAACACTAGTGATACTGGGATGCATGGAATTTGAGGGAGAATAAATAAAAGATTTAATAAGAGTACATACATCAGAAGAATACGGAATATTGTTCATCTGCTTACCACCAGTGATTTCCTTAAATAGTTTCCACATATTTGAAGCATTTTTGCAGGATATGAATTTCCGGTTATATATAACATTCAATCTCTGCATTTCAGACTTGATAAGGAAGTTAGTTCTTTTTACACCACTTTTATTTTTCATTTTGTGCACTTATGTTGACAACATTGAAGGTAGGAATTATGAATGAATTATGAACGCTCAATCGTGTCAATTACTTGTTTAATCACACTCTATCTCATATTTCTAATGACTGCATATTCCAGCTACAATAAAATGACAATCCGATTAAATGTCAATCTTTCGCGTAATACCAGCGCACTCAGCACACTGTCTGATGGAATTCCGACTTGTCTACACGGAATATTGTATTCTGACATTCGTGCAATGTTACTGTGGAGCCTCATGAATAGTTTATTAATAGGAATTAACGTGAAACATTCCTGCTGACAATATGCCATAATGTGTTTAGTGTTGAACTGTCGCGAATAAAAATTCCAGCTTCAGCTGCAGATTAGTAAGTCTAATTCAAGTTGTCGCAAAGTGGGCTGACTCCACGAATGTGCTCTTCCGCTATGTATTGTGAGTGTGCTTTTTTCTTTTGGACGCCATCATATGAATTCTGCCTACTATTTGGATTGAAGTGTTTCTGCAGATCGATAGATTTCATTACACCTATCAGATTCCACTGATTCATTATATGAATCATCCGACATTATGAGAGGTTGTTTCACTCACCAATCACAACACTCACAGTCTTCCACAAATGAAAGATGAAATCGTGATTATTGTAATCAACCAATTACAACAATAACTGTGACTTTTGGTTGTGGTATAAATAAGCGAACGGAAAGTCAGTTGCCATAAGAAGATGGTCTACTTTGCATACAGCCATTTAGCTTTCGTCACTCTGTTGACATTTGCAGCCGTAAATGCAGGTAAGCATTTTTTCAAGAGATGGTATATTTGTAGCTTATTTCCGCACACTGTGTTTGCCTTATTCACTGGAACTGCTGAATATTTTGTTGGCTACTCTCATGGGTCATTCTCTCTGGTTGAGCCTTCATTCCATAATGGCCAGTTTTGTGTTTTGCTTTCATCTCAAAGTCATCTTGTTTAGTTCATGGTGACCAGCAGTATAACCGCCGAGACGTCTTTTAACATAATTTTGATTCGGAAACTGTGTATATTAACAGTTGCACAGTGACACGTTATCGCATTTCGATAATGTGTCAGTCTAAAATTTCCTAAGATTTAAATAGCTTGAATACACACTTTGTGATGATGATTTGTTTTTGGACTGCAATTACATACATAAAGTGCTCAAAAGGAGTTTGATGCATTTCAAGTGGAGAAATTGTTCTTATAATTTTCAGTATTCTAAAACTTCTCCTCTGTATAATAACAATCGTTTGCATTTCTTCTTGTGAATTCAAGGACAACCGTGGAATAAACAGAGCATCGCAAATATGCTTTCTACTACCAACAGTAAGCACATTTTCAATGCGTTTTATTTGATTTTATCATTTCACTTGAGAATTCATCGACTTGCATTCGGTGATCTTACCTCTGTTAAGTTAATTCGATTAATTTCCTTGAAGAAGTTCGGACCAGATTGTCGAACGAAACGTTGGAATTAATCATTTCAATTTGGCTGAGATTTTACAAATATAACTATATAGATCTTACTTCCTGTTTGACAACTCATACAAAATATTCTCGTTTCCTTACAGATAATATACACGGAGTCAAGTGGATAGTGGATGACGCAGAAAAGGCAGTACAAATTCGTAAACGTGAGTAAAAAATGATGCCATATTTTTGTCAATGTTTCAACGCTTACGAAAATATGCCATGAATTATGCTTTCGAATTTATTACTACGATGACATCAATATTTCATTTCGTCCTCTATGTAGCAGATAGTAACTGAAATGAAATACACAATTCCACATGCTTTAAACATTCAACGCTTTCGCTTTTTTGTTTTCTTAGACAAGATTCTCAGTCAAAATGCAAGCTTACAAGGAGATTTAGTAAAGTGTAAGCAAGTTGAATTTTTTGAAATGATGGAGGATCTGTTTTAGATATGAACTGCCTGAGAACTGCATACAAATACATTTGGGGAGAGGTCGCAATAGACAGTGAGTTCTACCAAATTCCTTTGATTCGAAATATCATTTTATTCATGAAATTTGTTCACTACATTGACTATTCATCTGATAAATCTGAAGTTGGTTTCGTGATACACTCCCTGTTGATGATTTGCTTTCTCACTCACTGATCATTTCATTAATTAACGCTTATGCAACTGCCATGAGATGCATGTTTGAAATTTTGTTAACTGAAAATTGATCTGACATGCTGAATATATAAACTTCTTTCTAACTTTCCCAGAAATCGCAGACCGCCTAGACAATGGTAAGCTAAATATTTTGAATCATTTCTGTACTTACTTACCGTCATAATTATTCCTCGTCAACATTCTGACTAATAGTCTTCTTCTGGCATATATCAGCGCTCTACCATCACAACTGTTACTATTTCAGTCCTGCCTTTTATTCGCTAACATCAAATAAAGATGGAGAATTTCCTCATGCATGTGACATGAGTAGGTGCTCGAGGACAGTTGTTCGACTGATGTATTTCTCATATTTCGTATATTATCTGACATTCCGTCAACTGGTAAACATAATTTATTCGTCTTAAATCTGATTGTATTTACCTTTAACATGCATAAATGTGTATTATATTGAGAAGAACAGAAATAGGTTTATATGTGTGACAATCATTTATTTACAGAAAATAACTCCAAATTCGACAAAAATGTGAACTGTAGCCGACAAGTAGCCGTACAATATTATAGTAAGTAGCACTGTATTACGCTAACCAGTCCGAATTGTTTCGTCTGTGTTCAAAAGCGATTTTCGAAATTCCAGTTTCAACATAACTATTGTAAATTTGAGTTAATAATCAAACTGTGTTTTACTCTTACTCACCCATGGATAGCGATGAAGCAGAAGTACCCTTTAAACAACTGTTTCAAAAATATGCCTTCAGCGCCCCACGAAGGTATTCGTTTGTTCCTTTTTTTTACATTCTTGATGAAATGAGTAACATTTTCACATTCATCTACGATGAAGGTATATTTCCACATGTCACAATACTTTCATCATGATCTGAATTCATGAACATCCACCTCTCAGTGTACGATAGTCTGTGATGAGTATTTACCATGAGTCAGGTAATAATGTCTGAAGGAGGATGAACAAGTTTGGTGTTCAGAATGCTTTTGGGCGTCTACAAATGCAACTGTTGAGATAATGTGATTGTGAATAGAAATACACACAAAAAAAGACTATTTGTTGAACGTGAAACTGATCGAGTACTAATATAACGACGACATGATGACTGCATTTTGAAAGTTGTGCATTCTTAACATAATGCAAGTGGATGAGTTTGTAGAGTAGTCAGCTGGTTGAATCTGTGCACAAAACAGATTGTTTTGCATCATTTCATGTCGCATAATTTCGAGTTTCAACGACGTTTTATGATTGTGAGATATTCACTCTGCAAGATATTCATTCATGAATCATTTCAGATCTGCATCAACTGAATAGGCTAACCCGAATACTATTCGACCACAAGCACTGGGTTAGCATTGAAGTTTGTGAGTTCACTTTCTCCGTTTGATTAAACTTCACAATTGAACATTTCTGTGCGAAAATAGTGTAACGGTTGTGATTTTGTTGTGCGGATAGTCGGTGCCTATCTAATTTTAGTTATCAGACAAACGTAGTGATGGACAATAGATCTTTTCACTGGTCGATTCAAATATTTATCAACCTTTCTTATCATTTCTAGTTTTCAAGAATCTATACGAAACCCAATTGAAGGAGTTGTGAGGTGAGATTTATTTTACATCATATTTACACATTATAGGATACGAAGGTCTGTTATCGGGTTAGTGACTAGAATGTGAAACGCACGAAATGTTAGTCAGTCTGGATGGAGGATGATGAGTGGGCAAAGAACAACACAGGATGCAGAAATTCACCGCAACAATTAGATAATATTTTTCATCGTCGACTATTCTACTATCTTTCGGTTCAAATACTGTTTATTGAACGTGTGGTTCAAATGACAGCCTCGAATACTCCTGTTTAATCGGATGGTGAAATCATCATGAGTGTTGTTGAAGGTTACCGTAATCACATTCTCCAATGATCACTATCGTAGTGGATCACAATAGATGGTATGGTGAATGTATGAGAATACACCCGCGCATTTCAAAAATGTCACTGCGGCTATGCAAACAAGCTGGAGAAATTCACACAACCCATACTGAATAATTGAAATGCAGCAAGTCAATTCCCTCGAAAAATGATGGATATGGAAACCATCACTCACTGAAAATATTCGGAATTCTCAGATTCTATGAATAAGCGCACAGATCACCAACAATCATCCTCCTTCCCACAATTAGCCTTTCTCGATTATTTCACCACTAGTCTTTCATTCAATAATATTGCTAACTGATTTTATTCTCATACAGGCTATTGAAGACAAGTACCAGGATGAATGTAAAAGTTAATGTAACACTGAATGCATGTAGATTGTAGAAACTTTCGTAAATTTTTCATTTTCAATTTAATTAATTAAATAAATCTTTTAACTGCTGCAACGCTTTCTCTTCATGAATTCACACTTCATTCAAGCGCTGATTGTGTTGTGCTTTGGCAGTAGACGTCAAGTTGAGTGGAGAACATGTTTTTAAACTAGTTGCTTATCGACTAACATAACGGTGGCGTAGCCTGATCAACACGTTTCCTAGGAATCCCAGTAATAATAATTATACTAAGAGTAATTTCAAAATACAAATATAATTCCACTTCTCATTATGGATATGTGTTCCAGATGGAACATTAAGATTCAAGAGCACATCCTCATTTCAAACCCATCGCTACAGTCCTTTCTAACTGCAAAAGTAGTAATACCGATAAAACCCATTTATTCCAAACAAAATGAGTTCCTAGCGTGTTCTAAAATATTCCATCCCATTTCCTCGTTACATCACTCATCAAATGTGAATGTACATACTATGATGTTGATATTATCAGCAATGGGAAAATAAATCTAAAATTAACACATATGCTGACAGGAATATATTTAGGATAGCTGAAATAAACGGTGGCGTTTATTTCTTGAAAGTATTCGCAGAACATCAGCAGCTCCATGTCTAACACATCTCGCGTCTCTCACATGAAATTCCAGTCAAATAAGCTTACATCGAACTAGTATATTATGTCGTCTGAAGATATAGTCTATTACAGTTTCTTGTATTACCACATGAGGAGATGTAATAGGATATTTGTAAAATGAGGAGAGAGCTGTGATTCTGACAATAGGATATTCGCCAATTTCTGGCCTGAATTGAAGCGCCTGCCCGAAACAATATTACAGCGTGTACGTACAAGAAGATGCATCGGCGACACAGCAGTAGACTGCTTGCCAACCACGCTTCATGTGATCCGGCGTTCGATCCCCTGCCACGGACGAACTCGTTCACCTCGCCAAGACAGTAATAAAACTGGCAAAGAGGGAAGGTTGGGCATGAGGCTAGCAACTCAATCCTGTAAAACGAATTACCACTGCTAAAGAAACGTGAAGCCTCTATCTTGAAGTCCTGTGTTCCACTGGCAACGTAGAGGAATTATAAAGACGTATAGGAAGGCTGCATACACGCTTCCTACAGCTTTCGGCGCCCCTTACTTTGTCACAAAGTCATAGTCACGTAGTGGAGGTGAGATCAAATGAGAGAAATGTAAGAGGGTGGGAAGTTAGTATGCAAGAGTAAACAGTTTATCAAAGTAGATGTTGATGGATTGTGATAACATATTCATATAATTATTAATATTCCCTTTGCTTCCGAGTGGAAAGAAGCGCTTCAACTACACTTCAACACTATTTCCTACTTTCTGCCATCCTCTTCACCTGGGTACACTGTTGCCCATGATCTCCATTCTTACGATCACCTTCATGTCACCTTCACACAGACGGCTCACTAGTTGCTCATATTTCGGATTACACTCGACCAATCGTCTGGCGCGATGACATTCGAAGGCCTCCTTAATTTATGCTCAGTCTATCTCCATTTTCTCCCAGCCAGGATTTCTTGTCACTAATTATCTCTGGCCGGGAGTTCGACCTTCAGTGTGGAGCCAGCGAAGTAAGGTGTCGATAAAAGTCTGCAAACTGTTGTGAATCCCTTACGTTACTTGCTGGCCACGTTTCTGACCCGTTTAGAAGGCATTGTTGTTGAAAATGCGACCCATGTTCCCGAAACTTAAGCGAAGTGCACAAGATTTCGAAACTCGTTTTATGTCGATGAAGGCGTATCTTGCCTTACCTTCCTGATTCTGGCTTGATTTTACATTTTCATCCGTTCCGTGAAAATGTTATTTGAAAAGACGCTTCCCAGCCAGATAATTGAAGGAGGTAACTTCTGTTAAGTCTCTCCTGTTGATGGTGATTGATGCTGGTTGTTCTCATTGTTGATTGGTTATCTTCATCACCTCTTTCTTCTCTGTGTTCACCTGGAGTCCTGTTTCCGATGCCTCTGCAGCCAGTTTGTTGCTTTTCGTCTGCAATTTTTTTAAATTTGTGTGACATCAGGCATATATCATTCACGCGCGAAACCCACTTCTTCCAGAATCTTCTGATCAAATGTCGAGTCTATTCCAGTTTCCTCGCTCCATGTACACAGTCTGACGCATAATCCAATAAACGCCAATTGTGATTATGATCGAGGAAAATAGGCAGCCAGCCTTGTCTTACTCTTCTGTTCACTTCGATCGCCTCGCCGAGTTTTCCTCTTTGGATTGCCTGACACGTGGCAATGTCATATAGCCAGCTGCTGAATATGGTTGATGAGGACTTGAGTAAAGCACGTCGTAGACACTTTCTAAGCAGTTACCTCTTCAAAAGTGATGAAGTTTGGGCAGAGGTTTGACTGCCATTCTGTTCTATGCTTTGTTCTGTGATGATGATTTGTAGAGCTGCAGTTTGATCAGCTCATGAACGTAGCTTGTTCTAGGCTGGCGGATTTCTAATTGCAGTGCATCTTTTGTTCTCTCCAGCATGATGTCACTCCGTATTTTACAACGCGTGGAGAAGATCATGATTCTACATCAGTTTGCGAAGACTGATGCCTGAGATGGCCTTCTTTGGCAGCTAGACATGGTAGACAGCCTTACTTCGAAATCTTTTGGATTAGTCGCGTGAACACAACCATCACATTCTCTGAGTCCTTTTCAGTGGTTCGGTTTGTGAAAATTCCGTCTGGTCTTGCCACCCTCCCGACTGCGTCTCAGTAGCTTGATCACATTGAGTTTTCTGCCTTCGTTGGAGGATCAATGTCAAGTGACAGACAATTGTTTGCGTACTGTCGTTGTTTTTGTTGTTGGTGGTGATGATATTGCTGATTCTTTACAGTGATCAGCGCATTGTCTTATTTGTTTCTCCTTCTTGGTAACCAGGTTCCTCCGAACATCTTTTATTGGTCTCATCATCTGGGTAGATCCCTACCCGGGTAGACATCCGGTTATCTGATATGATCTCCTGAAGAATCTTCTACCTGTGGCCTGCCTGCATGCATGCTTGTTCTGCTTCAGCCGCTGGCCAGTGTGTCGTAGAATTGTCACTAGTCCTTCCTAGCACTTTTCTTCTTCTAATTCAATTCTTTCCTTATTCAGTGCAGTGTACATTGAACTCAGCTTCTCCTTCTCATGTCCATCTTTGCATTCAATCATCTTCTTTCTCTCACCATCTTCCTCTCCTCTCCTCTCCTCGATTACATTTCAGTCAAGTGTCCGTTGAGAAGCATTCCATCTCTTTTCTGGTTTCCTCTTTCTTTTTGGAACAGTTGTGCACATTTCCTTGAACATCACCTCCATATGGTGAGATCCAATGTTCCTCCACGCAGATTTCCGCAGGGATGCCAAGTAGTGTCTCAGATTCTGCTTTGCTCCGATCTGTAGAGAATGCATTCCTGAGTTTCTGATTGTTCAACTTGTAAAACAGTGGTCTGTCTCCAGTTCTTTTGAAGGACGTCACCCTCACATTGATGTTTCGTTGAGCTTGATATTGGTCTGATCTCACATTTCACCCCATTCCTGAATTTGCTTTCAGCGTGCTTGGTCTCCACTTCATAGAAGAGCATTGAGTAGAAATCAAGCCCGTTTGTTGTGTGTCGTTCAGGGGAAATC
Source organism: Trichobilharzia szidati (assembly GCA_944472155.2). Lineage (NCBI taxonomy): Eukaryota > Metazoa > Platyhelminthes > Trematoda > Strigeidida > Schistosomatidae > Trichobilharzia > Trichobilharzia szidati. Next base: position 3,232,287 of record OX235271.1, on the reverse strand, counting down.
CATGTCTCTTTGCGTATATACTTGTTTTTGTCCATTACTGTTTATAGAAATCTGTGAAAAGCTTCCTTCTCTGGTTTTGCGTTGGCTGTTGCATTTGCTTATTGTGACTTTCTTTCTTTTTTTAATTACTGAGTGAAATACACAGTGTAAGCAACACACCACGATTTCACTCTCGCTCTTTTCATCCCGTCTTATTTAGGCAACTGAAATTTGGAGTATCAGCATTCATTTCTTCACAATAACACAGACTCCAAATCACTGGCGAACAGCTGTATCTAACAGATATCAATCTGAGGTCAAATCCAATCCCCACGGCAAACAAACTCTTGAAAGTCGCCATTTTCTTTAACACAAGAATTTACGCTGTGAATATGTTCATCCAAATACCATAATTAGTTGTTATAATTTCCCCTTGGCTTTGGAAACTGCTAAACCATACACACGATGAATACAAGTGAGTGGAAACTGGAGTGAATCTATTTTGACACATTAAAATTAACAGAGTGCCCTGGTAGCATAGCGGTTAGGACGCTCGCTGACCATGCACATGGTTACGGGTTCGATACCCGGCCGATGCACTCCTTTACCTCGCTAAGCCAAAAATAATGCTGGTGAACAGAAAAGGTTGGTCATGTGGCTAGCAACCCCATCCTGTAAAATAAACACTGCTACAGAAACTTCAAGCCACTAGCTTGAAGCCCTATGTTCCACTGGGGAACGTGAAGGAAAAAAAGGAATAAACAGTAACTACTCATGGAGAATGTTTCGAAATCGGTATTATTTTTCATCACATAGCATTCCAGTTATGTCAGTTTTACTGGCAATTCATGGTGAAGGCTCAATTGCAATCCATATAACCAATTGATGTTCTTTTAGTTACATTAAGAAGTCCTGTTCTATCCGAAATTAGAAAGTCGCTTACTTAACGAAGTAACTGGTTAACTAGCTGCTCCACAGCCTGAAAATATACAGAAACTTGGTCACCAAGACAGCGTACAGAAAAATGCACACAGAAATATAAAAAAAACAATTACACGCTACTGAAATTATCTGACAGTAAAGTAACATATAACAAACAGAATTTTATTTAGATGAGTCTATATGTATAGTGTCAGTGATATAGTTTGCATGTGTCAGAAATTTGAATGATTTTGAGCAAGGTTGACTGAAGAATAATGATAAGAGTTTGATGCATTCAGGAGTTGATAAATGTCCAATGCGTTTTGAACTCCATGAACGATTTTCACTCAAACACTGACAGTACCCAGCCATCGGTTTTCAGCGTCTTCAAGACCCCAACCAGACAGTCTGCAACATCCTACGTGGCTGAAAGCAACGCTTACAGGATTCGCTGAATTACGACACACTGTGATTTGACTGCTCCCTACTCTTTTTTAAAACCAAATCCGATGGCAGCGGTTAGTGAATAATCCAGCAGAGATGCAATGGCATGGTATTGGTAAGAGATGTCGCAGCGATTTCACTCTATTCCGAATGAACCCCAGGTTTCCTTCTGTTTCACATAATACTTGTATTGAAGTTATTCGAATATCAAAATACTCTTGACTCATATGCATTAACGAAGCATAAAAATTATGTGAGTACCTTGATATGATAACCAGCAATAAATTATGCGCATAATATCACCAGTATATAGCACTGGATCACAATGTGTCACCTAATGAAAATCAAATCGCGATTTTCACATTCTCTCTACATCCTTACTCACTGACAGTTCACCTCTGCTAATCTGCCCTACTCAAAAGTTACCAACGTCAACTATTCCTCACCTTATTAGGTAAAACATAATTTCACATGGACAAATTCATTTCAGATTGACGAAAGAGCATATTCAAGCTACTTCTGTCCAATGCATTATACACTCAAATAAAAGAAGGATGACAGAAACCACCTTGGATGATATTTCTGGCCTCCTATTTCTGAGTACTCAGAAAATCAGAAGTTTCCATTTTCCACTCCAAATGCCCCTGTACATACTACTTTTACATCCTATTACAAAATAATGAAAATTTCTTGTGAGCAGCGTGAGAATTAGTTGAAGTTGTTTTCATTATCATAATTATTATTATTCTTACTTTTCTATTTTTAATTTTCTCGTATGATTTTTCTCCTGTTACTCTGATTCCTCTCAAGGTCACACGTCCTCATTCTCTTCACATTCCAATGTGTGAAATACAACAGTGAGAGTAGACAAATTTTACTGTATGAGTAGGCTGAGTATTTGCTTATTCATAGGAATAAATGAAACTACTCTTTGTAATTGTCTTATGTAAGTTTTGAAAGTAGCATCGTGTTTTCCAGTTTTCATTGATTTACTCACATCACTCTGTTCGACTGAAAGAGATACATTCAAATGACTTCTTCTTATGGCTTTATTTCTCAATGACGACAGCCAGAATCATGAACTGTCATGATGAATATGTGTTGTGATAATATTTGAAATACGTTTTGATTTTGTGAGAAGTATCTATCTGATTCAGTGTATGTGAACACAATGTGATGTCCTTGCGTTAGCTAATCGCAGATGTACAGTTCAATGGTGTTTCACGAAAGTCTTTGAAATAGCTCATAAATGTCATGTGTCAGTGTCAGTTGGTATCGAATTGAACATAGTTCGGCTGATCGGTAGATGCTGAAACATGTTTCACCAATTTCCTTCGGTTATCGTGACTTGCAAGTAGTGAGTATTCAGTAATGTTCTAATGGAGCTCAATCTTCGAACAGTTAACAAATTTTCTAGATCTGGTAGAGAAATCTGTGAAAATTATACTAACATAACTGGTTTGAAAACGAAAAAATATTTTGTTCCGTGTTACCAGGTTAAGCGGCTTCTAAACGACTGTCAGACAAAGCAGAGTCCATATTCAAATTCTCCGACGTGGTCCTTTGGATGACTCAGCTTCCAATGGTGTTCATTTGAGACTAATATTTACGACCATCTATTCAATAGTTTGCATCTGGATAAAGAAGTTGAATTCCGATTTCTGGCTTGTCATGGTTTCTTTTCTGACGAAGGCCCCAGATGAATATATACACACATATTTACGTTGATAATTGCACCCCACCCCCCAGTGGAACGAGAGATTGAACGATGAGTTGGTCATCTGAGAGTGATATGAAAAGGACTGTGTTAGGCGGAAATGGAAGCTACTGTGCAATCACGCAAAAGAGCACAGTGAGATGGCGAAATGATGCTGACAATCATGTGAATATCTTTATTGACTTGTCGTTAAACTGTGAATTGTGTGTACATTCACCACATTCATACGTCCAACAGCTGAAAGTCCTAATTTCGGAGGCAGTTTTATGTAACATTTCAATGAAAGCAACGAATTAACTACTTGATTGTTCTGAGGGATTACAATGCTCTCTGTTTTTTCAGTATCTTTCTTCAATGTTAATTCGAAATCATCTTTCCAACCATCTACCAGAACAAGTACACCTTTTCGAGATTATCTTGATGACTAAATGTTTTCATACGAGAATATGCAATTCGGTCACGCAAAAACAACTTTCATCTCTAAGGAGAATCTACAATAGATAATATAATATATTTTAATACAAAACGAACTCTCCTCGGTCTGCATCGGAGGTGAAAATTCTCATTCCATTATTGCTGATGAAATGCTCGTCAGAACTTCTAGCCATACACATTCTCCCTTCTGAAATACCTTCTGTTGATAATAATAGTAATAATTTGCTTTATTCCATAAATAGTACTTGTCATACAGAACGGAATTCTCAGCAGTCTTACTTCAATATAACATCCAGTTACTACATTAACAAGTAATAGAATTCTACATACAATAAGGAAATCTCAGTTCATTATGACAACAACACATTGACATGTCGGTAGCAAAGCCAAAGCTGAACAGTGTTTGAAAGTGGTAGAAAAGTAGGAGCTCTCATATTTACTGATGTCAGCGAGAGAAAGAAACAAAGCAGCACATAACGAAAGAAAAAGAGAGAGAGAATAGGAAAAGAGAGAAAGAAAATGTTTAACCTATAAATGATATGAGTTGGAAAGACGAGATCCAGTTGTACTACTGACTATTCAATGAATTAAAGGTGTCACGCCTAATTCTAAATCATTGGTTGGTGTGTGTGAAATAACACAAATATTTCCTCATTCTGTAAACAATTATGCACCTTCACAATCTTGTATGATCACTATTCAGCTGGAACTCTGGTTTCTGATGAAACACACGTGTCTCATTCATTCTGTCACTTTTAGTAATGAACTGCTGTGATTAGTTGAACGGTGATTCTTGGTTTCGCTTTCTAGTATTTACATCAAATCACACATAGGTGTTGTGTTTCGATGGTAGACGCCAATTTGAGTGTTATTATTTCTAGTCTTATTCTCTTGCGTTCCAAGTGGAACATAAGGCTTCAAAATCATATCTCCGCTTCGTTCTGTTTTCTGCCGTACTCTTCAACTGTGTCCAGAATTGTCCAAACTTTCTCATCTCTTCCTAACACGATCTCCCTCATTTCACCCTCCCAAAGACGACTCACTCCTTTCTCCCTATTTAGATTCGAATCGAGCAACGGCCTGGCGTGACATGTCATTTGTTGGCCTCCTCAGTCTACGCTCGATCCATCTCCATTTACTCCTACATATTTGTTCAGCGATCGGCTCTTCGTTTGTTTGTTCTTATAGTTACTTGTTGCTCAATATTTCTGGCCAGCTAGCCATTTGAACTTCTGTGTGGAGTCACCGAAAGCAGCTGTTGATTAAAGTCTCCAGCTAGCTGTAAGAAATGATTTCCATTACACGCAGTGCAAGTTTCTTACACGCATAGAAAGACTTACTTGACACCGGTGTTGAAAATGCAAATCTTTTTGTTCATGCTGCGTGCGGAAGATTTCTTAACTGCTTTCAGGTTGATGGAGGCGTATCATGTCTTTCCGATTCTGACTGGCATAGACATCACCACCCGTGACATCCACCTGTGGCTGAAACGATGCTTTCTGGCCAGACACGTGGTGGGGGCAACCTCTGTTAAATCTCTCCAGTTTATGGTGATCGGTTATGGGTATTGCTTCTGTTGATTGGTTATTTTCATCACATCCACCTTCTCTGTGTTCACCTGCAGTCATGTTTCAGCTGACTGCCAGTTCGTTCGTTCCGCCTTCCTGTATTCTTCGAGTTTGTGTGAGACTAAACATATATCATCCACACACAAAATCCAGATCTTCTAGAGTCTTCTTTTGGGTTTCCAAGCGTATTTCTTTCACCTCGCCGCTGTGAACAGTCTGACGCATAATCCAGTTTACACTTGTTAATCATTGACACTCAGCAAAGCAGAATAGCTGTTATATGAGGTTTGCAAATACCTAGAGACTGAAGGCAGTGACGTTGTAGAAGTACCTAGCTGGACTTCAGAAAATTGTTGGTATTCAGGATTTCCGCTTTCGTTTGAGAATCAGTGTCCACTGCCAGGCAGTTCTGTGCGTGTTACTGACATTGATAGAGGTGGCATTTCTGTTTGATTTGCAGGTGATAGTCGTTTGCAAAGGTATTTCGAGTGATCAGCCTATTGTTTGATTTGTTTCTCCTCCTTCGTAATCAGGTCGTCTTGAATATCTTTTATTGCTTCCATCATCTAGTTTGAACTCTCCTTGGATCGACAACTGGCTATGTGATATGGTTTCCAAATCCGTCTACTACACAGAGCTGTCAACCTCGAGTAAAGCATCTTCTGTGTGCCTTCCATCAGTTTGGTTTTGGTCGTTGGAGTTTTCAACATCAGTTCAGACGCAGCTTTCATGAAGGAGATGTACACTTTCATGAATATAACTATAACAGGAAGCAGTAGGTCTTCACTTGTTTACACACAAATGACGTCTCCATTAGTTCACGATGGTTTGTCAATATTGATAGGCCACGAGATGTTTCTCCAAGCAATTTCGTTGTAGCTGACGTTAACTCTGAAAGTGCATGTCGGAAATTATTCCAATGGGATTGAAGCCACCGCTCACTGTAACGTGGATGCACAGTGACTCCTCAAATATATCACACCCCTAGGTACAGAGTCGAAAGCAGATGTATAATCAAGGAACGTGCAACGGACATATTTGGCCTTTTTGTCTAAGGTGGATACAATATAGTGATGAAATACAGCAGCAGCGTCTAAAGTACTTCTACCCTGTTTGTAAGCAAGCTGATTTGGATCGTTTGAGAAGCTTAAGGAGGGAACAAGTTTCAGTAACAATAATTTCTCCGTTAGTTTCAAAAAAGGATAGGTAATAGCGATAGGTCTCAACTTAACATTATTACCAGAACCTGACTTGCGTACAGGGATGATTTTAATATCTTTCCACAGAGAAGGTACAACATTTTTTGAAAAAGAAGTATTGAAAATGTTTGTAAGTGGGTTCCTTAAAATATCAGCACATTTCCTTAGGACAGTGGCAGGTATACCATCAGGGCCTAGACTCTGAGAAGGTAGAACTAGAAGCAACTATAGGAAGCTACATGCCAGGACTACCAAGTATAAAAACTCCACAATACCTTATCTGGCACAGCTGTTATGTGATGAGAAGACTGTTAGGCATGACACGATCAACTTACTGCGGCACTCTAACAAATAGTTCCCATTAGCTTTTCTTCTCCTTTCTTTGTTACTATTATATTGTTGCTCACATGTTCTATTACACACTAATTTTATATATCATATCCTGTGGTGTATTGTTTAAATATGTGAATGCAATACTGTTCTTTTTTATTTCTTTTATTTCTCTTTCTTTTCTTTTGTTGCCGTTGCTTTTGTTTTTAAAATCTTATAAAATTTATGAGGTAATTAGATGCAATATTGTAATGCACGCTGAAAATTCCATACCTGTACCACAATACTGTTTGGAATAAAGCTATTATTATTATTAAGGACATCAGAAGTTTAAAACTGTGAAAGTCACTAGTCATGTTATTTGTTACATTGAAGCTAAAAGGTACATTAGGAAGGCGGACGAAATATATATTAGGAGTATTAACATCAATAAAGTGGGCACAAGTACTATGCGTACTACAACCTGTAATTTCTCTGAAAAGCTTCCACATGTTTCCTGGAGTTTTACATGACAAAATTCTTTGATTATAAAGATTGCTTAGCTTATTGATTTCGGATTTTATTTGGATGTTTATCCTCCTAAGACCAGATTTTTCCTTGGACTGAAACGTTACATTCTTTTGAAAAGTGTCTGTTTTGGACAGCGTACATCAAGGCAGAAATAAAGATGGTCATTCAGATTGGAAATAGTTTCATCCATTGTATGTTCATTGAAAAGATCCCAGTCTGTGTCATTAAACATACATCTTAGTATGAGCATATTTTATTGAGAGTAACATCTTTGTTGTGTTTTTCTGGACAGATTTGAGAGGATATTAGAAAGAGATCTGTTATATATCTTAGATAACATCTGAATAAAACAATGATCAGACTTCATTATAGGAGCACGTCTGCGTGCTTCATATATTTCCGCATCAATAATGAATACTAGATCAAGTGTTCTATCAAGTCGAGTTGAAAATTTAGATATATATGGACATGACCAAGAGATTCAAGAAAACAACAGTCACAGGAATTGAAATCCCCTGTGACAACTTAAAAAGTTTTCGAGCTGTGTAACAGCGAATACTGTAAATTCATCGGCGAAATCAGATAGATCCGAGGCGGAACAACCAAGAGTAACATAGATGTTTCAGATGAGGACGTATTTAAACTTGGATAAGTGTTTCGGACGACATTTGACAGTTATACAATCAATAAAGCCACTAGAGGATGAAAAAGATACTTCATTTGAAGTTGAGCACTGAGAATGAATGAAGGTTGCGACGCCTCCACCTCTTTTCTTTCTGGAGCATATTCGGTCTTGTCTAAACAATGCAAAACAACTTAGGGAAACCAGGTTGTCATCATAATGTATACTGAGCCATGTTTCTTGTAATGCAACTATCGCCGTATTATGATAAGTATCAGATGATAAGAGAGACTGGAGATGCATAATTTGATGAGAAGGTTTTCTCTTAGTTTTACTAGATGCATGAAAGCCATATGACTTAAAACTTTTATTGGATTCACTACTGTATTGGATACGATTTGTGATCATATTTTGTTAAAATTAAAAAGGGAAAACATGATGTAATAGAAGCAAATATGTATATGTACGGAAAAGTAGCCCAGGTGTCAAACAGGCTGCCACTTGAAGAAGCGAAATCCACAGAAATATCCAAGGAGTTTACTGGGATCAGATATGAGACTGAACAACTCAAATTAAGACTAAAATTGACATACAGTCGGTTCTCTTCATTAATTTGAATGGAGGAAGAACACAAATATTTGCAGACAAAGTTGGGTTCGTCTGCATTTTGTGGATCCTACTCAACTGCCTACTTCCAAACTTACAAGTAATATAGGAAGAACTTTCACGCGGCATATCTTTGTTTGTCATTCTCTAGTCGACGCATGATTGGAACACAAACGAAGTATAAGTGAGATAGATTTGCCACATATTTGTGCATTTATAAATTCAAATGCATCTGTGGTGGCGGTTATGTTAGGCGTACTACTAGACAGCTCAGCCAACCTACGTGTCAGTGAACAACCGCCATCGTGGTTTGTCAGAGGACAGACAAAATCAACCCGTAGCTCTATTTTGCCCCACTTAGTTGATGGACGTCATGTAGTGGAGAAAACAAGAGCTTTCACAGTAATGCGTCGTATCACACCAAACAGTTTACAGTTTACAATTTATTTAGGATAGTAGGCTATATGCCTGTGTTAATCCTTTCGATTTTTTGAACACAGGAGGTCGAATCTCGCCCTGTAGTAATCAACAGATGGCGCTGATACGACGTGTTCCGGTAGGGAGTTCCAATGGTTCACAATTCAATGCGAAAAACGGATCTCCAGACGCAGACGATTCGACCGTGGTTTTTGAACCTTGAGGTGATGTCCTCGTTATTGCTTGGCGCTAGAAGAAAGAAATAAATCAGATAATGTTGATCCAAAATCATTTCTTAGGATTCGGTAGGCTAGTATTAGGTTACTTCTTTAACTTATCTAGGGAGCATCGTCTCAACTATAGGAGGAACATACGGGGATAACAAATCGGGAATCGGGAAGGCGAGAAACACATTCATCAACATGAAACCAATCTGGAAATCTTCGTCACTCAGACTGCATCAACAACATAATTCGGATTTTCAATACAAACATCAAGTCAGTCAGTTCTTCTATACGGATCCGAAACTTGGCAGCGGGTCACAAAGAATATTTCCAACAGCCTGTTGCAGACCTTTATCAACAACTGTCTTCGTTCCATACTGAAGATGAGATGGCCGGAAAGAATCACCAACAAGAAACTATTGGAACAAACGAAACAAGGACCAATCACTCAACAAATATGCAAGAGCAAGTGTAGATGGATTGGACACTCGCTGAGGAGGCCACTGGGTGACATCGCGCGTTAAGCCAGTGCTCGAGTGGAACCCGAAAGGGTAGCGGCGAGTAGCGGGACGTTCAAGGGTGACATGGAGGAGATCGTGTGAAGAGGAGTCGAAACAGTATGGATTAACATGGATGCAAGTGAAAAGTACAGCAGAAGACAGAAGCAAGTGGAAGCGTGCAGTTCAAGACCTATGTTCCCCTAGGAACCCAAAGGAACAATAATAATATTAGGTCACCCCTAAGTCGTCTGTATGAAAGTAGATTTAAACCCAGTAGACTTAACCTCTCCTCATATGAGAGGGTTGAGGAACCCTTTATTAGCTTAATTCCTACTCTTTGCACCCTTTCTAATAAGTCTATTTCGTATTTGAAACACGGGCTCGCTGGCTGGATCCCATATTCCAAATGAGGTCTGATATAAGTCGGATATAATATACGAAATATATCAGCGTCGAAGTTCGCAAAAGCCTTGCGTATGGCCCATAATATCCGAAAATCCTCAGTGGCTGCAGCTCTACAGTTTGTTGCTGTTTTCAAGTCATGCTGCACAACCACTCCCAAGTCCTTGTACTCAGTGACCACTGGGAGAGTAATGCCATTCATTGAGTGATTGTGCACGTGAGTATGAGATGCATGCATAACTACACTCTCGCTTAAGTTATTCTTCAAGGCCCAGTGCTTACTCCAATCACTTAACAAGTTTAAATCTTCCTGCAAAGCAAGTTGATCACTGTCATCGTGTAAAGCCCTCCATATCTTGATGTCGTCAGCAAACAGTAAGCAGGATGACCTAACTATCGATGGAATCTCATTAACATAAATGAGGAAAAGAAGTGGGCCTAGAATTGTACCCTGAGGAACGCCACTCTTAACCGATTCCCATGTTGATAAAACCCCGTTAACTCGTACTCTTTGTCTTCTAGCCTTTAGAAAGTCTTGAATCCAGTCGGCAACCACTTTATTGATTCCCAGACTACCTAACTTTACAAGAAGACCTGAATGAGAAACCCTGTCAAACGCCTTGCTAAGGTCGATGAATATGGCATCCACCGGTATATTAGCATCAGCTGAGCTTGCCCAACTTTCTCTGGCCAAAAGAAGGTTGGTCAAGCAAGAATGACCTGCTCTAAAACTATGCTGTTCCACAGCGAAAAGTTTGTTCCCTTCAATGAACTGAATGATAGCATCACGAATTATTCTTTCTAGTAGTTTAACAACAATACTGGTCAAACTAACAGGACGATAGTTCTGAATTACGTTTCTAGTTCCAGTTTTGAAGACCGGACTAATGATGGCATGTTTCCAGTCTCTTGGATATTTAGACTGGTCCAGAGACATATTGAAGATTACCGACAATGGCTCGGCTATGTTTTCAGCCAATGCTGGTAACATACGTGGGTGGAGTTCATCAGGGCCACTGGACTCACCAGGATTGAGCCTTAGAAGCCACTTTAGCACAGTATCCATTCCAATGTATAAGGGTGCCATTTTCAAGTTACCTTCTAGAAAAGTTACAAAGCTGGTATCAATATTATCAGAGAATACTTGACTAAAGTGCTTGGACAAAGCCTAAGCCTTAGTCAAGCTATTCTCAGCCATGTTTGTCTGGTCATCTTCAAGCTTAAGAGGTGGGATAGCATCACTCTTACGTGTTCTTCTCTTGATATATGAGAAAAGTCTTTTTGGGCAGACTGGTGAACTTTGAACTAACTGGGTTGCGTAAGCTTTTCTTGACTGGTGAATCAAAGTTTTACACTGGTTTGTGGTTTCACAGTATTTCAGCCGGAACTGCTGTAGCCCAGTAGAAACAAAGAGATTCCAGAACCTTTTTCTCCGTCTTAGGAGTGTTATAGCTTGTTTATTTATCCATGGTGGCCAATTTGTTGGCCTTTTAGGAACACTCCAGAGAATGGAATCAGTGGTAACCCTCTCAAGTGTATTCTTAAATATATCCCATTCATCTTCAATGGATGAGACCATATTGACTGACCAGTAGGCAGTTGAAACACGCTCCTTTTTAGAGACTATATCAGCATGCCAAACAATAGGTCGAGATTTAGGTTGAAAGCTGACTAAATTTCCAAAACTTAAGTTAAAATCTAACACCACATGATCACTGTTTGCTAGAGGTGGATGAATAACTAGACCATCCACGTCGTCGTTGTTATGAGTAAGCACTAAGTCCAGCAAGGAAGATCCTTGGGTAGAACCGAATCTTGTACTAACTAAGACATGTTGTGTCAGGGCATTTTCCATGGTATTCAAGAGTAACCGGCTGTCCAGCTTATTAGCGAATCCTGGAGATGTGACAGCTACCCAGTCTATATGAGGTGCATTAAAATCACGAAGAATGAGACAGCTACTGTGTCTACTCCATTGTTTGAGGTGATCTAAACTAAAGTCATAACACTGACAAAAGGACTTCTATACAGAACACCAATGAGTAGAGTGCCAGTTGCAAAGCATACTTCACAGCTAATTACCTCACTTGTCCCACTGTCATGCGCTTCAGATTTCACGGAACGAACATGTAGGGAGTTGTTAATGTACATAGCAACCCCGCACCTCTACGACTCCTAACCCTGTCGCTGCGTAAGCAACTAAATCCGCATAGCTCAGGTTTGTCATCTAATCCAGAAACCAGCCATGTTTCAGTAATAGCCACAAAACCTGGGCTAAGGTCTTCCACAAATACACCTACCTTGTGAAATTTGTTCCCGATACTAAGTATATTAGTGTACACTACCTTCAAGCTTCCTATGCGGTCTGGATTATCCACACTGACATTGTATTTGTCCACTGCACACAGCTGAGGCTATAGGAATTCGAACAACCATTAAACAACTAAAATATGCATTGGGAAGAAGACCGTACAGCCATTATCTCTCACTTATCGGCCAATTTAGACATAATCAACTGATGACTGACTACTCCACCACACCGTACTTATATATTCAACCTCTCTCCTATCATCCATTAATCCTATCACATCTCCATTGAAATGTATTTCATTCACTTTTTTTGCAATCTTGCCTCACCTATGTAAGCCAATCAGGGTTCGGCCTCAAGAGATCTAATTGAAATCACAATAATGTTAGTGTTGCTCTAAATCCAGAGATGCTCAAATTAAATGTTCAACAAATTATTGTAGGAGAAATAACCTGTCAAGATATGTGCAGTTGCAACGTGAAACAGCGTCAATCGTTGATATAAGAATAATGCAAGTGTAGAAGACAGAATTTGATTCCATATCGGATAAGTTCATCACAAATATGATACAGTGGTGATGCAGTAATAATAAATGGATGACGAGGTTTCATTCATAAATTAATACCGCTTGTAATCACATCAATTCTGACTGACAAGACCTCGGACACGCACATTCACACTGTAACGTTTTTCTCAACGTATTTCTATGCCTGTCAGCTATCAGTCAGATTGTTCCGAATGAAGTCACTTTCTGTCGATAATTAGTCGGTGGTCCTCTTCAAACGGTCTTAAGCTGAATTCGTCTAAATGTCAGGTAGTCAATTTCACTTTCAGACGAAATTGTAACCTAGAGCAACTAGCTAGCTCACATGGGCACACTATCATTGACGGCATAGAGGTTGAAGCTGAATCTAATATCAAGTAACTTGCACTGAGTATTTCCTTCGATCTTACTGGTCCTCTCACATTTGGCTAGTTACTAGAAAGATGTTTCGAATAATGTTTTACGTTAGCAAATTAAGGCAGTCTGGTATAAAGCAGTCTTTGCTCTCGCAGTTTGCCATTTCTTGTATTCTACTCATCTCTCTTTTCTGCTTTTGGTGATAAGGGCACTAAAAGCTGTTCGGTGGGGAAGTAGGTTATCGTTAAGCCAACTGGTTAACACCATATATACATATAATTTAATGGAAGAAACTAGCGAATACTATATTGTCAGACCCTGAGCATCATCTCTATACGCAACTCTCTCCTTGCATCTCATCTGGTAGAACTAGAAGCAGCTATAGGAGGCTATATGCTAGGACTACCAAGTGCAAAACTCCACAATACCTTATCTGGCAAAGCTGTTATGTGGTGAGAAATCCGTTGGGTATGACACACTAATTTTATATTTCATATTCCTGTGATGCATTGTTTAAAATATGAATGCAACGCTATTCTTTCTTTTATTCCTTTAAATTTATCTATCCTTTTGTTGTTGTTGCGTTTTGCTTTTAAAATCTTATAAAATTTATGGGGTAATTAGATGCAATATTGTAATGCACGTTGAAAATTCCATAACTTTACCACAAATACTGTTTGGAATAATGCTTCTATTATTACTATTATTATTATGAACATTCAAGTTTCTCATCATCCTACCGTGTCTTTCCATACAATCTTCCCGTTCAATTCACAGTGTCATTTTGTTTATTTATTTTAAATTTGACCAGGAATAGTTTTTGAATTTTCCCAACAATTTCTTATGAATACACATGAAAGTTCAGCCGGCCATCTGGAAGATAACATAGTCGAAAAGAATATTTTCTTCTCTGCTACTGTCTTTGTAGTAATTCCCACTATAATTTTATCGTTGACGAAGTGTCGTAGCAAATTCACTTTTATCTGGAGAGCTGTCTATCTTTGTGATCTTTGCATTAACCAACAAAGTAAAGTAGCAGTAATACGACGAAAATATACCGTAAGTGTTACATGGAGGGTAACATAAGAACCGAAGAGAAAACGGATAATTTTGATATGAGAACAATAGGATAATTGTTACATGCCAAGCTGACAAGGTCCGCCAATAATGGTGCGAATTTGTAAACGATTTAACAAGCATTCTGTAGACTGTAACAGCATTGATTATACTTAAATTAAATCGGTGAATAAGCTTGACGCGATTTTCGATTGCTACGCTGCATTCATGTAGCTACATAAAACTCTTATTTCTGTAGAATTTCTTGCCAAGAAGTGGCAAATTATTATTGTAATTATTTGCCTTTCAAACACCGAATCTATGGATATAATCTTGTTGTCTGATAATATCTATAACTATATGCTTGACATTTTGTGTCTGTCTAACACTTACCAATATCTTTAATTGTATATATTGATGGATTTACATCTTCAAGTTGGCTCAAGTCAGTGAGTCTGTGATTTTGGTACCATTTTCGTTAACTGTATGTGACTGTGGTAATACTGCTAAGGTTATTTTTTTCTTGTTGTTGTCGCTTGCTGCTTTTCCTGTTGTGAATTGTTTTCCTTTTACCGATGTTGTTCTGATTGATTTATTCGTTGTTTTCCTGGTTTTGGGGTGAGCAACCCACAAGGTCGCTTCTCTCTAAACTATATTTTAATGTAACAACCCTCCCTCTCAGGCGTGAGGCAAGCAACTTCACCTGTAAACAAAGTTGCTACAGAAACTTCAGTACAATGAATCTATTGGGGCCGAAAGGAAAGTCTGTGTGAGGACATGGAACATCCGCACCATGCATGAGACTGGTTAAGCTTCTCAGATTGCAAACGAGAAGAAAAGAGACGGAATTCAAGTACTGAGAATATGTGAAAGCAGATGGAACAGGAATGGATTCATCACATTGTCAACGGGAGAGTCAGTGATCTACTCCGTTCATCTGGGAGATCACCACACGCACACCCTAAAGAGAAACTTGGAGGATCTGAACTTCGCCGATGATTTTTGTCTAATCTCCCACAAGCTGGAAGATATGCCAGTGAAAAGCAACAAGTTGTCAGAAGAATCATCAAAGATAGTCATTCAGGTGAACATGGAGAAAACAGAGGTGATAATGATTCCTGGACAACAACAACAGACAACAATCAGCACAGCTGGGAGAATCCTGGAAGAAACAACCTCTTTCACCTACCTGGGATGTATCGTTTCAACTACAGGCGGACCTGACGGGGATATCAAAGCAAGAATCGGAAAAGCAAGACAAGTTTTCATTACTCTCAAGTCTGTTTGGCGGCCAACATCACTCAGCATGAAAAAGAAGGTCCGGATTTACAACTCCCGTGTGAAGTCAGTGCTACTATACGCATCAGAGACTTGGCCAGCGCGTCATAAAGAGCATCTCAAACAAACTACAAACCTTCATAAACAGTTGTCATCCCTCAATAATCAAGGTCAGATGGTGGAAAAACATCAACAATAGGAACCTGCTCGAGCAAACCGACCATGAACCGATGGCTAAACAACTAAGCAGAAATAAATGGAGATGGATTTGCCATACTCTAAAGAAGCCATCAAGTGACATCACAAGACGAAGTGGCGAGTCGATCGTTCAAGGGTGAATTGAAGGAAATAACGTGAAGAGGAGGTGAAAGCATGTGAGCAGACTTGGAGACAGGTGAAAACTCTACCAGAGAATTGAACGCAGTGGAGACGGGTGACTGAAGCCAAATGTTCCTTGAGGAATTTAAGAAAGTAATAAATAATAATAAAAAATTTAATCAACACAGAAGAGGTGATTCTAGAGAGTAATTTTATGGGCTAAGCACATTCAAACACGATTTTTAAGTGTCAGTTTGCAGGGATTTGGTGGACTGGTCGGAGGATTTCATGATGTGGTGATATTGGTTAGAGAACCACTGGAAAACCTTCATGGAGTAATGAACAATCACTGGCTGATTATGGTGATCATGCTGACTGGTAACAGTGTAGCAGTGTCATGAAGTGAGATTTCAAATTTGTGCACAAGTTGACTAGTCATCCATTCTGGCCACTTTCATCGTCGTGACCGATCACCTTTGTCTGTTTTCACATCCACCAATCTACTTGTATTCATATTGACTGTTCCCGTGACCTGAAGTTTGACCAAATTAACCACATCTTCAGCGACATCAAATTCACATGAGAAGAGGAATCAAAAGACAGAATTCCGAATTTGGACGACTCGGTCATGCGGACGATCATAGGAGAATTAGAAATTGAAATTTGCAGAAAGTCAACCCATACAAGTCATGTACTCAAAAATATTCGCCTATGCATGATAGTAATATGTCATGTAGAACTTCATGCAACTTCAGGTCAACAGAGTAATGCCTACGAATACAAAATGACTGGAGGGTGTGGAAATAGAGAGGAGCAACCAATCACATTGAATTTCACCTGTAGATACGACTAATGAACTCGTAGAGAAATCGCAAAGCGCACTTCAACACGTTGCAGTAAGGTCGGAAGATTAAGCCAAGTATTGCAAAGAAATATTATCAAGTAAACCATCAAGCTCAAGGAACACACCTACATCGAAGCCATCCACGTCATCGACAAATCTTCTCTATATTATTGAGGTTACTCTGAACTGAAAAAATAACCATTAGATTGATCAACATTTTCGATGGAAAAATACCACACATTGAAAAGGAATTTATTTCTTCGCTCAATCTGTTGGTTTTTTCTCTAAATGCGTAAATAGGAATCAGGAATATACTTGATTGACTGGTCCTATCTAGAAGAGTCATCTGCGATTATCCTCTTAGAATTTATCCACTGGAGTCTTTCTCTCACTTCATTGTATTTACTCGATAAGTGACTGTTTAATGACATTGGCCATATAATACTTATTTCTGTTAAGTAGTGAGATGTATACGATATGAATTTTGCATAATTGATTAACTTGTATGATTGGTTATTTTGGTGCAGTAATGCATATTTCATAAGGTATTTCTCGAAGAAAGCTGTTAGCCACGGTAGCTGTACACATGCATACGTGCTCAAAAACCCTTAAAACATTGGAATCCTCTCAGTCACACCTGATATTTGTTTATATACAAGAATATTTTTACTAAAGCATGTACAACGGATCGTCGAGTTCTCATCAGTTGTTCGAAACTTCAATTTAGGAACAGAACAATGTCAACATACTTCCAAATATAACATAATATCAGTTGACGGGAGACTTCGAACTTAAAAAACAGTGTTGACAAATCACACTTCTACAGTGTATGCACACAAGTTTCAAGCTTACACAAAATATACAAAGTGACTACAGACCTGGCTATAATAGCAAAGGAGTCAGGCAATGAGATCATGAGTAAGTATTAGGTTGACTTGGTACAAATACTCAAATGCCAACACCTCAAAGGAACAAACGCTTCTACTAGGGGCATTGGCAGGTGTCCTGTCGATACGAGTAACAAAGTGAGAGACACGAGTTTCTCTAGAATTATCAATTACAAACAAAATGGTTCGAGTCTCCTCTATTTCAACAAAGCAATTTCCATCAAACTTCTCACAGCTTATTAAGAAAGAAGTAGTTATTAGCATACCTTACTGTGCTAACTGGATGCCTTTATACCTGGTTTCGTTTGGATGCTCTATCTTAGGCTTTGATCTATTCCACTTCACTTGTCTCTTGTTCCTATGCATCACACAACATATTTGATGTGTCTACATAGGCTATTTCAAAATGATGAAGGAATAATAAGTGGATGATATTTTGAGCAAAAGGTGAAAGCCACTGGAAAACGATTCGGTTGATACTGTTTAATAAGAATAATTATAACAATTCGCTCTATTCCAGAAACAGTATTAGTGGTACAGTGTCGAATTTTCAGCATATATCTACATTATTTGCATCTAATTTTATCAAACATTTAAAAAGGGTATATCAAAAAACAAATATAAAGATAACAACATAAAACACAAAAAAATAATTTAAAAAATGCAAAAATATACCAAGGAGTAGAAATGAAAATAAACAACATAAAATAACATCTCAGCATTGGGTAGTGGAAGCTATGATATGATTATGCATGGTGACAGTAAAGCTATAGTCATACAAGAAGTTATGAAATGATATTTAAGAATGTTTATCGCCAAGATGATCAGTTAATTTGGTTGGAACAACATTAAAATACAAACATAAAATAACACATCAGGGTTGTTTTGTTTCCTTATTGTCAGTGTAATGCGGTGTTTGTAGTAGTCGCAGAAGTGTGAGTAATCCTGCATAATACAAAATATTAAGATGGTCACAAAAACTTTCACAACCAAGATTGTCAGTTAATATCGCCGAACAAAAAAAAAACCACAAAACTAATATTACATGATGGTTTATGACAGGTCAATTTTGTAATACTCATAGTGCTAATATAGTCGGAACAAGTAGAAACACAAAAGAGGGAATAGACTAAAGTACAAACAAGTAAGCAATGTTGATAATTTAGGTAGCTAAGTGTTTCGCGCTTAAAATTGTCCCTGTGACTTAGAACACGGACCAAATATAGTATCGTTGAATTCCTGTTCTTGGTTGTACGAGCAAAATTTATTATATACTGATTAGGGGGAGAGAGTTGGGAATAGAAGCAGGTGTTGGGGGTCGAAGAGTATGGCTTCAGACCATTTTACGCATGGATGCCTTTCAACTAATGTAGTGACGATCTGACTGAGTTTTACGCGGCTAGTCCTACCAACTAACTTCAACATCCTTCTCAGGGTGGTTTAGTCATTTTTCAGTAGCCCAGGAAAGACTAACAAGGAGCAGTAAAGTGGAAAACGTAGGATAGAAGATTTGACAAATTTAGAAAGTGGAGGTTAGAGGATTCCAGATTGTCTTTGTTGTTTAATGTACTAGGTCAGACAGAACACTTTCTTAGAAATCGTTAGGATATGAGGTGACCAAGTAAGGTCGGAAGATAGAAGTAAACCGAGGCATGGTGACTTATCAAGTTAGATTTTATTCGAGAAACTTTCCAGTAGTATACGAAGAAATTTTCACGCAGCATATCTTTGTTTGTCATTCTCTAGTCGACGAATGATTAGGACACACGCGAAATAAAAGTAAGGTAGATTTGCCACATTTTGTGCATTAATCAATTCAACTGCACCTGTGGTAACAGTTATGTTGGGCGTACTACTAGACAGCTCAGCAAACCAAAGTGTCAGTGAACAACAGCCGTCGTCATTTGACAAAGGAAAGCCAAAAACAAACCACAGCTCAATTTCGTCACACTTAGTTGATAGAGGTCATGTAGTGGAGAAAACGGGAGCTTTCCCAGTGATGCATCGCATCACAACAAATCTTTCCAGCTGACTTCGTATTCGTCCACTGCACACAGCTGAGGCTATAGGAATTCGAACAACCATTAAACAACTAAAATATGCATTGAGAAGTCCGTACAGCCATTATCTCCCTCATATTGGCCTATTTAGACATAATCAACTGATGACTTCTCCACCTCCCCTTAATGATATATTCAACCTCTCTCCTATCATCCGTTAATCCTATCACATCTCCATTGAAATGTATTTCATTCACTTTTTTTGCAATCTTGCCTCACCTATGTAAGCCAATCAGGGTTCGGCCTCAAGAGATCTAATTGAAATCACAATAATGTTAGTGTTGCTCTAAATAGAAAGATGCTCAAATTAAATGTTCAACAAATTATTGTAGGAGAAATAACCTGTCAAGATATGTGCAGTTGCAACGTGAAACAGCGTCAATCGTTGATATAAGAATAATGCAAGTGTAGAAGACAGAATTTGATTCCATATCGGATAAGTTCATCACAAATATGATACAGTGGTGATGCAGTAATAATAAATGGATGACGAGGTTTCATTCATAAATTAATACCGCGTGTAATCACATCAATTCTGACTGACAAGACCTCGGACACGCACATTCACACTGTAACGTTATTCTCAACCTATGTGAAAAGCGAATAACCTGTTACACTTACAGATAAATGAAGGAATAAAGTTGTGTGAGTACCTTGATATGATTATCAGCAATAAACTGTGTCCTTAATATCATCAGTATATAGCACTGGATCACAATGTTTGATTTCATGAAAATCAAATTGCGAATCTCACATTCTCCATAAATCCTTCCTCCTTGAAAAGTCATAGTCACTGACAGTTCACCTCTGCTTATCTGTCCTACTCAAAAGTTACCAAAGTCATTTATTCCTCACCTCATAATGTAAAAGATAATTTCACATGGACAAATTCATTTCAGATTGACGAAAGAGCATATCCAAGCTACTTCTGTCCAATGCATTATACACTCAAATAAAAGAAGGATGAGAGAAACCACCTTGGATGGTATTTCTGGCTTCATATTTGTGAGTACTCACAGAATCAGAAGTTTCTATTTTCCACTTCGTATGCTTCTGTACATACTACTTTTACATCATATTACTAAATAATGAAAAATTTTTATGAGAAGCGTGAGAATTAGTTGAAGTTGTTTTCATTATCATAATTATTATTATTCTAACTTTTCTATTCTTACTTTTCTCGTATGATTTTTCTCCTGTTACTCTGATTCCTCTCAGGGTCACACGTCCTCATTATCTTCACATTCCAATGTGTGAAATACAGCAGTGAGAGCAAACAAATTTTACTGTATGAGTAGGCTGAGTATCTACTTATTCACAGAAATAAATGAAACTACTCTTTGTAATTGTCTTATGTTAGTTTTGAAAGTAGCATCGTGTTTTCCAGTTTTCATTGATTTACTCACATCACTCAGTTCGACTGAAAGAGATACATTCAAATGACTTCTTCTTATGGCTTTATTTCTCAATGACGACAGCCAGAATCCTGAACTGTTATGATGAAAATGTGTTGTGATAATACTTGAAATGCGTTTTGATTTTGTGAGAAGAATCTATCTGTTTCGGTGTTTGTGAGCACAATGTGTTCTGCTTGCATTAGCCAATTGCAGATGTACAGTTCAATGGTGTTTCACAAGATTCTTTGAAATGGGTCATGAATTTCATGTGTCAGTGTCAGTTGGTATCGCATTGAGCATAGTTCGGCTGATCGGTAGATGCTGAAACATGTTTCACCAATTTCCTTCGGTTATCGTGACTTGCAAGTAGTGAGTATTCAGTAATGTTCTAATGGAGCTCAATCTTCGAACAGCTAACAAACTTTCCAGTTCTGGTAGAGAAATCTGTGAAAATTATGCTGGCATAACTTAAAACCAGGTTAAGCAGCTTCTAAACGACTGTCAGAAACAGCAGAGTCCATATGCAAATTATCCGAAGTGGTGCTTTGAATGACTCAGCTTCCAACTGTGTTCATTTGAGACTAAGACTTACGACCATCCATTCAATAGTTTGCATCTGGATAAAGAAGTTGTATTCCGGTTTCTGGCTCGACATGGTTTCCATTTCTGTCAAAGGACCTAGATGAATATATGCACCGTACCCCCTCGTGGAATGAGAAATTGAATGATGAGTTGGTCATCTGAGAGTGATATGAAAAGGACTGTGTTAGGCGGAAATGGAAGCTACTGTGCAATCACGCAAAAGAGCACAGTGAGATGGCGAAATGATGCTGACAATCATGTGAATATCTTTATTGACTTGTCGTTAAACTGTGAATTGTGTGTACATTCACCACATTCATACGTCCAACAGCTGAATGTCCTAATTTCGGAGGCAGTTTTATGTAACATTTCAATGAAAGCAACGAATTAACTACTTGATTGTTCTGAGGAATTACAATGCTCTCTGTTTTTTCAGTATCTTTCTTCAATGTTAATTCGAAATCATCTTTCCAACCATCTACCAGGACAAGTACACCTTTTCGAGATTATCTTGATGACTAAATGTTTTCATACAAGAATATGCAATTCGGTCACGCAAAAACAACTTTCATCTCCAAGGAGAATCTACAATATATAATATAATATATTGTAATACAAAACGAACTCTCCTCGGTCTCCGTCGAAAGTGAAAATTCTCATTCCATTATTGCTGATGAAATATTCATCAGATCTCCTAGCCGTTTTCAAGCCTGTAAAAGCAGCAAAATGACACTACGAAAACAACTCAAGTATAACTTCTCTATTCTGAAATACCTTCTGTTGATAATAATAGTAATAATTTGCTTTATTCCATAAATAGTACTAGTCATACAGAACGGAATTCTCAGCAGTCTTACTTCAATATAACATCCAGTTACTACATTAACAAGTAATAGAATTCTACATAAGTAAGGGAAATCTCAGTTCATTATTACAACAACACATTGACATGTCGGTAGCAAAGCCAAACCTGAACAGTGTTTGAAGGTGGTAGAAAAGTAGGAGCTCTCATATTTACTGGCGTAAGCGAGAGAAAGAAACAAAGCAGCACATAACGAAAGAAAAAGAGAGAGAGAATAGGAAAAGAGAGAAAGAAAATGTTTAACCTATAAATGATATGAGTTGGAAAGACGAGATCCAGTTGTACTGCTGACTATTGAATGAATTAAAGGTATCACGCCTAATTCTAAATCATTGGTTGGTGTGTGTGAAATAACACAAATATTTCTTCATTCTGTAAACAATTATGCACCTTCACAATCTTGTATGATCACTATTCAGCTGGAACTCTGGTTTCTGATGAAACACACGTGTCTCATTCATTCTGTCACTTTTAGTAATGAACTGCTGTGATTAGTTGAACTGTGATTCTTGGTTTCGCTTTCTAGTATTTACATCAAAACACACATAGGTGTTGTGTTTCGGTGGTAGACGCTGATTTGAGTGTTATTATTATTTCTAGCCTTATTCTCTTGCGTTCCAAGTGGAACATAAGGCTTCAAAATCATATCTCCGCTTCGTTCTGTTTTCTGCCGTACTCTTCAACTGTGTCCAGAATTGTCCAAACTTTCTCATCTCTTCCTAACACGATCTCCCTCATGTCACCCTCCCAAAGACGACTCACTCCTTTCTCCCTATTTAGATTCGAATCGAGCAACGGCCTGGCGTGACATGTCATTTGTTGGCCTCCTCAGTCTACGCTCGATCCATCTCCATTTACTCCTACATATTTGTTCAGCGATCGGCTCTTCGTTTGTTTGTGCTTATAGTTACTTGTTGCTCAATATTTCTGGCCAGCTAGCCATTTGAACTTCTGTGTGGAGTCACCGAAAGCAGCTGTTAATGAAAGTCTCCAGCGAGCCGTTAGAAATGATTTCCATTACACACAGTGCAAGTTTCTTACACGCATAGAAAGACTTACTTGACACCGGTGTTGAAAATGCAAATCTTTTTGTTCATGCTGCGTGCGGAAGATTTCTTAACTGCTTTCAGGTTGATGGAGGCGTATCATGTCTTTCCGATTCTGACTGGCATAGACATCACCACCCGTGACATCCACCTGTGGCTGAAACGATGCTTTCTGGCCAGACACGTGGTGGGGGCAACCTCTGTTAAATCTCTCCAGTTTATGGTGATCGGTTATGGGTATTGCTTCTGTTGATTGGTTATTTTCATCACAACCACCTTCTCTGTGTTCACATGCAGTCATGTTTAAGCTGCCTGCCAGTTCGTTCGTTCCGCCTTCCTGTATTCTTCGAGTTTGTGTGAGACTAAACATATATCATCCACACACAAAATCCAGATCTTCTAGAGTCTTCTTTTGGGTTTCCAAGCGTATTTCTTTCACCTCGCCGCTGTGAACAGTCTGACGCATAATCCAGTTTACACTTGTTAATCATTGACACGCAGCAAAGCAAAATAGCTGTTATATGAGGTTGGCAAATACCTAGAGACTGAAGGCAGTGACGTTGTAGAAGTACCTAGCTGTACTTCAGAAAATTGTTGGTATTCAGGATTTCCGCTTTCGTTTGAGAATCAGTATCCACTGCCAGGCAGTTCTGTGCGTGCTACTGATATTGATAGAGGTGGCATTTCTGTTTGATTTGCAGGTGATAGTCGTTTGCAGAGGCTTTTCGAGTGATCAGCCTATTGTTTGATTTGTTTCTCCTCCTTCGTAATCAGGTCGTCTTGAATATCTTTTATTGCTTCCATCATCTAGTTTGGACTCTCCTTGGATCGACAACTGGCTATGTGATATGGTTTCCTGAGTGACATTTTACCTGCGACCTGTATGCATGTTCGAAATCCGTCTACTACACAGAACTGTCAACCTCGAGTAAAGCATCTTCTGTGTGCCTTCCATCAGTTTGGTTTTGGTCGTTGGAGTTTTCAACGTCAGTTCAGACGCAACTTTCATGCAGAAGATGTACACTTTCACGAATATAACTATAACAGGAAGCAGTAGGTCTTCACTTGTTTACACACAAATGACGTCTCCATTAGTTCACGATGGTTTGTCAATATTTATAGGTCACGAGATATTTCTCCAATCAATTTCGTTGTAGCTGACGTTAACTCTGAAAGTGCATGTCGGAAATTATTCCATTGTGATTGAAGCCACCGCTCACTGTAACGTGGATGCACAGTGACTCCTCAAATAAATCACACCAAATGGAATTGCATTACTAGCTGAACTGTCGACAATCTATTCATGTCAGCCAGATGACAACCACGATAACCACGCTGTTTGGATTGCTATTGTGGTGTCACAAACAGCATCAAGTGAAAACCATTCCCCAACAGAATCGTGATATGAAAACAACATAAAAACAACCCAAAAGAAGAGAAGAGAGAGGACTTCTAAAGCCAATTGCAAGTGGCACTTGACGAGTGCTGCATTTCATCCAGTTCTCTGAAGTCATCTTTAGCTGGATATACGACTGTCTTTCTCAGATCATCCTCAGGTGCAGTCATATTTTCCAATAATTTTGCGTTTTTTTTCTGCATGTTGGTTTTGTAACAGGTGCATGGATGGTTCGCAGCTGGAATTACCGGGTGATTTCCCTCTCTTCCTGAATATCTGATCTTAATCAGGGGGAGACAGAATCTAGTTGAAACATCTGCGACCGACTTTAAGGATATTCGTGATTCACCCGGCAAGTCTCTAGAGCATATACAGGCTCTGATTATACCTTTGCGTTTGAAACCAAAATTGTATTCCCCATCTCTGCTGAGTGACACGTACTTCCACAATGCTTTCTGAATAATGAATAAAGCTTCCCTCAATCGGATAGGCTACTGCACCCTGATGCGTGCCATCTTATCTCGAGGTTATTCTGCGTAGGTGAGTCAAGAGATAAGCTCCTCTCCTGTTGACACAGATAACTGAATGATGTCGTTCTTTCTGTATGGTTATCTTATCACCCGTCACATCCACTATGTTCACTTGCAGTCTCTTCTTTGCTGTTTGTTCTGCCAGCTACCTGTTGTTGGTGAATCCGTGTTATAAAGAGAAACTTGGAGTGGGCAACACAGGCAGATTACTGATGATTTTTGAAATCAGCTCACTGAGTGAGATGAATAAGAACAGGGATTTATTCGCCGAATTCTGCAACATCAGTGATTTCCTTACTGGAGGCGGAGTGTACAAATACAAGGATGCGCACACAGCTACATGTGCTTCGTCAAATGATCACACCGAAATTCATATAAACTCCGTGTGAATTCAAGCAGAGTGGAGGGAAAATCACGAATACATGCAGATGCACAAACATTCAGAACCTGATGGTTTCTTCGCCAATCTGAAACTGACGAACGAAGCCACGAAACAGACTTTCCTGGTAGCTATCGAGAAGAAGTCAGAGAGGTCCATTAACATCACCTAGGAGACCTGTGTAAAATGAACACTGCTAATTCGTGAATGCAACATGGAAACGATCTTGCTCAGAAATGGTAGGAAATAGTTTGCAACCTCGTTTTGACTCACCACGATCAGCTGAAACTGATGAGCGAAAGAAGGATGGTAACGCAAACGTTGAGCCTGTGTAGAAGTGAAGAGTGGAAGGCAAACCTGGATATTATCTCAAACGCGGTGAACTCAGATTTGGACAAGTGCTCTGAGAATGACGAAATATGCTTTTCACAATAGACCGCTGACTTGAAGGAATTAGGTTGCACGTAAGACAGATCTCAGAACTCTACATGGGATAATCCGTTCTTTTACCTTGAAGGGGATCAATGCAAATGAAATAGGCAAACGAGAGTGAAGGAAACTCACCCAACAGTCAGTTAGAACAAAATTAATCGTCAATAGCTTTTTGGAAGCGGCAAATTGCTCTTTTCAAATTCTCACTTTGATTTTGCCATAAGACTTCAGAGAACACCGTGATGCAGTATGTGCAGACAGGTAACCTTCGATATCTGAGAGCTACGATGCAGATACGCAGCACTCAGAACTATTTTTTTGGTCACGCATGTCAAAAAGACATCAGGTCTCATCTCCAATTGTTACCCTTTTCACTGTGGAAAATGACTGAAGGGATACATTGATAGTTTTGGAGTAAACGAGACAAGCATGTTAGTCTACCGAACAGACTAACGACACCTAGGAAACTGTATTTTGAGTACTGCATTCATAGGTGCATATTTGAATAATCTGTGAGCATACAATAATCCCGAATTTCATGAATGTCCTCCATGCAGTCATTACCGAAGTGAACAGATCAAGGGGTACCAATCTCAGCAGTTAACTAAAAAGTGAATGAGAGCCCTCAAACGAAAATGCACGTCCATCTCCTCTGCACTACTGAATCTATAACGGACCAGATATATCAATGGTAGCTGTGCATACAAAGGAGAATTGTTCCACCACCCTAACATCCCAATGACAAGCTCACTTTTGTTTACCACAAACTTGCTCTTCCTTATTTATTCGTTTGTTTTTATTGTTTGTTTGTTAACTATTCATAACTTTTGCTCTTGTCTACAACTCTCAGTCAATTTTTTATATTCTCTTACTGTTCTATGTGCATGCTCATGAAATCATATTCGCTGAAACATTCATCGCATGACGTCACTCCAGTACCACCAGTCAACTCCTCTGGAACGGTGATTCATGAAGTTATGATTCAGAGTAATGATAACACATCATCTTTGTTTTTGTAGGTCGTGAGTGCAATCACGACATTTTGCTGATCATGCGAGGAGGTAACCGATTATGGTCAATTGTGGACCGAACTGAAGATGACGGCAGCAAACAGAACAAAGTCTAGATGCGTCATTCGAGCCCTATTTCCCCTCAGAAACTTTAACTTCATGTCCATTCGTTTCTGTATTTTAAGAATCCCGCGGCAAATTTGCTATAACTAAAATGAACTGAATAAATCTGTTGCCTATTTGTTACGCCTGCACCTGCTAATTGTTATATCGGTAATAAACTCGAAGGAAACGCTACCGTGCTTAAATGTCCTGTGTACCCACAGATTAACTGAGCCAAGCAAATGACAAAATACAATAGCTGCCCTTTGACTAAGATATTGTATTGCACTATGTAGTTATTGCAATGTGGAGTTTAAGGAACGACAGCTGATATTTCTACATTTGCTTAGCCGTAATAAAGTCAGCTCACAACCGTAAGAATGAACTCTTCTCATTGCCTGGAAATGTCCATTCTCATCTAATCCATCAGCCCACGCTTTGAGAAACTGTTTACTCTTGTATACTTATTTCCTCCGCTTCTGCATTGCTCTCATTGAATCTCCCCTCGACTAACTGACAGAGATTTTGTGACATAGTGAATGACATTGAAAGCTGTCGGCAGGCTCTGTGGCCATCCTAAATGAACGCTGTAGGCATGGTATTCACTTTTGGTATGCTACGTAAGGAGGAAACGGAATAAAATATTTTAGAACATGCTGTGAACTCCATGTTGTTCTGATTAAATCGGTTTCTGTCATTATAATTTTTGTCGTTAATTAGAAAGGACTGTAGAGATAGGCGTGAAATGGAGAAGTGGTCTTGAATCTTGATGTTCCACCTGGAACACATATCAATAATGAGAAGTGAACTTATGTTTTCTATAATTGGTTTGTAAGGATTAGTTTTGTTTCTTCGAGTTGATCACGGATTGATATCAGTTAGAGAACCATTGAAAATCAGGGAGTTATAGAATGAAACAGCTGTTGACTACTCCCTGGAAATATAAAGAGCACTTGGATGAAACAGCTATCCAGTACTCCTTAGTATTCAATAGTTCTCTAACTGATGTCAATCCTTGATCGACTCGTTGAATTATATTTGCATTTTTGAAATTACTCTTAGTACTATTATTATTGCTGAGATCCATCGAAAACGTGTTGATCGCGCTACGCCATCGCTATTTTGGTCGATATGAGATTGGTTGGGAAAAGTGTTCCTCACTCAACTTGGCGACTGTCACCGAAACACAACACCCATGTGTGATTAAATGTTCATGCTAGAAAGCGGAACCTAGAATTCTCATTCAACGAATCACATCAGTTCATTCCTAAAAGTGATAGAATGAATGAGACAGGCGTGTGTCATCAGAAAACAGTGTGATAGCTGAATATTGATTAAAGAATAGCGTGCACACGTATGATAAGAATTTGTGTTACTGATGCACAACACATAATGATATAGAATGCTCAGTACAAGTGTGTTAGTTGAATAGTGCTTAGAAAAGATTATGAGAAGTGTACAAATGAGGTGATTTTGGCAACGCATAATTGTTTACAGAATGAAGAAATATTTGTGTGATTTGAGGTCAACATCACGCGTTGTATGTCTTATGTATAATTATAACTTTTTCTCATAATTTCATTTCAGAAATAATCTAATTATAACAATGATGAAATTGACAGCTATATGGCAAACTGTAATTTTGGTAGATACATCCAAATTCATCCTGATAAACTCAGAGAACAAAGAGAAGCAATGTGACTTCACATATTGTGTTTAGAATCGATCAGTGATGACAGTGGAAATATGGAGCTTTATTGATCGAACCAAGTATTCTGCTCTCGCATACTGATCCACATCACTTGTCGCACATCAGACAGCTTAACTCAATCATAATTGTAGCGCCTTGTTGACTTCCATAGGTATTATGCATAGCCGCGTAACAACATTCGTCGTGAAGTACATCCTAGGCTTCGATTGACAGCATCACTGTGAATATTATTTCATCCAAACTGTTCACCAGATGGAAGATGAAACATATTTACATCACCTTATCTAATAGGTGTCAATCATGTGAAAGTAAAGCCAATCCAAATTGTAACATGTACCGTGATATTTCGTAAAGCTGTAGGCATTTATGAAAAACCAGAATGTGAACAAGGTCTGATCGATTTGATTTTATGTATGTTTGGTGGTGTCAACTCAACTTCCTAATTAGAGTATAGAACTTGAAATCAGTGTAGATATCATGTTCATTGGTTGTCATGGGATAACTGCATTCTGGGCATTGCATGTGCATAGGATTTCATTATCTCTACTCAACTGCAGGATTCGCTTGGCATATCTGATGTCTTATGGTTGAATTCCCATATTGGTGCCATTTCACCATTTGCGTACACTTCAATTCAGCTTATTGATATTTGCTTCTTCTGCTTAGACTGACTAATTCTGTGTGTGCAGGTATCGTGTATTAGGCTCCGATTGACATCTTCACTGTTCGCATCATTCCATTGAATCTGTTCACCAGATTTAAGATGAGATAGATTTAAGTGAATTGATCACATGTCAAATACCCACATGTAAATAATACATGACTGATATGGTATTACGTATGTTCGCGGTGTCAATGTTACTTGTCAATCAGACCGTAGACTTTGGAATCCATGCAGATATCATGTTCAGTGATGGGAATCTATGCACTGCATTCTTGACATTTCAGTATCCCTCCTGAACTTCAGGCTTCCTTTGATATGTCTGATATCACTATGGTTGACTTAACATACCCTTGCCATTTCACCTATCACACATAGTTCACAGTTCACCTTAGCTTCTTGATATTCGGTTCATCTTAAATTGACTAATTCTACGTGCGCTTATGTCCTCATGAAACTCACCTTTACTAATGCATATCGAGTGGTGATCAGTCGGAGTATTGCATATTAATCATCACCCAGTCCTTGAAATCCCACTTTCATAATGTCGAATTCATGTTGAAAGACATCACAAGTGATTTCGATTTACTTAAGTGTTGGGCAGTGTAATAGTGAGCTTTGAGGTGGGACTCCGTTTTAATTAATATGGCTGGTAAAAATTGTTTTTATACACTGAGAAAATCGCCTTACCATATATAAAGGACATCTCAGAAATCACTTCAAGACTCTACAAATCTTTAGGAATTGACGTCGTACACAAACCAACAAAGTCACTTCACTCAATTCTATGTCAACCAAAAGACTCAACAGCGAAGGAAGATAAAACCAACATCATCTACAAAATAGATTGTATCAACTGCGAAAAACACTACATTGGCCAAAGTGGACGTCCCCTTCGTCTTCGTTTCCACGAACATAAGCTAGCTGTCAAGAGACATGATATCCACTCCCTCATATCACTACATACAGACAACCACGGACATCAATTCGACTGGGACAACGTTCAAATAGTAGACAGAGGAAGCAACAAGAATGCTAGAGAATTTTTAGAAGCTTGACATTCCAGTGAATCATCAATCAATAGACACATCGAGATAGACAAAATTTATCAACCGATAAGAAGGAAACTTCACACACAAAGGGTCAAAGTTCAAGTCAAAGGAACAATAAATTACAATACAAATAAACTAGAAGGTGTGATAACACACAAAAACAACCAATCAAGTCCAAGGTCACCAGGAGAGATGATTAATAAATTCGTGGAGAAATCTGAAAGCTCACTTCAAATTGAAGTATGTGCTGAAGATGTCGCCTAGTAGGGCGATGAAAGCGTCGTAAATTAACTATCCAGCTCAGAGAACACAACCATATCAAAATATGTATGCATACATGAACGTTTTCCAAACAACTTCCGAATAGTTTTCGAAGACTTAGCCAGCTTCATCTTTAACAGAGTGCAATCACGAATATTTCCGTGATATTTTCTTCGATGTTATGGATTATGTAGTCACAGTTCACTGCACCGCAAGTATCACTTCTTAGTGAATTATTTTGCATGCGCAACCCAATCTGGTAAACGACTTTCCTGTTTACAGTTTGTTAGCAATATTTACACACAGTGATATTGTTGGTCTAGTGTCTCCAACATGTAATCGTCAATCACTTCTTTGGAAGTGGTACACTGGTCTTCCTTACATTCAGCCTCATTGATGGTTGGCAGGTAACCACTTTAAACCGACTGGCAAATTTTGAATTGTGCAAGAGTCTCCCTGTTCTTTTCGAATTCTCACTTTGATTTTGCCATAAAATTTCAGCGAATACCATGATACAATATGTGCAGACAGGTAACCTTCGATATCTGAGAGGTGCGATGCAGATACGCAGCACTCAGAACTATTTGTTTGGTCACGCATGTCAAAAAGAATTCAGGTCTCATCTCCAATTGTTACCCTTCTCACTGTGGAAACTGACTGAAGGGATACATTGATAGTTTTGGAGTAAACGAGACAAGCATGTTAGTCTACCGAACAGTCTACCGACGCCTAGGAAACTGTATTTTGAGTACGGCATTCATAGGTGCATATTTGAATAATCCGTGAGCATACAATGTGCCCACATTTCATGAATGTCCTCCATGCAGTCATCACTGAAGTGAACAGATAAAGGGGTACCAATCTCAGCAGTTAACTAAAAAGTGATTGAGAGCCTTCCAACGAGAATACACGTCCATCTCCTCTGCACTACTGAATCCATAACGGACCAGATATATCAATGGTATCTGTGCATACAAAGGAGAATTGTTCCACTAACCCTAACATCCCGATGACAAACTCACTTTTTGTTTACCACAAACTTGCTCTTCCTTATTTATTCGTTTGTTTCTATTGTTTGTTTGTTAACTATTCATAACTTTTGCTCTTGTCTACAACTCTCAGTCAATTTTTTCATATTCTCTTTTTGTTCTATGTGCATGCTCATGAAATCATATTCGCTGAAACATTCATCCATAACGCCACTCCAGCACCACCAGTCAACTCCTCTGAAACGGTGATTCAGGTAATTATGGTTCTGAATAATGACAACTCATCACTTTTGTTTTTGTAGGTCGTGGTTGCAATCGCGACATTTTGAAGATCGTGCGAGGAGGTGACGGATTATGGTCAATTATGAACTCAGCTGAAGATGACGGCAGCAAACAGGACAAAGTCTAGATGCGTCATTCAAGCCCTAATTCGCCATTCAGAACTTTTAACTACCAGAGATTATCACAGTCATTTCGTTTCTGTATTTTAAGAACCCCGTGACAAATTTGTTATAACTGAAATGAACTGAATAAATCTGTTGCCTATTTGTTACGCCTGCAGCTGCTAATTACTATAACGGTAATAAACTCGAAGGAAACGTTACCATGCTTAATTTTCCTATGTACCCACAGATTCACTGAACCACGCAAATGACAAAATACAACAACTGCCCTTTGACTAAGATATTGTATTGCACTATGTAGTTATTGCCCACGCTTAAAGAAACTGTTCACTCTTGTATACTTACTTCCTCCGCTTCTGCATTGCTCTCATTGAATCTCCCCTCGACTAACTGACAGAGATTTTGTGACATAGTGAATGACATTGAAAGCTGTCGGCAGGCTCTGTGGCCTTCCTAAATGAACGCTGTAGGCATGGTATTCACTTTTGGTATGCTACGTAAGGAGGAAACGGAATAAAATATTTTAGAACATGTTGTGAACTCCATGTTGTTTTGATGGAATCGGTTTTCGTCATTATAATTTTTGTCGTTAATTAGAAAGGACTGTAGAGATAGGCGTGAAATGGAGAAGTGGTCTTGAATCTTGATGTTCCACCTGGAACACATATCAATAATGAGAAGTGAAATTATATTTTCTAAAATTGGTTTGTAAGGATTAGTTTTGCTTTTACGAGATGATCACGGATTGGTCTCAGTTAGAGAACCATTGAAAATCAGGGAGTTATAGAATGAAACAGCTGTTGACTACTCCCTGGAAATATAAAGAGCACTTGGATGAAACAGCTATCCAGTACTCCTTAGTATTCAATAGTTCTCTAACTGATGTCAATCCTTGATCGACTCGTTGAATTATATTTGCATTTTTGAAATTACTCTTAGTACTATTATTATTGCTGAGATCCATCGAAAACGTGTTGATCGCGCTACGCCATCGCTATTTTAGTCGATACGATATTGGTTGGGAAAAGTGTTCCTCACTCAACTTGGCGACTGTCACCGAAACACAACACCCATGTGTGATTTAATGTACGTACTAGAAAGCGGAACCTAGAATTCTCATTCAACGAATCACATCAGTTCATTCCTAAAAGTGATAGAATGAATGAGACACGCGTGTGTCATCAGAAAACAGTGTGATAGCTGAATATTGATCATACAAGATTGTGAAGGTGCATAATGGTTTACAGAATGAAGAAATATTTGTGTTATTTCACACACATCAACCAATGATTTAGAATGCTTACTAGAAGTGCGCTAGTTTAATAGTCAATCATACAGATAATGAACAATGTACAAATGAGGTGATTTTGGCAACGCGTAATTGTTTACAGAATGAAGAAATATTTGTGTGATTTGAGGTCAACATCACGCGTTGTATGTCTTATGTATAATTATAACTTTTTCTCATAATTTCATTTCAAAAATAATCTAATTATAACAATGATGAAATTGACAGCTCTATGGCAAACTGTAATTTTGGTAGATACATCCAAATTCATCCTGATAAACTCAGGGAACAAAGCGAAGTAATGTGACTTCACATATTGTGTTTAGAATCAATCAGTGATGACAGTGGAAATATGGAGCTTAATTGATCGAACCAAGTATTCTGCTCTCGCATACTGATCCACATCAGTTGTCGCACATCAGACAGCTTAACTCAATCATAATTGAAGCGCCTTGTTGACTTCTATAGGTATTATGCATAGCCGCGTAACAACATTCGTCGTGAAGTACATCCTAGGCTTCGATTGACAGCATCACAGTGAATATCATTTCATCCATCTGTTCATCAGATGGAAGATGAAACATATTTACATCACCTTATCTAATAGGTGTCAATCATGTGAAAGTAAAGTCAATCCAAATTGTAACATGTACCGTGATATTTCGTGAAGCTGTAGGCGTTTATGAAATACCAGAATGTGAACAAGGTCTGATCAATTTGATTTTAGGTATGTTTGGTGGTGTCAACTCAACTTCCTAATTAGAGTATAGAACTTGAAATCAGTGTAGATATCATGTTCATTGGTTGTCATGGGATAACTGCATTCTGGGCATTGCATGTGCATAGGATTTCATTATCTCTACTCAACTGCAGGATTCGCTTGGCATATCTGATGTCTTATGGTTGAATTCCCATATTGGTGCCATTTCACCATTTGCGTACACTTCAATTCAGCTTATTGATATTTGCTTCTTCTGCTTAGACTGACTAATTCTGTGTGTGCAGGTATCGTGTATTAGGCTCCGATTGACATCTTCACTGTTCGCATCATTCCATTGAATCTGTTCACCAGATTTAAGATGAGATAGATTTAAGTGAATTGATCACATGGTGCCAATAATTTCACAGTGCGGTCAATCCATATGAATCAGCTACCTGATTATTTCAACTTTCTGAAAGCGTTTATCAAATACCAATATGTAAATAATACATGACTAATATGATATTACGTATGTTCGCGGTGTCAATGTTACTTGTCAATCAGACCGTAGACTTTGGAATCCATGCGGATATCTTGTTCAGTGATGGGCATCTATGCACTGCATTCTTGACATTTCAGTATCCCTCCTGAACTTCAGGCTTCCCTTGATATATCTGATATCACAATGGTTTACTTCCCATAATCTTGCCATTTCACTGATTACGCACAGTTCACAGTTCACTTTAGCTTCTCGATATTCTGTTCCTCTTAGATTGACTAATTCTACGTGCGCTTATGTCATCATGAAATGCACCCTTACTAATGCATAGCTGGAGTATTTCATATTCATCTTCACGCTGTTCTTAAAGTCCTACTCCCTTATTGTCGAATTCATGTTGGAAGGCAGTGCATTTTATTTTGATTAAATGAAAGGTAATGCGATCTCATATTAGTAGATTTGAGGTCTTCCTGCTTCAATTCGCATGGCTGCTGAGGAGTGATTTTCATATATTGAATGTCGTTTCATACTATGCACCGACATCATGGAGTAAAAGTTTCAAATACAATGAAGAATAAAATTGCAATTGACTGAGAAGCAAAGTTGTTCATTATCCACATGACCAGTTCGGTGAAGCCGAGAATAAGAACATAATGGCGAAATATGCGAAAGTGAGATTCAATCGAAAGAGCAGTGGAGTAGTCGGTAATAAATTTCAAACTGTGTGATGTTCTCGACACCGTATGTCTTATGATATTTTATTCATGTCCAACTTGATCATAAGAAGTAGTTGTATAACATTCTTAGCGTAGAGTGTTCCTAAGTGATGTGCTAGCCTATGCTTTCATCGCCTTGACGAACATGTTTCAATAATGAAAGTAACCATGATTGTAGTATCGTCTTCAGTGGAGAGATAAGAAACTTTCTTCAAAAATTGCAAATGCATATATGAAGTGTTTTTTGACTCTGTTCACGAAATTGGCGTCATCACCACAAAACTGGCGTCTACAACTACCTGTTATGTCAGTGGCACTGGCTGTGTATAGTGAAGGACAAATGGGGATGCACATTTAGGATTCACAGTGTAACTGACACATCCGAAATTCATTTCTATCCACAATTGAGTATTTTGCATATGAACGTTTCGATCCTGTGATTTTCTAAGAATGTTTCTTGACTGGGAAGATAATTCCACGTCACCTGTAGATCACTGAATCATTTTCATGATAGCACTTCCAATTTTTACAGCTATAATCAAAGATAACTTGTGGTGAATTGCCACTTGAATTTGTGTCTATTTGGTTGGCGATATCAAGTTGGATTTATGAAATCATTGATCCCACATCGTTTTGTGAAGTAAATTTCACTAATTTCCCTGTGAAATCAACTGAGTTGACAATCATGACTCTGGTCAAGTAAATGGTCGAAATTCCATTGTCTCAGATCAACTCTGCATATCGTGTTTCTTTCTTAAATGATTCAGTCAAGTTGATGAATGGAAGTCACTGAGTGATTGTCGAATGAGTCAGGAAGGAGGAGTCAAGTATCAAGGTGGCTTACAGATATACTCAGTTGAGTGAACACTTCTTCATTTCATCCTGTTGACTCACTCGATATGGTATGCACGACAGAACTGATGTCACTAGAGGCTACATTGTCTCGTATACAGAAACATACTACACTTTCCATCGGTCGTATTTGATGAAAATATACCTTGGTTTCTGTGTCTTGCCTTTTCTTGTTACGATCTCACCACCCTCGGGAAACAGATATTACAGTTGAACTCCTAATTTCGATGTATTCAGTGTGGTGAATTTTGTGGATAACGACTATTTTATAAATCGCCAACATTGTTTCTGCAGAGAAGCAAGTACTGTGGAGATTGAGAACTCAGTTACATCTGAAGTGGTGATCTGACAGAAAAACAAGAGAAGCTACGATGCGCTGGTTGTGAGGTTCATTTGTGTGGAGTTTATCGAAGAGAACCATCAACTTGCATCTACATTCTTTGCATGATAAACATTCCGGTGACACAGAGTGCGTCATAGTCAAGCATGTGAGATGATATTGCAAGTCAGTGTTATACAACAGTATTTACTGATGACGTTTCGAGAACAATTTTCTGCTCAAAATCACATCAAGCTTATCATTATGAGCAATAAATTGTGCTCGAAACGTCATCAGTAAAAATTACTATATAACATTGTGAGACTTTATCGAAATATAATTTACCCACAATGAAATTCAATGACATCCAGCTAGAGAATGATGAAACAATCATTAGTTTTGATATAATTGGTCTTTATACTAATATACCAATCAATATGGCCATATAAGACGTTAACACTGAACTAACTGCAGATCCTAAACTTACTCAATAGATAAAGCTGCCCATTGAGGAAATTATTTTAGGAATTCAGTTATGCTTAACATCTATTGTCTTTCAATTCCAGTGTAAAATTAACAGACATAGAGAAGTTGTAGCAACTGGATGGATAGTCAATATTCCCTATCTTAGCAGATATCTTTATGGACAGCTGGGAAAATACTGCTCTAAATACTTTTAATCCTACTGCAGAAATATGGTGCAGATAGACAGATGAAACTTTCACAGTGTTACGAAAAAACAGAACATATCTCTCTCTAGCATCTTGACGCATAAACTCACTAGTAAAGGGAATAAAATTCACATTTATGCCAGAAAATGAAGAAGGAGAATAAGCCATGATGTTAGATTGTAAAATTAAACGAACGGAAGAAGGTAGACTGCACACTTGCATTTATAAAAAACCAACGCATTATGCTTATAGATATTTGGACTTTAATTCATTTCATCCGTTCGTTGTCTGTAAAGGCGAGCTTAGCTAAGCTTTTAACAAACCGAGCAGTAACACTGGGTAGTAATGTAGGTAGATGGAGAGACAGCTTGATTAGTTAATCCTTGTTCACAAAATCTACACTCAACACGTGCAATAGGAATGATTCATCACTTGTACCGGAATATTAAAAAAAAAATAATAGTACCAATCAAGTCAAGCGAAGAAAAATAATTGATTTATATGAATGAAGTTAGAGAGTTGTGTGAATAGGGACTTGATATGATTATGAGCAGTAATAAATTGTAGTCGAAACGTCATCAGTAGATATTAATGTGAAACACTGTGGTTCTATATCAAAATGAATTTTACTCACAATGAATTACACAATTATCCTTTTGCTACAAACTACCTTGAACAAGAGAATAAGGCCAACTTTCACAGAGAAGTATAAAATTAATGGTCAACATCTCCAATGACATCATCAAAATCATCATTGGATATATGAATGCCAGCTGAACTGGGAGCAGATAATACAGGAAGAGAAATCATCACAGATTGAAAGCCTATGCCTCGGCGAAATTAAGGACATTGGAGAATTATTCGCAGACATCTGCGCCCTAAATGATTTCGTGATCAAGGGCAGCGTGTACAAACACAAGTAAGTACGCAAAGCGTCGTGGATTTAACCTGAACGACACACAACAAACGAGGTGAATTTCTATTCAATGCTCCCCTAGGAAGTGGAGACGCAGCACGCTGAAAGCAAGTTCGAGAATGAGAGCAGATGTGGGATCAAACCACCATCTATTAGGGTTCCGAATTGATGGTGTATGAAAGAGACTCTATTTACGTCATAACAACTGACCTCGATTATTCTATTTGTGACTCAGTTGTTTGATATATCATTTAAAACCTGCTTATATGACATCACTGGTAACAGTTTCAGTTGTCTCCTGAGACAGCAAAAGCGCTCTAACTAACAGTTCGTATTGTCTTTTCAAGTGTTGGTTTGTAGGGATTTGATTGGTTACAGGATTTCATCATGAGTTGACATCAATTAGGTAACCATTGGAAAACCTGGGAGTACTGGACAGCTGTTTCGTCCTAGTTTGGGACTCTTCAGCAGTACCCACCCACCGGGATTCGAACCCAGGACCTTCTGGTTACAAGGCGAGCTCGTATACCATTAAGCCACTGAGACCCGATCCAATGGTCCATGAATTCTAACTTCTGCCAATTCACGACATAGCGCGACCCCTAGCCAATGTCTTCGGCGAGTATTTGTCCTCACGCCCGACCTGCTGCACCCTACTGGTCACGACTTCTCACTAGAACCCCAGGTGACTACCCACCTGAATAGGGCAAGTCATTTGTTTTTGTGAGGCCATAGTCTAAATGTCGCTACTGTTGTAGTTGATAATCCTACATTCTTTGCAGTGATCTTCACTGACTAGTAAGCGTCTAACAGACGGATGGAGAAACGCATGTTGTGTCAATGCTCCTCAGTGTATCTTTGTATTTCCAAGAGCTTGAAAATAATATGCTGCGAAGTAAATATATGTTGTATATATTCTTGGACATCATCTAATTCATGAACGTGGTTGGGGTCCTCAGGACGGTAAAAACCAATGGTTGGAAACCATTGGTGACATGGCTCAAAATCGTTCTCAGTTGCGCAGATGCATCCACTCCTCGTGACTCAAGATTTCCGATGAAACTGTTTTGTTCTTCGTCATTACTATTTCTTTGTCTCACACCTCTGTTAACTGTCTATACTATGCATTTCTCCTACTTTCTTCTCTTGCTTTGTGTGCTACATGGAGTGTGGCGACTTGAACTGCCGCACATATGTGCAAAGTTCTATGTCGAAAACCGACCGACCAACCGAATTCATGAACCTCTATAGACGCAGACGCAACACACTCATCAATTTCAATGTCATTCTAGACAATGGCAGTATGAGAACAATGTGAA
Organism: Trichobilharzia szidati; assembly: GCA_944472155.2. NCBI lineage: Eukaryota > Metazoa > Platyhelminthes > Trematoda > Strigeidida > Schistosomatidae > Trichobilharzia > Trichobilharzia szidati. The sequence goes on along the minus strand of OX235271.1, from coordinate 3,192,667 downwards.
CGGTATGTCAGTGTTGACGGATTCGAGGCATAGAATCGACTGCACTTCTCCACTCTGCTCGAAGATTCGCACTGCTGTTATCTGGACCGCGCACGATATCTTCCGGTGTGAGGCCTGCTCCCGACAGTGTCCACCATCCGGTGTATGTATTAGTCTCCCAAGGATCGTTTGACTAATTGTCTCGCTCTAAGTGGATATAATCATGATGAGATGTCAGATATTAACAATAACGAGCCGCCTCTCTTTGACATTGTGACAAGTCACCATTTCCTTCAGTAAACAGGCACCTATTCCACACCCCTCAAATTCTCACTCAGGAGTCCTGATTGACTTTCACCACCCATGTCAAATCACACCACTCAAGACTTATGAAATAGTTAGGGGATCGGTCTCAATTGACCACTTTGTGGTCACAGGTGTCATTTCGTCATCCTCGCATTGTAGATATTCATCCAGTTTTCATTTCACATGAACGCTTGGGAGTCCTGTTCATTTCTCCTCTCTAACAATCGAGTCTCTTCCATTATCTCTCATTACTTTCATCTGAGTTTACTGCTCCCAGTTGGCAACCTGGTTTTTCCACATAGCGCTTTGAAATATCCTTTATCCATCTCGCGTTTTACTTCATTTGTTAATGACTCAGAGAATCCTCCTTCTTCTTATCTTCAAATTTCTAATCTACTCGTTTGTTCAGCGTGCCTCAGATGACATTGAGCTTCTCCTATCGTTAGTCATCTCTGCACTTGTTCATCGTCTCCTCCATCAGCCCTGTTTCCACTATTACATTCAAAGCCATTCATTCTATCAAGTTTCCTTTCCTCTGGTACCTTTTCATCTCCCCTTCCACATTGCTATCAGAGAGTTCTTGCCCTCATACATACAGGCTTTTTCGAAGACGTTTCTTCATTTCTTCGACTTTTCCACTGCCAAACTTCAGTAGAGTCGCAATTTATACACTCGTCCTTCCATTACACATTCGGTGCAGCCGTGAACAGTGCGCTGTATTAGAATGCGATATCAGGTCAACGTTCACAACACCATTCATAAATTCAGTGTCACATTGAACGAAGAGGTGAAGATGTGTTCTAGCAAAGACTGTGCACTTTGTTCTGAAACATTTGCAGGCGAAAACGAAAATTATGCATTGGCGACAGTCCTTGAAACACTTAATCAGACAATTAGTAGCCCTTCCATTGTCGATTACAGTAAAGATGAAGCGAATGGCATATGTTAACAATACTGATATTAATACTAATAATTTGCCTTATTCTAGAGGAGTAATTATGATACAGTGTGGAATCCTCAACATTTTGTAAAGTAGTGCATCAAATTCATCCGCAATATGACAAAGTCCTTCCAGAAGATTCGAGGAAAGACTGTTTGGAGCAATGGCGAAAATTTGGTGAGCTGAAAGAGTTAGTGAACTGTTAAAGTGGAGATTGAAATATTTCTAATTGCCTTTACTCCTTACTGCAGTTGGTTAGACGTAGGATTTTCTTATGATTACACAAGTCATGGGTCAATTAAGAAAGCAAAGATATATAAGAACCAACGACAGATAAGCAATCAACGAAATAAAATGTGCATACTCCTGTCTCCCTTTCTCGATGGAAATCAGTCACATAAATCAGTGTCATGACAAATCGTGGCGTGCTTCGTAACAGTATGAACTATTGCCAATTAACTCATCATTTTGTAACTACACGTATACATATATATGTACAGTCTACATTCTTTTTACAATTACTAAGCCTGTGATTTTGGTTTGCATCAAACGACACGAAAATGGATGCTCAAATATACATAGGATTCTGTTACTAATGCTAAATTGAACTGTGGGAATACGTGAGAATACTATTTCACTGCAACATGCTGTCTGTATCATACCAGCTTAAGGTATTTCCTTTTCTTTTCGGATGTGTCCGCGGAAGACCTGATTGCCCATTAAGCATATATGTGACTACCGCTGAGATTTTCGGTGAAAGCGAGAAGAAAGAAAAAGTGGTTTAACGCAGGGCAAATAAACTAATGACTGGAGCATAGACTACACACAATGTTTTTTTGTGTTCAAATCCAGATAGCAACTGAGATCAGCCGAAGTTAGAGCATAAAGCCACATGATGGAGAAGAAATGTCTTCAATATCGTACGTAATGCAGGAAGTAGTCTGAGGACGTCAACCTGCACTCAACACATAAACAGAATTTACAGGTAATAGCCATGAAATTCCAGAGAACCAACAAATCCTACAGAAGCAGTGAAACCAGACAAAAGTTAGTCACAAAGAAATCAATTAGAGTCGACCATATCATCCACTGTATTTCAATAATATAGGAGAATTTTCACTTCTTTAAGAAGAACTTTATTCGTGGCAACACTGGGAGTAGCGTTCTCCAGTCGCCCACTGGTCTGCAGAAGCCTAAAAGACAAGAACACGCATCTGGTCACTTCTTTGTGTGTGATAATATCAGTTCACCTGTTGCTGTGGAGCTAGGCACATCGGTCGTTCGACGTGCATCCTGACAAAAAGGGTCTAAAAGCGCCATCCAACATGGCCGCAGAAATGAAGTGGTGACCGTACAAGGAGTGCAATAATCGAGCATTTCATCATCACCCGTCGTTCCATCTCAAAAAATGCCCTCTTCAACGTTATCTACAAAGTGAAGAACAACCTGTCAAAGAAGATAATTTTCCGTCTTCTTCACGGTACAGAAGCCCTATCCATTCAGTTAGAAGAACCAGAAGTATGCATAAAAAAGAAAATTATTCAACTACTTCTACTCTCATAATAACAACTGTTCATTTGACTTCACTTTTGGTTGTTTATTTGCTTTATCTAACTACTTTAGACTCCTACGTTATTCCGTATTTCATTTTGTTTCTATGTACACCCTGAACACAAATATTTCATCAAATTACTCACATTATCACGTAACCCTTCTCTAATAATCGTTTGTGACAACTCATCACCTCTTTCACTACCTCTTCTATCAGCATCCGATTCCTCTGAACGCTTTCTGTATCACCTAAATTCCACCAAAATCTTACTAACTGTATTTTCGCCTGACAAATTTTAACAAACCACATGTATACGATTGTACAGCTTGATAATAGATTCGTTCAAAAGAATCTCTTCACTGAATCACTTGTTTTAAGTTCAATGTCCACACACATATAAAGTAACCATGTATAAATTTGCGATTGTACAGCTTTGAAAATGAATTCACCAAAAATAAAATCTTCGCTGAACTACTGGTCTTCTCTCTATAAATGAGGAATACACCGTGATAAACGTGTTTCATGTTCAACATCGTGTTCGAGAGAGAAGTATCCGGCTATGTAGACCACAGTATTCCAAAATCCTGAAGTCAATTGCATACACACTCAGAAAACTGAGCGTCTTCTTCAAAATATTCTGTGGATTCGTCTACGTGGAGATTATTTTTCACTCCGTCTAGATAATCAAGGAGATCAAATAGAAAAGCAAAACCGAGAAGCAAGCAAAACCATCTGTGATTATCGCCAGAAGGATAAGTGGAATTGGTTAATTTGACGCGGAAATGATTTTTCACTACAATCAAAATTATCGTCGTCATTGATGTAGAGAACTCCACATTGATTCGTTTAAACAACTAAATTTCATCTTTATTCAACCTTATCGTTGATATTCGGAAAATGTCAGTATAAACAGTAGCAGTTTGGATATTTTTAGAAGGGAGCCATCCTCCTCAATACTGATCATAATCAATGTTCACCAGCCCATACATAAAAATAACGCACGATACCTGCTTCATATCGTACGATGAAACTGCTTACATAGACCGGAATTATTTCTGTGATTTCAGGTCAAGTTCATGCGTTGTTTTTTTTTTAATAAAAATTTTCAGTTCTACTAATTATTTCTCTATTAGAAGTTAATTAACATAATGAGAATTTTTGGCAAGGATATTATGTAGTGTTGAGGAGGAGTAGAATGCGTGGTTCAACCAGTCTTGTGAATTTCCTGAATTGTCCTACGGATTTACTACACGCATAACATATGAAACACTGCCTTCATTCAATCATTCGAAAATGGCTACACGTAGTTTTATTGTTGTTTATGCCTATCTAGATCCCCACATTTTTGCCATGTTTGTGTGTTAATGAATTCGCGAAGGAATACCTTTCAAGAGACAGTCAACGATGGTTTGGATTCATTCACTATGTTTAAAATTTTCTTGATTCTTATGGTTATGTGGATGTAGTGCTGATTGATTTGTACACAAAGAACTTTGCTACATATTTTGAAGGACAGATTTCAACAAAACAAATTTTCATATAACTTTTCTCTGATCACATCAACAATTTGACAAATAATTGTTCGTGAATTGTTTACATCATGTTGTTAAAGAATAAAATGGTTTACAATCGCCTCTGGTTCTATGTTTGAGAAGTGTGTGGAGGGTTGCGTATGAAGACTATGCTCTCACTCTGACACGAAGGTATTCTCCATTTCTTCTTGGGAGTTCAGGTGTTTGTTCACAATAATATTAGTGAGTTGACTTGGCGAAAGCCCACATGTCCTACCAACAGTCCTCAGTGCTGAACACCCACCAGAGCCTTTCATTAGCGCACCAAGGAGGTTTAAGTAAGGTTTACAAGGACTGAGAAGAATTAACGAACTGTTAAAGAAGATCGTCTTGCCCTCTTTACGAAGCTGGTTAGACGAAATATCCTTTGGGTAATTACATTGGTCTGAGTAGGCCAGGAGTGATTAGAGGGAAGTCATAGGTGTGGGAATACGATTAATTTAAACGTCTGAACAGTAAATTATGAGGACGATTAATTTTTTTCACACTTCCGTCCTCACTAACTTCTCCAGACCTGTCAGTTGTAAAAATTAGAAAGATCAAATGAGAGAATTCGGAGAGAGTTTGAAGAAAGCCGCTTCATGCAGAAATGAGACTTCAATTTGTCTGCTAAATTTAAGTCAATGAAAGGCGAAGTGGAAGTGTTCATGAGTAGAATAATAAATGCCAAGCAGGAGATAGACAAGATTCTCACGACAGAAGGTACAGAATCCATGGAGTATTTCAACTCAGGTGAAAGCCATATAACCACTAGACCTGACACTCAGATACTGAATAATTTACACCTTGTTGAAGAAATGAGCACCTCACTAGTTCACTGTTCCCACTTTGGAACAGCATTTCTCAGTAAATAATGATTTGAATAGGGCTATGGAGTGCCGAATTGTTAATTCGCCGAAATCTTTCACCGAAATGTGCCTAACCATGTGTATTCAATCTAGTGTTTCGGTCTATAACTCATGATTGGAGCCTTCACGCGTTAGTGAATATTTGTGAGCAGATTGTTCTTCTACGTTCTTATTTGTCAACGTCAGATTGACTATTTCATTTATGCGTTGAATGGCCAATTATTTTCATGGATGTCGTATGACTAGAGGTAGTCAGAAATAGCGTAAAAGATAATAATAATAATAATGATTTACTTTATTCCAAGAACAGTACTTGTGATACAGAATGGAATTTTCAGCATTAATCACAATATTGCATCTAATTTCCTCAAATTATAAATAAAACTAATCACACAGAAAATTTTTCTACATTTACAATGGGGTTAATATAAAAAAATGGAAATAATAATAATGATAATGATAGCAGCTAAGGTAATGATAATAACACAAGTGGAAATTGCCGTGGGCTTGTTTCACACGGTATTGTCGATGCTGTACACAAATCCTTGCATGATTAAAAATATTGAATATGATGTTCTCTTTACATGATATAGTGAGGGAAAAAACAAAGATTACAGCAGTCATAGAGATAAGTTGGTGTTTGCAGTTATCAAGGTGAAAACAAAGAATCAACAGGACCATAAATATAATAGAAATAATAAAAGTAAAACTTGAAGGTATATAAGGATGGATGGATGGAGGAGATTGTTTATTTACTAGATGAAAAAAGGTTAGTCAATTCTTGCCTGACGCTATTTTCATCACATAAAATACGTGACAAGTATGGTATCATAGAATTTTTATACTTAGATGTGCGAGCATACAGTTTTCTGAAGTTACTTCTCGTTCTACCTGAGGAGATGCAAGGTGAAAGCTGAGTGTGAAGTGGATGCTCCAAGTCAGACAAAATACCTTTAGCAAATTTACTGCACGAAGTCAAGTGCCTATCGACAACGACGTTAACTATGTAGTCCACTGGGACACCACTCATCCTACTGACAGTCTTCAGCATTCTACGAATTGTGACAAAGTCCTTTTTAAGCAAACCAGGAAAGAATAAGGGTGAACAATAACGAAGAATAGGTAGGATGCAAGAGTTTATGAACTGTAAGAGGAGGGGTTGAGTTATACTCCAGTGCCTTAGCTTCTTAATGTAAAATGTCAGGCTGAATATTTTACTGGAGATCGCTGAGACATGGGAAGACCAGGAGAGATCAGAAGAGAGAATAATTCCAAGATACTTAATTTCTGATTTAGTTCCTATATCATTGTCATCAATCTTACAACTGTCATGAGAATCGACGGCTTCTTTTAACTGTCGTTTACATCTTAAGCTGAAATTAACAGTTTGACATTTAGAAGGATTCAGTTTAAGACCGTTAGACTCAGACCATTTACTGACTACCGACAGAAAGCTATTTATTTTGGTACAATCTAGCTGGGAGTTAACAGCCATTGAAACAGTTAAGTCATCAGCGTACTTCACAAAGTTTATTTCATCAGACTGAGGTAAGTCATGTAAGAAGAAAGAAAAAAGAAAAGGAGAAAGGACACCAGCTTCAGTAGGCAATGAAGTGGAAGACTTCCCTTTATACACGGTGTACTGCTTTCTTTCTGAGAAATAAGAGTGTAACCAGTTAACAGCCCAACATTCTGTTTGACTTGCAGCAAGTTTATTTAATAAAATGTCCTGAGGGACCGAGTCAAAAGCAGATGTATAGTCTAGTATGGCACAACGAACAAATTTAGTCCCTTTGTCTAGACTGGAAGCAATGTTACGATATAAGTTGGCGGCTGCATCTAAAGTGCTTCTACTGTGCTTATAGGCAAACTGTTTTGGGTCATTAAAGGATTTAAGAGAGGATGCAAGACTAAGTAAAAGTAGTTTCTCCATAGTTTTCAAAAAAGGAGAGGTAATAGCAATGGGTCTAAATTTGACACATGCTGCAGTAGACGATTTAGGTATGGGTACAACTTTAATGTCTTTCCAAACGGCAGGCACAATATTACTGGAAAAAGATTTGTTAAACAGATCAGTGAGAGGGTAACACAGAATATTAGAACATTTTTTAAAAATAAACTAGGTACATGATCTGGACCTAAGCTCTGGGAAGGGTTCAGAGACTTGAGGCACTTTTGAACATCATTAGCGTTAAAACCTGGAAAGGGGCTATTATTAACACTAGTGATACTGGGAAGCATGGAATTTGAGGGAGAATAAATAAAAGATTTAATAAGAGTACATACATCAGAAGAATGCGGAATATTGTTCATGTGCTTACCACCAGTGATTTCTTTAAATAGTTTCCACAAATTTGAAGCATTTTTGCAGGATATGAATTTCTGGTAATATATAACATTCAATCTCTGCATTTCAGACTTGATAAGGAAGTTAGTTCTTTTTACACCACTTTTATCTTTCATTTTGTGCACTTATGTTGACAACATTGAAGGTAGGAATTATGAATGAACTATGAACGCTCAATCGTGTCATTTACTTGTTTAATCACACTCTATCTCATATTCCTAGTGACTGCATATTTCCACTACAATAAAATGACAATCCGATTAAATGTCAATCTTTCGCGTAATACCAGCGCACTCAGTACACTGTCTGATGGAATTCCGACTTGTCTACATGGAATATTGTATTCTGACACTCAGGCAAAGTTACTGTGGAGCCTCATGAATAGTTTATTAATAGGAATTAACGTGAAACATTCCTGCTGACAATATGCCAAAATGTGTTCAGTGTTGAACTGTCACGAATAAGAAATCCAGCTTCAGTTGTAGATTAGTCAGGCTAATTCAAGTCGTCGCAAAGTGGGCTGACTCCCTGAATGTGCTCATCCGCGATGTACTGCGAGTGTGCTTTCTTCATGTGGACGCCATCATATGAATTCTGCCTACTATTTGGATTGAAGTGTTTCTGCAGATCGATAGATTTCATTACACCTATCAGATTCCACTGATTCATTATATGAATCACCCGACATTGTGAGAGGTTGTTTCACTCACCAATCACAACACTCACAGTCTTCCACAAATGAAAGATGAAATCGTGATTATTGTAATCAACCAATACAACAATAACTGTGACTTTTGGTTGTGGTATAAATAAGCGAACGGAAAGTCAGTTGCCATAAGAAGATGGTCTACTTTGCATACAGCCATTTAGCTTTCGTCACTCTGTTGACATTTGCAGCCGTAAATGCAGGTAAGCATTTTTTCAAGAGATGGTATATTTGTAGCTTATTTCCGCACACTGTGTTTGCCTTTTTCACTGGATTTGCTGAATATTTTGTTGGCTACTCTCATGGGTCATTCTCTCTGGTTGAGCCTTCATTCCATAATGGCCAGTTTTGTGTTTTGCTTTCATCTCAAAGTCATCTTGTTTAGTTCATGGTGACCAGCAGTATAACCGCCGAGACGTCTTTTAACATAATTTTGATTCGGAAACCGTGTATATTAACAGTTGCACAGTGACACGTTATCGCATTTCGATAATGTGTCAGTCTAAAATTTCCTAAGATTTAAATAGCTTGAATACACACTTTGAGATGATGTGTTTTTGGACTGCAATTACATACATAAAGTGCTCAAGAGAAGTTTGATGCATTTCAAGTGGAGAAATTGTTCTAATAATTTTCAGTATTCTAAAACTTCTCCTCTGTATAATAACAATCGTTTGCATTTCTTCTTGTGAATTCAAGGACAACCGTGGAATAAACAGAGCATCGCAAATATGCTTTCTACTACCAACAGTAAGCACATTTTCAATGCGTTTTATTCGATTTTATCATTTCACTTGAGAATTCATTGACTTGCATTCGGTGATCTTACCTCTGTTAAGTTAATTCGATTAATTTCCTTGAAGAAGTTCAGACCAGATTGTCGAACGAAACGTTGGAATTAATCATTTCAATTTGGCTGAGATTTTACAAATATAACTATATAGATCTTACTTCCTGTTTGACAACTCATACAAAATATTCTCGTTTCCTTACAGATAATATACACGGAGTCAAGTGGATAGTGGATGACGCAGAAAAAGCAGTACAAATTCGTAAACGTGAGTAATGTTTCAACGCTTACCGAAATATGCCATGAATTATGCTTTCGAATTTATTACTACGATGACATCAATATTTCATTTCGTCCTCTATGTAGCAGATAGTAACTGAAATGAAATACACAATTCCACATGCTTTTTACATTCAACGCTTTCGCTTTTTTGTTTTCTTAGACAAGATTCTCAGTCAAAATCCAAGCTTACAAGGAGATTTAGTAAAGTGTAAGCAAGTTGAATTTTTTGAAATGATGGAGGATCTGTTTTAGATATGAACTGCCTGAGAACTGCATACAAATACATTTGGGGAGAGGTCGCAATAGACAGTGAGTTCTACCAAATTCCTTTGATTCGAAATGTCATTTTATTCATGAAATTTGTTCACTGCTTTGACTATTCATCTGGTAAATCTGAAGTTGGTTTCGTGATACACTCCCTGTTGATGATTTGCTTCCTCACTCACTGATCATTTCATTATTTAACGCTTATGCAACTGCCATGAGATGCATGTTTGAAATTTTGTTAACTGAAAATTGATCTGACATGCTGAATATATAAACTTCTTTCTAACTTTCCCAGAAATCGCAGACCGCCTAGACAATGGTAAGCTAAATATTTTGAATCATTTCTGTACTTACTTAGCGTCATAATTATTCCTCGTCAACATTCTGACTAATAGTCTTCTTCTGGCATATATCAGCGCTCTACCATCACAACTATTACTATTTCACTCCTGCCTTTTATTCGCTAACATCAAATAAAGATGGAGAATTTCCTCATGCACGTGACATGAGTAGGTGCTCGAGGACAGTTGTTCGACTGATGTATTTCTCATATTTCGTATATTATCTGACATTCCGTCAACTGGTAAACATAATTTATTCGTCTTAAATCTGATTGTATTTACCTTTAACATGCATAAATGTGCATTATATTGAGAAGAATAGAAACAGGTTGATATGTGTGACACTCATTTATTTACAGAAAATAACTCCAAATTTGACAAAAATGTGAACTGTAGCCGACAAGTAGCCGTACAATATTATAGTAAGTAGCACTGTATTACGCTAACCAGTCCGAATTGTTTCGTCTGTGTTCAAAAGCGATTTTCGAAATTCCAGTTTCAACATAACTATTGTAAATTTGAGTTAATAATCAAACTGTGTTTTACTCTTACTCACCCTTGGATAGAGATGAAGCAGACGTACCCTTTAAACAACTGTTTCAAAAATATGCCTTCAGCGCCCCACGAAGGTATTCGTTTGTTCCTTTTTTTTACATTTTTGATGAAATGAATAACATTTTCACATTCATCTACGATGAGGGTATATTTCCACATGTCACAATACCTCCATCAAGATCTGAATTCATGAACATCCACCTCTCAGTGTACGATAGTCTGTGATGAGTATTTACCATGAGTCAGGTAATAATGTCTGAAGGAGGATGAACAAATTTGGTGTTCAAAATGCTTTTGGGCGTCTACAAATGCAACTGTTGAGATAATGTGATTGTGAATAGAAATACACACAAAAAAAGACTATTTGTTGAAGGCGAAACTGATCGAGTACTAATATAACGACGACATGATGACTGAATTTTGAAAGTTGTGCATTCTTAACATAGTGCAAGTGGATTAGTTTGTAGAGTAGTCAGCTGGTTGAATCTGTGCACAAAACAGATTGTTTTGCATCATTTCATGTCGCATAATTTCGAGTTTCAACGTCGTTTTATGATTGTGAGATATTCACTCTGCAAGATATTCATTCATGAATCATTTCAGATCTGCATCAACTGAATAGGCTAACTCGAATACTATTCGACCACAAGCACTGGGTTAGCATTGAAGTTTGTGAGTTCATTTTCTCTGTTTGATTAAACTTCACAATTGAACATTTCTGTGAGAAAATAGTGTAACGGTTGTGATATTGTTGCGCGGATAGTCAGTGCCTATCTAATTTTAGTTATCAGACAAACGTACTGATGGACAACAGACTTTTTCACTGGTCGATTCAAATATTTATCAACCTTTCTTATCACTTCTAGTTTTCAAGAATCTATACGAAACCCAATTGAAGGAATTGTGAGGTGAGATTTATTTTACATCATATTTACACATTATAGGATACGAAGCTCTGTTATCGGGTTAGTGACTAGAATGTGAAAGCCACAAAATGTTAGTCAGTCTGGATGGAGGATGATGAGTGGAAAAAGAACAACACAGGATGCAGAAATTCACCGCAACAATTAGATAATATTTTTCATCGTCGACTATTCTACTATCTTTCGGTTCAAATACTGTTTATTGAATGTGTGGTTCAAATGACAGCCTCGAATACTCCTGTTTAATCGGATGGTGAAATCATCATGAGTGTTGTTGTAGGTTGCCGTAATCACATTCTCCAATGATCACTATCGTAGTGGATCACAATAGATGGTATGGTGAATGTATGACAATACACAAGCGCATTTCAAAAATGTCACTGCGGCTATGCAAACAAGCTGGAGAAATTCACACAACCCATACTGAATAAGTGAAATGCAGCAAGTCAATTCCCTCGAAAAATGATGGATATGGAAACCATCACTCACTGAAAATATTCGGAATTCTCGGATTCTATGAATAAGCGCACAGAACACCAACAATCATCCGCCTTCCCACAATTAGTCTTTCTCGATTATTTCACCACTAGTCTTTCACTCAATAATATTGCTAACTGATTTTATTCTCCTACAGGCTATTGAAGACAAGTACCAGGATGAATGTAAAAGTTGGTGTAACACTGAATACATGTAGATTGTAGAAACTTTCGTAAATATTTCATTTTGAATTTAATTAATTAAATAAATCTTTCATCTGCTACAACGCTTTCTCTTCATGAATTCACACTTCATTCAAGCGCTGATTGTGTTGTGCTTTGGCGGTAGACGTCAAGTTGAGTGGAGAACACGTTTTTAAACTAGTTGCTTATCGACTAACATAACGGTAGGGTATCCTCATCAAAAACGTTTCCTAGGAATCCCAGTAATAATAATTATACTAAGAGTAATTTCAAAATACAAATATAATTCCACTTCTCATTATGGATATGTGTTCCAGATGGAACATCAAGATTAAAGAGCACATCTCCATTTCAAACTTATAGTTACAGTCCCTTCTAACTAAAATTAATAGTAATAATGATAAAAATCGATTGATGTCAAACAAAATGAGTTCCTAGCGTGTTCTAAAATATTCCATCCCATTTCCTCGTTACATCACTCATCAAATGTGAATGTACATATTACGATGTTGATATTATCAGCAATGGGAAAATAAATCGAAAATTAACACATATGCTAACAGGAATATATTAAGGATAGTTGAAATAAACGGTGGCGTTTATTTATTGAAAGCATTCTCAGGAAATCAGCAGCTTCATGTCTAACACATCTCTCGTCTCTCACATGAAATTCCAGTCAAATAAGGTTTCGTCGAACTATTATATTATGTCGTCTGAAGATATAGTCTATTACAGTTGCTTGTATTACCACATGAAGAGATGTAATAGGATAGTTATGAATGAGGAGAGAGCTGTGGTTCTGGCAAGAGGATATTCGCCAATTTCTAGCAAGAATTGAAGCGCATGCCCGAAACAATATTACAGCGTGTACGTACAGGATGATGCATCGGCGGCACAGTGGTAGACTGCTCACCAACCACGCTTAATGTGGTCTGTATTTCGATCCCCGACCACGGACGAACTCCTTCACTTCGCCAAGACAGTAATAAGACTGGTAAAGAGGGAAGGTTGGGCATGAGGCTAGCAACTCCATCCTGTAAAACGAATCACCACTGATACAGAAACGTGAAGCCTCTATCTTGAAGTCCTATGTTCTACTGGCGACGTAAACGAATTGTAAAGACGTATAGGAAAGCTGCACACACGCTACCTACAGCTTTTGACGCCCCTTACTTTGTCACAATGTCATAGTCAATTAGTGGAGGTGAGATCAAATGAGAGAAATGTAAGAGGGTGGGAAGTTAGTATGCAAGAGTAAACAGTTTATCAAAGTAGATGTTGATGGATTGTGATAACATATTCATATAATTATTAATATTCCCTTTGCTTCCGAGTGGAAAGAAGCGCTTCAACTACACTTCAACACTATTTCCTACTTTCTGCCATCCTCTTCACCTGGGTACACTATTGCCCATGATCTCCATTCTTACGATCACCTTCATGTCACCTTCACACAGATGACTCAATAGTTGCTCATATTTCGGATTCCACTCGACCAATCGCCTGGCGCGATGACATTCGAAGGCCTCCTTAATTTATCCTCAGTCTATCTCCATTTTCTCCCAGCCAGAATTTCTTATCACTAATTATCTCTGGCCGGGAGTTTGACCTTCAGTGTGGAGCCAGCGAAGTAAGGTGTCGACAAAAGTCTGCAAACTGTTGTGAATCCCTTACGTTACTTGCTGGCCACGTTTCTGACCCGTTTAGAAGGCATTGTTGTTGAAAATGCGACCCATGTTCCCAAAACTTAAGCGAAGTGCACAAGATTTCGAAACTCGTTTTATGTCGATGAAGGCGTATCTTGCCTTACCTTCCTGATTCTGGCCTGATTTGACATTTTCATGCATTCCGTGAAAATTTTATTTGAAAAGACGCTTCCTAGCCAGAAAGGTGAAGGAGGTAACTTCTGTTAAGTCTCTCCTGTTGATGGTGATTGATGCTGGTCGTTCTTGCTGTTGATTGGTTATCTTCATCACCTCTTTCTTCTCTGTGTTCACCTGGAGTCCTGTTTCCGATGCCTCTGCAGCCAGTTTGTTGCTTTTCGTCTGCAAAGTTTCAAATTTGTGTGACATCAGGCATATATCATATACGCGTGAAATCCACTTCTTCCAAAATCTTCTGATCAAATGTCGAGTCTATTCCAGTTTCCTCGCTCCGTGTTCACAGTCTGACGCATAATCCAGTAAACGCCAATTGTGAATTTGATCGATGAAAATAGGCAGTCAGCCTTGTCTTACTCTTCTGTTCACTTCGATCGCCTCGCCGAGTTTTCCTTTCTGGATTGCCTGACACGTGGCAATGTCATCTAGCCAGCTGTTGAATATGGTTGATGAGGACTTGAGTAAAGCACGTCGTAGACACTGTCTAAGCAGTTACCTCTTCAAAAGTGATGAAGTTTGGGTAGAGGTTTGACTGCCATTCTGTTCTATGCTTTGTTATGTGATGATGATTTGTAGAGTTGCAGTTTGATCAGCACATGAACGTAGCTTGTTCTAAGCTGGCGGATTTCTAATTCCAGTGCATCTTTTGTTCTCTCCAGCATGATTTCACTCCGTATTTTACAACGCGTGGAGAAGACTGTGATTCTTCATCAGTCTGCGGAGACTGATGCCTGAGGTGGCCTTCTTTGGCAGCTAGACGTGGTAGACTTCGAAATCTTTTGGATTAGTTGCGTGAGCACAACCATCACAGTCTCTGAGTCCTTTTCAGTGGTTCGGTTTGTGGAAATTCCGTCTGGTCCTGCCGCCCTCCCGACTGCGTCTCAGTAGCTTGATCACATTGAGTTTTCTGCTTTCGTTGGAGGATCTGTGTCAAGTGACAGACAATTGTTTGCGTACTGTCGCTGTTTTTGTTGTTGTTGGTGGTGATGATATTGCTGATTCTTTACAGTGATCAGCGCATTGTCTTATTTGTTTCTCCTTCTTGGTAACCAGGTTCCTCCGAACATCTTTTATTGGTCTCATCATCTGGGTTGATCTCTACCGGGGTAGATATCCGGTTATCTGATATGATCTCCTGAAGAATCTTCTACCTGCGGCCTGCCTTCATGCATGCTTGTTCTGCTTCAGCCGCTGGCCAGTGTGTTGTAGAATTGTCTCTAGTCCTTCCTAGCACTTTTCTTCTTCTAATTCAATTCCTTCTTTATTCAGTGCAGTGTACATTGAACTCAGCTTCTCCTTCTCGTGTCCATCTTTGCATTCAATTATCTTCTTTCTCTCACCATCTTCCTCTCCTCTCCTCTCCTCGATTACATTTCAGTCAGGTGTCCGTTGAGAAGCGTTCCATCTCTTTTCTGGTTTCCTCTTTCTTTTTGGAACATTTGTGCACATTTCCTTGAACACCATCTCCATATAGTGAGATCCAATGTTCCTCCACGCAGATTTCCGCAGGGATGCCAAGTAGTGTCTCAGATTCTGCTTTGCTCCGATCTGTAGACAAGGCATTCCTGAAAAACAGTGGTCTGTCTCCAGTTGTTTTGAAGGACGTCACCCTCACATTGATGTTTCGTTGAGCTGGATATTGGTCTGATCTCACATTTGACCCTATTCCTGAATTTGCATTCAGTGTGCTTCGTCTCCACTTCATAGAAGAGCACTGAGTAGAAATCAAGCTCGTTTGTTGTGTGTCGTTCAATGTTTGTCCATTACTATTTGTAGAAATCTGTGGAAATCTTCCTTCTCTGGTTTCGCGTTGGCTGTTGCATTTGCTTATTGTGGTCTTCTTTCCTTTCTTCTTTTCAAGTCGAAACTTGCTGTCATGATCCTGTGTGAAATGGATTTCCACTGCATTACGGCTTTGAGTGCACTGGTAACATCGTGATAGCCTCTCACTCTTTCAGTGTGCTCGTTGATGTCACCTGGGTGGTCGAACCGGAGTAGATTACTGACTCTCCAGTTGACACTTTTCACAATCCACATCCATTCCATGTGCTTCCGCAGAGATTCAGCACTTCTATGCCATATCTTCGCATTTCTCCGGCTAACAGAGTGACGTTGCCAGTCGGCCTCGTACATTGTAGTAACATTCTACGTGCCCAATCTTATTATTGACTCCATAGAGAGAATACACATCGGCACGCTGACTGGATTCTCGAAGGCTTCCTTTCACCAGTTCACATTATTTCGCCGCTTCAATTTCCGCGAACAAGCATTGAAAATGGACCCAGAGAGAACAGCAGACTTGATGACGCCACTACTCGGAAAGGTATGGAAAGAGGACAAGGTACCCAAGGACTGGAAGAAAGGATACTTATTCAAACTTCGAAAGAAAGGAGACATAATTCAATGCATGAAATGACACGGCATTATGCTCCTGTCCATCTCAAGCAAAACACTTAGCCGCATCATCCTGGAGCGAATCAAACGAGTCCTGGAGGAAAACTTCGACCGGAACAAGCTGGATTCAGGGTAAACAAGTCATGTATTGATCAAATCGCCACACTACGGATCATCATTGAACAAAGCCTGGAATGGCAGTCAGCTCTCTATCTCAACTTCATCCACTTTGAAAAGGCCTTCAACAGCCTCGATCGAGAGGTGATTTTGCAACTACTTCGCTACTATGGGGTGGCACCAACAATTATACATCTCATCCAACAGTTGCACGACAATGCTGCCTGCCAAATAATCCACAACGGGAAAATTACGGAATCTTTCGAAGTGAGCACAACTATTAAAAATAAATAATGCATTCAAAAGAAGTTCGTACCGCCATTATCCATTCCTTATTGGCCTATCAAGACATAATCAACTGATGACTTCTCCACCACCCCTTACTTATATATTCAACCTATCTCCTATCATGCATTAATCCTATCACATCCCCATTAATATGTATTTCATTCCCTTCCCATACAATCTGGCATTACTTAATCTGTTCATTTGTTTTTCTTAGCATTTATCGACTACTACGTCTACCTGTTTATTCATTCTGTTTTTCGTTATTCGTGTTATCACAGATCGCCTCACTTTCTTATCCTTTTACTGATAAAACCGTTATTACTATTATTATTATTACCAGTCATATTATGACTAATTGCACCATTTATATTCACCATCTTATTATCCTTCAGACAAAACAGCATGGTTGGTTTACATTTGAATTTGTATTTGTAAAGTTATATAAGTATATTAGAGTTAAGCCTGTTGATGAGATGAAATTGAAAGCATAATGTCATTGTTCGCCTAAATACGATGTTCTAAATCCAAAGATACTCAAATTAAATGTTCAACAAATTATTGTAGGAGAAATAACCTGTCAAGATAAGTGTATTTGCCACGTGAAAAAGCATCAACCGTTGATGCAATAATGTAAGTGTAGAATATGGGTGCATTGTGAGAGAATTTGATTCCATATGAGATAAGTTCATCTCAAATATGACACAGCGGTGATGCAGTATTAATTAGTGGATGACGAGGTTTCCATCATAAATTAATACCTCTTGTAATCACATCAATTTAAACTGACGACACCTTGGATACACACATTCACACTGTAACGTTATTCTCAACGTATATGAATGGTGACAAAACAGTAACAATAACAGTGAGAGTCTATCGGTCAATTCATGAATCTCTTCACGGAGAAACGCCGAATATAATGATAAATGTCACTATCATTATTATTATTACTATTCCCCTAAGTACTGAGCGGAATACACAGTGTAAGCAACACAACACGATTTCACTCTCGCTCTTTTCATCCCGTCTTATTTAGGCTACTGAAATTTGGAGTATCAGCACTCATTTCTTCACAATAACAGAGATTCTAAATCACTGGCGAACAGCTGTATCTAACAGATATCAATTAGTGGTCAAATCCAATCCCCACGGCAAACGAACTCTTGAAAGTCGCCATTTTCTTTAACACAAGAATTTACGCTGTGAACATGGTCATCCAAATGCCATAATTAGTTGCTATAATTTCCCCTTGGTTTTGGAAACTGCTAAACCATACACACGATGAATACAAGTGAGTGGAAACTGTAGTGAATCTATTTTGACACATTAAAATTAACAGAGTGCTCTGGTGGCATAGCGGTTAGGACGTTCGCCAACCATGCACATAGTCCGGCGTTCGATCCCCGGATGGCCGATGCACTCCTTTACCTCGCTAAGCCAGAAATAATGCTGGTGAAGAGAAAAGGTTGGTCATGAGGCTAGCGAACCCATCCTGTAAAATAAACACTGATACAGAAACTTCAAGCCACTAGCTTGAAGCCCTATGTTCCGCTGGGGAACGTGAAGGAAAAAAAGGAATAAACAGTAACTACTCATGGAGAAATCGGTATTATTTTTCATCACATAGCATTCCAGTTATGTCAGTGTTACTGGTGATTCATGATGAAGGCTCAGTTGCAATCCATATAATGAATTGATGTCCTTTTAGTTATATTAAGAAGTCCAGTTCTATCCAAAATTAGATAGTCGCCTACTTAACGAAGTAACTGGTTAACTAGCTGCTCCACAGCCTGCAAATATACAGAAACTTGGTCACCAAGACAGCGTACAGAAAAACGCACACAGAAATATAAAAACACAATTACAGGCTTCCGCAATTATCTCACAGTAAAGTAACATATAACAAACAGAATTTTATTTAGATTAGTCTATATGTATAGTGTCAGTGATATAGTTTGCATGTGTCAGAAATTCGAATGATTTTGAGCAAGGTTGACTGAAGAAGGATGATAAGAGTTTGATGCATTCAGGAGTTGATAAATGTCCAATGCGTTTTGAACTCCATGAACGATTTTCACTCAAACACTGATAGTACCCAGCCATCGGTTTTCAGCGTCTTCAAGACCCCAACCAGACAGTCTACAACATCCTACGTGGCTGAAACCAACGCTTACAGGATTCGCTGAATTACAACACACTGTGATTCGACTGCTCCCTACTCTTTTTTAAAACCAAATCCGATGCCAGCGGTTAGGGGATAATCCAGCAGAGATGCAATGGCATGGTATTGGTAAGACATGTCGCAGCGATTTTACTCTATTCCGAATGAACTCCAGCTTTCCTTCTGTTTCACATAATACTTGTATCGAATTTATTCGAATATCAAAATACTCTTGACTCATATGCATTAACGAAGCATAAAAATTATGTGAGTACCTTGATATGATAACCAGCAATAAATTATGCGCATAATATCACCAGTATATAGCACTGGATCACAATGTGTCACCTAATGAAAATCAAATCGCGATTTTCACATTCTCTCTACATCCTTACTCACTGACAGTTCACCTCTGCTAATCTGCCCTACTCAAAAGGTACCAACGTCAACTATTCCTCACCTCATAATGTGAAACATCATTTCACACGGACAAATTCATTTCAGATTGATGAAAGAGCATATCCGAGCTACTTCTGTCCAATGCATTATACACTCAAATAAAAGAAGGATGAGTGAAAGCACCTTGGATGGTATTTCTGGCCTCATATTTGTGAGTACTCGCAGAACCAGACGTTTTCAATTTTCCACTCTATATGCTTCTGTTCATACTACTTTTACATCATATTACAAAATAATGAAAGTTTCTTGTGAGCATCGTGAGAATTAGTTGAAGTTGTTTTCATTATCATAATTATTATTATTCTAACTTTTCTATTCTTACTTTTCTCGTATGATTTTTCTCCTGTTACTCTGATTCCTCTCAAGGTCACACGTCCTCATTATCTTCACATTCCAATGTGTGAAATACAACAGCGAGAGCAAACAAATTTTACTGTATGAGTAGGCTGAGTATCTACTTATTCACAGGAATAAATGAAACTACTCTTTGTAATTGTCTTATGTTAGTTTTGAAAGTAGCATCGTAATTTCCAGTTTTCATCGATTTACTCACATCGCTCAGTTCGACTGCAAGAGATACATTCAAATGACTTCTTCTTTTGGCTTTATTTCTCAATGACGGCAGCCAGAATCATGAACTGTTATGATGAAACGGTGTTGTGATAATATTTGAAATACGTTTTGATTTTGTGAGAAGTATCTATGTGATTCAGTGTATGTGAGCACAGTGTGTTCTCCTTGCATTAGCTAATCGCAGATGTACAGTTCAATGGTGTTTCACGAAAGGCTTTGAAATGACCCGTGAATGTCTTGTGTCAGTGTCAGTTGGTATCGAATTGAACATAGTTCGGCTGATGGGTAGATGCTGAAATATGTTTCACCAATTTACTTCGGTTATCGTCACTTGCAAGTAGTGAGTATTCAGTATTGTTCTAACGGAGCTCAATCTTCAAACAGTTAACAAATTTTCTAGTGGTGGCCTGCTTAAAACTTGGGCTACCAAAATTTTCCGTCACTTATATTGCATCTGATTTCTTTTATTTATTTTGTTTTAATTACTCAATTATGTGTCCAAATCGTGTTACTTACTCTCGCGATTATTTCAATTGTTTTCAACTGGATAATTTACGAGTATATAATAACCTTAAAAAAAAAAGCATCACGGTGGCAGGTAAAGATCCTTAAAGTGTACTCCTATGCATCAGATGACTGTTCCTGTGATTATGAGCACTAATTGCAGGTCATTATCGAACAAGATTAATCACTTGGATTCTCTATTATATTCAAATATTTATCGTAATACAGGTGTAATAACGCTTCAGGAAACTTGGCTACACCACTCATATGATGATAATTTAATCTTACTAAATCGTTTCAATATGTACAGACAAGACCGAAGCAGTGCGAGGAAGAATCGAGGTGGTGGTGTTGCTACTTTCATCAATTCTCAGTGGTCTGTTGCCAACAACGTCTGTTTTAAATTCTCAAATGTTAATATTGACTGTATAACTGTCAAATGTCGGCCTAAACACCTATCTAAATACTAATTCATTTATATCACGAATATTTATATCACACCTTGTTGTAGCACTTCAGAATTATCTATGCTTGCTGATGAATTCACTATTTTCGCTGTCACCTCTTTTGGTAACTCCCTGTCCATAGTGACAGGTGATTTTAATTCATGTGACTGCAGCTTTCTCACATTGATCAGTCTTGAAAATGTTGTTAACTTTCCCACCAGACTGGATAATTCCCTTGATCTTGTATTTATCAATGTCTCCGGAATATACGAAGCTCGTAAAAGAGCCCCACTGTTTAACTCAGATCATTGTATTGTACGGGTTTCACCTAAAATTTACTCAAGAGAACTTTTTCACACCTTTCCAAGAACACTGTACATGGATGTTACTCTATGGAGAATGTTCAGAACCTCAGAAGCATGCTCAAAGATACAAGGTGGGACCTGTTTAAAGAAGACTCTCTTGATGACACAATCTCTAGTATTACAAGTTATCTCAAATTTTGTCTTGACACCTGTTGTCCCAGAGAAATGCTCTTCATCGGATTTGACCGTTTCTCCTCCCCTCAACTTAAAAAGCTTCGCAGACAAATAGAAAAATTATATAAAATGAAGGATAATGCTGGTTTGAAAAGAATAAACATCTTAATAAAGTCCAAAATGCACAGATTGAATTCAATTTACAACCAAAAGTTTATGTCCTGTAAAAAAGCGTCTAACATATGGAAACTTTTCAAAGTAATTACTGGTGGTAAGCAGATGAACAGTATTCCTTATTCCCTTGACGTTTGCACACTGAACAAGTCCTTCATACATTCTCCCACGAATGCCAAACTTTCTAGTGTTACAAGTATTAATGAAACCTGCTTCACAGGATTTAGTACAAATGATGTTCTAAAATGCCTCCAGTCTATGAACCCTTCTTGTTGCCTGGGTCCGGATGGTTTGCCTAGTGTTATCCTTACAAAGTGTGCAGATATCCTGTGTTATCCTCTCATGGACATATTTAATGATTCTTTTTCCGAAAATGTCGTGCCAGCCGCTTGGAAGGACATAAAATTTGTACCTATTCCTAAGTAGTCTACTGGGACATGTTTTAGATTTAGACCCATTGCTATTACTTCCTCTTTTCTGAAAGCTATGGAAAAGTTGCTCTTACTTAATCTTCAACTTTCACTTAGAGCCTTTAACGATCCCAAACAATTCGCCTACAAACATAGTAGAAGTACTTTGGACGCAGCTGCGGTCCTGTATCATAACATTGTCTCTAGCTTAGCCAAGGGGGTTAAATTTGTTCGCTGCACCTTTCTAGATTATACATCTGCTTTCGACTCAGTACCTAGGGACATTTTACTAAACTAGCTTGCTGAAACTCAAACTGACTGTTGGGTTGTCAAATGGCTCCATTCTTATTTCTCAGGAAGAAGGCAATACACTGTATGTTAGGGAAAGTCGTCCACTTCATTGCTTACTGAGGCTGGTATCCTTCAAGGCGGTGTCCTTCCTCCTTTTCTGTTTTCTTTCTTCTCGCATGACTTGCCTCACTCCGATGAAATGAACTTTGTTAAGTATGCGGACGATCTAACTATTTCAATGCTTGTTAACTCTCAACTTGACTGTATTAAGATTAACAACTTTCTATCAGAAATTAGCAAATGGTCTGCGTCTAACGGCCTAAAACTTAATCCTTCCAAATGCCAGACTGTTAATTTCAGTTTCCGATGTAAACGAAAGTTAAATGAAGCCGTTGGTTCCTATGACCTATACGAAATCGATGATACTGATATGGAGACCCAGTCTGAAGTTAAGTATCTGGGATTAGTTCTCTCTTCTGACTTATCTTGGTCTTCTCATGTCTTAGCGATTTCTCAAAGAATATTTCGTCTGACTTTTTACATTAAGAAGTTGAGGCACTCAGGCATAACCCAACCACTCCTCTTACAGTTTGTCAACTCGTGTATTTTACCTATTCTTCTTTACTGTTCACCATTATTCTTTCCTGGTTTGCTTAAAAAGGACTATGTCATACTTCGCAGAACTCTGAAGACTGTCAGTAGGGCGAGTGGTATCCCATTGGGCCATATCGTTGGCATTGTCATCGACAGGCATTTGATGTCATGCAACAGATTCGCTAGAGGAATTTTGTCAAACTCTGAGCACCCACTCTACCAGCAGCTCCAACCTTGTGTCTCCTCAGGTAAAACAAGAAGTCTTTTCAGAAGACTTTATGCACGTACGTCTAAGTATAAAAATTCCACCATACCATATTTAGCACGTACTCTATGTGATGAAAATAGTGTCAGAAATGAACTAACTAACCTTCTTAGCACCATTAAATAGACCATTTCCTTCAACCTTAAAGCATCATACTTTATTGTTATTGTATTTCTTATATTTAAAGTCCTCTCAAATTTTTCGTGTTGTTTATTTTATTTTTCATAAGTGTGGACATAATTTTAAGCTGTATTATAACTGCTGATTTTGCATTTCCCCTCACTATACTATATCAACAGAACATTAGACCCAATAATTTAAAACATGCTAAAGTTCCCAAACTGTATCGACAATACCTTTTGAAACAAACTCACTGTTATTAGTATTTATTATTATTATTATATCTATTAATTATGTCGTTAATGTGGACAAATTCCTCCGATTAATTTTTGTTTAAATTTTTAATTTTATATACACTTTGAGTAAATCAGATGCAATATTGTGACAAATGCTGAGAATTCCATTCTGTATTATAAGTACTGCTTTTGGAATGAAGTAAATTATTATTATTATTAGATCTGGTAGAGAAATCTGTGAAAATTATACTAAAATAACTGGTTTGAAACCGAAAAAATATTTTGTTCCATGTTACCAGGTTAAGCGGCTTCTAAACGACTGTCAGACATAGCATAGTCAATATTCAAATTCTCCGAAGTGGTGCACTGAATGACTCTGCTTCCAATGGTGTTTATTTGAGACTAAGATTTACGACGATCCATTCAACCGTTTGCATTTGGATAAAGAAGTTGAATTCCCATTTCTGTCCTGTCATGGTTTCATTTCTGACGAAGGACCGAGATGAACATATACACAAGTATTTACATTGACAAATGCACCATACCCTCTAGTGGAACGAGAGACTGAATGATGAGTTGGTCATCTGAGAGTGACTTGAAGAGGACGGAAATGGAAGCTACTGGGCGATCATGCAGAAGAGCAGAGTGAGATGGCGAAATGATGCTGACAATCATGTGAATATCTTTATTGAGTTGTCATTAAACTTTGAATTGTGTGTATATTTACCTCATTCAGATGTTTATCAGCCGAAATTCCTAATTTCGGAGGCGGTTTTATTCAACATTTCAATGAAAGCAACGAATTAACTACTTGATTGTTCCGAAGAATCACAATGCTCTCTGTTTTTCAATATCTTTCTTCAATGTTAATTCGAAATCATCTTTCCAACCATCTACCAGGACAAGTACACCTCTTCGAGATTATCTTGATGACTAAATGTTTTCATACGAGAATATGCAATTCGGTCACGCAAAAACAACTTTCATCTCCAAGGAGAATCTACAATAGATAATATAATATATTTTAATACAAAACGAACTCTCCTCGGTCTACGTCGAAAGTGAAAATTCTCATTCCATTATTGCTGATGAAATATTCATCAGATCTCCTAGCCGTTTTCAAGACTGTAAAAGCAGCAAAATGACACTACGAAAACAACTCAAGTATAACTTCTCTATTCTGAAATCGTGATTATTAGCACTCAACCCACTATAAAAAAAGTTCAGTTTACAACAATAATGTCAATTCACTCATGCATTGAAAGCAATTGTCTAGAACTTGTTGATTCATTTCATCCCCTTCCATTCCGATTTCAATTTCTGTCATGTCCACTAACTCACTCGATAATCTGTGTGACAGTAAAATCTCACACTGGAGATGAAAATAAATTTTACTCGAATACGAAACTAGAAATCAGGTAGAGAAAGATATCATGGTTATCTATTCAACTCAGTGGTAATTTACACGTGAACAGAACTAGAATCTTACACAGAACAGAGCAGACTATCTAAATAGAGCATATACTGCAATGGTGTTTGTGAAATTAAAACATGGAGATGTGATGAACTATTAGTGGACTTGTGCTTTTTCTCGTTGTACATGTTTGGCAGGAAGTGATCTCATCATGCTGTATAATAAGGTTAGGGAATACTCAGAGTGTGAATGATAACCTGACTAGAAATTCAGACATGACATATCAAATGACTATTCTCACTTTTCGAAATCTTATACCTTCTCACAAGCTTTGTGAAAATGCAACTCGTTAGTGATATCTCATGATAATGGTGTATCCTCGATATGCATTCGAACAGTCTGTCACTACACACACAGCTGATTGGATTAGACCCCTTACATGAGTCATTATTCAGCAAATACATCTGACAATTAGTGTTCATCCGGAATACTCCAGATGTGAAACCAGTTGTTTTACAATTGTCTGAGATAGCGATTTGGTTTCGGTGATGCGATTTCTCCTCATAAGAATACAGTGAATGGTAGGCTTATCTAGCTGCCTTCAACATTCCTCTCAGTGGTGATATTCGTTCGGCGAAATAACCACTAACAACTGTAGTTTTAAAGTGAATCACGACAGGGAATGGCATAATTTCAATTCGCATACGCAGAGAAGGCCACACACATTGTGTATAAATATGGAGGGAATGGTATTACATTGAAGAAACATGGTTGTAACATGGTAAAATATTTATATGCCAGTGTGGACGATAAAATGGAATATTATTAAACGCATGCAGTATGTGACTCTCCGTGCACCAACCACCCCATCCACCATGTGAACATATCAGAGAATGGCTCTCGTCACCAAACACTGACTTCATATATTGAATCAATCTCCACTTTGATCTTACAAACATTTATACCTACCTCATTCAGATAACTTGAGAAGAAATGCTTCGGAATGCACGAAACGTGTTCTAGCCATCTCAGTGTGAAAATACGGAAACAGGTAATCCGCGAATCGGATGTTGATGATGCATGTGATCGACGCCTTCTGCCAGACTGCATTGTATTTCTCCACGTCTGCTGAGTTTGAATGACTACCACACAGAAGGATAAGAGAAATCGTCCGGCTACCAAAGCTTAAGTAAGAATTCTCTTTCACTTGTGAATACAGGGCATGAAGTGGCTATTTCAGATATACTCTCAACTGCATATTTCAGAAAACACTATGCACAATATTAGCTCTTCGTTTTTCATGTTGCAAAACTCCTGCACTCCGACCGGCGAATACGACGTATTTCATGTGTTGTCTTCATATTCCCGATAGAAAACAACTGTCAGACATTCATCAGCGCCAAACATCTTGACTATTTGTTAGTGATAACAAAGTACCACTTTTGAGCCACGAACTAATCTTTCAGTGGAAAATGAATAATACTGTTATGATGACTGTTCAGTGTGAGGAATGTGTATCAATAATTCTTAGTCAGTTTTGCGCTCCTCATGCGATTTCCTTCTGTTTCTCTGGATCATGATGATTAGACTGTAATGTTGTATGCTACATTTATATTTCATGAACTTAATGTTAAATTTCGACAATACGACATTTTTCTTTTGAGTGAGTAGTTAGGAGAAGCAAAGCAGACCAATGAAGAACAATAAGTAAATAATTGTAAAAGTTGGGGTTAAGTATTGAATCCCAGATTATTTGGACTCTTCAATTTAGGAGTGGCGGAGAGGACGGAATTATTCCAAGGTATTTCATGCCTGACTTATTCTCCATATATCAGTTCCCTCTATGCTACAAGCATCATGTGAACTATTGAGCTCGTTCAGATGATGTTTGTTCCTCAAGGTGACATTATTTGTCTGACTCGAAATATTACTATGTCTTAATCTGATTTGATCTGATCCAATGACGTTTGTCAAGGTCTTCTTCTATTGCATCTCATGAGAGTGTGTATGAAAGTATTTCCCCAAAAATACCTTTGATTCTTGTCTTCACCATTAGACGCGGTTCTCACAGTTTGGGGAATCTACTACACAAAACTGTCAACCTCGAGTAAAGCATCTTCTGTGTGCCTTCCATCAGTTTAGTTTTAGTCGTTATAGTTTTCAGTATCAGTTCAGACTCAGCTTTCATGAAGCACAAAGAAAATCGCCTTACCATATATAAAGGACATCTCAGAAATCACTTCAAGACTCTACAAATCTTTAGGAATTGACGTCGTACACAAACCAACAAAGTCACTTCACTCAATTCTATGTCAACCAAAAGACTTAACAGCGAAGGAAGATAAAACCAACATCATCTACAAAATACATTGTGTCAACTGCGAAAAACACTACATTGGCCAAAGTGGACGTCCCCTTCGTCTTCGTATCCACGAACACAAGTTAGCTGCCAAAAGACATGATATCCACACCCGCATATCACTACATACAGACAACCACGGACATCAGTTAAACTGGGACAACGTTCAAATAGTAGACAGAGGAAGCAACAAGAATGCTAGAGAATTTTTAGAAGCTTGACATTACAGTGAATCATCAATCAATAGACACATCGAGATAGACAAAATATATTAACCAATAAGAAGGAAACCTCACACACAAAGGGTCAAAGTTCAAGTCAAAGAAACAATGAATTACAATACAAATAACCTAGAAGGTGTGAAAACAGACAAAAGTAACCAACCAAGTCCAAGATCACCAGGAGAGATGATTAATAAACTCGTGGAGAAATCTGAAAGCTCACTTCAAGAAATTGAAGTATGCGCTGAAGATGTTGCCTAATAGGGCGATGAAAGCTTCGCAAATTAACTATCCAGCTCAGAGAACACAACCATATCAAAATATGTATGCATACATGAACGTTTTCCAAACAACTTCCGAATAGTTTTCGAGGACTTAGCTAGCTTCATGTTTAACAGAGTGCAATCACGAATATTTCTGTGATATTTCCTTCGATGTTATGGATTATGTAGTCACAGTTCACTGCACCGCAAGTATCACTTCTCAGTGAATTATTTTGCATGCGCAACGCAATCTGGTAAACGACTTTTCTGTTTACAGTTTGTCAGCAAAATTTACACACAGTGATATGGTTGGTCTAGTGTCTCCAACATGTAATCGTCAATCACTTCTTTGAAAGTGGTACATCGCTCTTATTGATGGTTGGCGGGTGACCACTTTAAACCAACTGAACAATTTTGAATTGTGCAAGAGTCCCCTTGTTCTTTTCGAATTCTCACTTTGTTTTTGCCATAAAATTTCAGTGAATACCATGATGCAATATGTGCAGACAGGTAACCTTCGATATCTGAGAGGTGCGATGCAGATACGAAGCACTCAGAACTATTTGTTTGGTCTCGCATGTCAAAGAGACATCAGGTCTCGTCTCCTTTCCATTGTGGAAACTGACTGAACGGATACACTGATAGTTTTGGAGTAAACGAGACAAGCATGTTAGTGTACCGAACAGACTAAAGACGCCTATGAAACTGATTTTTGAGTACGGCATTTACAGGCGCAAATTTGAATAATCCGTGAGCATACAATATGCCCGAATTTCATGAATGTCCTCCATGCAGGCATTACTCAAGAAAGAGCTTCCTGCTAATTGCTATAACGGTAATGAACTCGAATGCAGCGCTACTATGTCTAATTGTCCTTTTACCCACAGGTTCACTGAGCCACGCAAATGACAAAAGACAATGGCTGCCCTTTGATTAAGATATTGTATCGCAGTATGTAGTTTAAGGAATGACAAGTGATATTTCTGTAGTTTGGTTTGTAAGGATTATTTATGTTTTACGAGTTGATCATGGACTGATATCAGTTAGAGAACCATTGAAAACCAGGGAGTACTGGACAGCTGCTGTTTCATCCTAGTTTGGGAATCATCGGCAGTACGCACATTTGCATAACCGTAATAAGGTCAGCTCACAACCGTGAGAATGAATTCTTCTTATTTGCTGGAAATGTCTATTCTCATCTAATCCATCAGCTCACGCTTTGAGAAACTGTTTACTCTTGTATACTTACTTCCTCCGCTTCTGCATTGCTCTCATTGAATCTCTGCTCAACTAACTGACAGAGATTTTGTGACATAGTGAATGACATTGAAAGCTGTCGGCAGGCTCTGTGGCCATCCTAAATGTACGCTGTAGGCATGGTATTCACTTTTGATATGCGATGTAACGATGAAGTGCAATGGAATATTTTAGAACATGCTGTGAACTCCATGTTGTTTGGATTGAATGGAATTTTGTCACTATTATTTTTATTGTAAGAAAGAAGGGACCGTAGAGATAGGTGTGAAATGGAGAAGTGGTCTTGAATATTGATGTTCCACCTGGAACACATATCAATAATGAGAAGTGAAATTATATTTTCTATAATTGGTTTGTAAGGATTAGTTTTGTTTTAAGTAGTTGATCATGGATTTATATCAGTTAGACAACCATTGAAAATCAGGGAGTTATAGAATGAAACAGCTGTCCAGTACTCCTTAGTATTCAATAGTTCTCTATCTGATATCAATCCTTGATCGACTCGTTGAATTATATTTGCATTTTTTGAAATTACTCTTAGTATAATTTCTATTGCTGAGATCCATCGAAAACGTGTTGATCGCGCTACGCCATCGCTATTTTAGTCGATATGAAATTGGTTGGGAGAAGTGTTCCTCACTCAACTTGGCGACTGCCACCGAAATACAACACCAAATTGTTGTTTAATGTACATACTAGAAAGTGGAACCCAGAATTCTCATTCAACGAATCACATCAGTTCATTCCTAAAAGTGATAGAATGAATGAGACAGGCGTGTGTCATCAGAAAACAGTGTGATAGCTGAATATTGATTAAAGAATAGCGTGCACACGTATGATAAGAATTTGTGTTACTGATGCACAACACATACAGAATGCTTAGTACAAGTGTGTTAGTTGAATAGTGCTTAGAAAAGATTATGAGAAGTATACAAATGAGGTGATTTTGGCAACGCGTAATTGTTTACAGAATGATGAAATATTTGTGTTGTTTGAGGTCAACATCACGCGTTGTATGTCTTATGTATAATTATAACTATTTCTCATAATTTCATTTCAGAAATAATCTAATTATAACAATGATGAAATTGACAGCTCTATGGCAAACTGTAATTTTGGTAGATATATCCAAATTCATCCTGATAAACTCAGGGAACAAAGCGAAGCGATGTGACTTCACATATTGTGTTTAGAATCGATCAGTGATGACAGTGGAAATATGGAGCTTTATTGGTCGAACCAAGTATTCTGCTCTCGCATACTGATCCACATCCCTTGTCGCACATCAGACAGCTTAACTCAATCACAATTGAAGCGCCTTGTTGACTTCCATAGGTATTATGCATAGCCGCGTAACAACATTCGTCGTGAAGTACATCCTAGGCTTCGATTGACAGCATCACTGTGAATATTATTTCATCCAAACTGTTCACCAGATGGAAGATGAAACATATTTACATCACCTTATCTAATAGGTGTCAATCATGTGAAAGTAAAGCCAATCCAAATCGTAACATGTACCGTGATATTTCGTAAAGCTGTAGGCATTTATGAAAAACCAGAATGTGAACAAGGTCTGATCGATTTGATTTTATGTATGTTTGGTGGTGTCAACTCAACTTCCTAATTAGAGTATAGAACTTGAAATCAGTGTAGATATCATGTTCATTGGTTGTCATGGGATAACTGCATTCTGGGCATTGCATGTGCAAAGGATTTCATTATCTCTACTCAACTGCAGGATTCGCTTGGCATATCTGATGTCTTATGGACGAATTCCCATATTGGTGCCATTTCACCAGTTGCGTACACTTCAATTCAGCTTATTGATATTTGCTTCTTCTGCTTAGACTGACTAATTCTATGTGTGCAGGTATCCTGTATTAGGCTCCGATTGACATCTTCACTGTTCGCATCATTCCATTGAATCTGTTCACCAGATTTAAGATGAGATAGATTTAAGTGAATTGATCACATGGTGCCAATAATTTCACAGTGCGGTCAATCCATATGAATCAGCTCCCTGATTATTTCAACTTTCTGAAAGCGTTTGTCAAATACCAATATGTAAATAATACATGGCTAATATGATATTACGTATGTTCGCGGTGTCAATGTTACTTGTCAATCAGACCGTAGACTTTGGAATCCATGCGGATATCTTGTTCAGTGATGGGCATCTATGCACGGCATTCTTGACATTTCAGTATCCCTCCTGAACTTCAGGCTTCCCTTGATATATCTGATATCACAATGGTTTACTTCCCATAATCTTGCCATTTCACTGATTACGCACAGTTCACAGTTCACTTTAGCTTCTCGATATTCTGTTCCTCTTAGATTGACTAATTCTACGTGCGCTTATGTCATCATGAAATGCACCCTTACTAATGCATAGCTGGAGTATTTCATATTCATCTTCACGCTGTTCTTAAAGTCCTACTCCCTTATTGTCGAATTCATGTTGAAAGACAGTGCATTTTATTTTGATTAAATGAAAGGTAATGCGATCTCATATTAGTAGATTAGAGGTCTTCCTGCTTCAATTCACACGACTGCTGAGGAGTGATTTTCATATATGCAATGTCGTTTCATACTATGCACCGACATCATGGAGTAAAAGTTTCAAATACAATGAAGAATAAAATTGCAATTGACTGAGAAGCAAAGTTGTTCATTATCCACATGACCAGTTCGGTGAAGCCGAGAATAAGAACATAATGGCGAAATATGCGAAAGTGAGATTCAATCGAAAGAGCAGTGGAGTAGTCGGTAATAAATTTCAAACTGTGTGATGTTCTTGATACCGTATGTCTTATGATATTTTATTCATGTCCAACTTGATCATAAGAAGTAGTTGTATAACATTCTTAGCGTAGAGTGTTCCTAAGTGATGTGCTAGCCTATGCTTTAATCGCCTTGACGAACATGTTTCAATAATGAAAGTAACCATGATTGTAGTATCGCCTTCAATGGAGAGATAAGAAACTTTCTTCAAAAATTGCAAATGCATATATGAAGTGTTTTTTGACTCTGTTCACGAAATTGGCGTCATCACCACAAAACTGGCGTCTACAACTACCTGTTATGTCAGTGGCACTGGCTATGTATAGTGAAGGACAAATGGGGATGCACATTTAGGATTCACAGTGTAACTGACACATCCGAAATTCATTTCTATCCACAATTGAGTATTTTACATATGAACGTTTCGATCCAGTGACTTTCCAAGACAATTTCTTGACTGGGAAGATAATTCCACGTCACCTGTAGATTACTGAATCATTTTCATGATAGCACTTCCAATTTTTACAGCTATAATCAAAGATAACTTGTGGTGAATGGCCATTTGAATTTGTATCTATTTGGTTGGCGATATCAAGTTGGATGTATGAAATCATTGATCCCACATCGTTTTGTGAAGTAAATTTCACGAATTTCCCTGTGAAATCAACTGAGTTGACAATCACGACTCCTGTTAAGTAAATGGTCGAAATTCCATTGTCTCAGATCAACTCTGCATATCGTGTTTCTTTCTTAAATGATTCAGTCAAGTTGATGAATGGAAGTCACTGAGTGATTGTCGAATGAGTCAGGAAGGAGGAATCAAGTATCAAGGTGACTTACAGATATATTCAGTTGAGTGAACACTTCTTCATTTCATCCTGTTGATTCATCCGACATGGTATGCACGACAGAACTGATGTCACTAGAGGCTAAAGTGTCTCGTTTACACAAACATAATACACTTTCCATCGTCGTATTTGATGAAAATATACCTTGGTGTGTCTTGACTTTTCTTGTTACGATCTCACCACCCTCAAAAAACAGATATTACAGTTGAACTCCTAATTTCGAAGTATTCAGTGTGGTGAATTTTGCTGATAACGACTATTTTATAAATCGCCAACATTGTTTCTGCAGAGAAGCAAGTACTGTGGAGATTGAGAACTCAGTTACAGTTATGTTGCATCTGAAGTAGTGATCTGACAGAAAAACAAGAGAAGCTACGATGCGTGGGTTGTGAGGTTCATTTGTGTGGAGTTTATCGAAGAGAACCATCAACTTGCATCTACATTCTTTGCATGATAAACATTCCGGTGACACAGGGTGCGTCATAGTCAAGCATGTGAGATGATATTGCAAGTCAGTGTTATACAACAGTATTTACTGATGACGTTTCGAGAACAATTTTCGGCTTAAAATCACATCAAGCTTATCATTATGAGCAATAAATTGTTCTCGAAACGTCATCAGTAAATATTACTATATAACACTGTGAGACTTTATCGAAATTGAATTTACCCATAATGAAATTCAATGACATCCAGCTAGAGAATGATGAAACAATCGTTAGTTTTGATATAATTGGTCTTTATACTAATATACCAATCAATATGGCCTTATATGCAGTTAAAAGGGAACTAACTGCAGATCCTAAACTTACTCAATGGATAAAGCTGCCCATTGAGGAAATTATTTTAGGAATTTAGTTATGCTTCACATCTATTGTCTTTCAATTCCAGCGTAAAATCAACAGACATAGAGAAGTTGTAACAATGGCATGGATAGTCAATATTCCCTATCTTAGCAGATATCTTTATGGACAGCTGGGAAAATACTGCTACAAAAACCTTTAATCCTACCGCAGAAATATGGTGCAGATAGGTAGATGACACATTCACAGTGTTACAAAAAAACAGAACATATCTCTCTTTAGCATCTTGACGCATAAACTCACTAGTAAAGGGAATAAAATTCACATTTATACCAGAAAATGAACAAGGGGAATAAGCCATGATGTTAGATTGTAAAATTAAACGAACGGAAGAAGGTAGACTGCACATTTGCGTTTATAAAAAACCAACGCATTATGCTTATGGATATTTAGACTTTAATTCATTTCATCCGTTCGTTGTCTGTAAAGGCGGGCTTAGCTAAGTGTCTAACAAACCGAACAGTAAAACTGAGTAGTAATGTAGGTAGATGGAGAGACAGCTTGATTAGTTAATCCTTGTTCACAGAATCTATACTCAACACGTGCAATAGGAATGATTCATCACTTTTACCGGAATATTGAAAATAATACTACCAATCAAGTCAAGCGATGAAAAATAATTGATTTATATGAATGAAGTTAGAAAGTTGTGTGAATAGGGCCTTGATATGATTATGAGCAGTAATAAATTGTGTTCGAAACGTCATCAGTAAATATTAATGTTAAACACTGTGTTTCTTTATCAAAATGAACTTTACCCACAATGAATTACACAATTATCGTTTTGCTACAAACTACCTGGAACAAAAGAATAAGGCCAACTTTCACAGAGAAGTATAAAATTAATGGTCAACATCTCCAATGACATCATCGAAATCCTCATTGGATATATGAATGCCAGCTGAACTGGGAGCATATAATACAGGAAGAGAAATCATCACAGATTGAAAGCCTATGCCTCGGCGAAATTAAGGACATTGGAGAATTATTCGCAGACATCTGCACCCCAAATGATTTCGTGATCAGAGGCAGCGTGTACAAACACAAGTGAATACACGAAGTGACATGGATTTCGCCTGGACGACACACAAAAAACTAGGTAAATTTCTATTCAATGCTCTCCTAGGAAGTGGAGACGCAGCACGCTGAAAGCAATTTCGAGAATGAGAGCAAATGTCGGATCAGACCACCATCTAGTAGGGTTCCGAATAGATGGTGTATGAAAGAGACTCTATTTACGTCGTAACAACTGACCTCGATTATTCTGTTTTCGACTCAGTTGTTTGATATATCATTTAAAACCTGCTTATATGACATCACTGTCAACAGTTTCAGTGGTCTCCTGAGACAGCAAAAGCGCTCTAACTAACAGTTCGTATTGTCTTTTCAAGTGTTGGCTTGTAGGGATTTGATTGGTTACAGGATTTCATCATGAGTTGACATCAATTAGGTAACCATTGGAAAACCTGGGAGTACTGGACAGCCAGCTGTTTCGTCCTAGTTTGGGACTCTTCATCGGCACGCACCCACCGGGATTCGAACCCAGGACCTTTCGGTTACAAGGCAAGCTGGTATACCATTAAGCCACTGGAACCCGATCCAATGGTCCATGAATTCTAACTTCTGCCAATTCACGACATAGCGTGACCCCTAGCCAATGTCTTCGGCGAGTATTTGTCCTCACGCCCGACCTGCTGCACCCTACTGGTCACGACTTCTCACTAGAACCCCAGGTGACTACCCACCTGAATAGGGCAAGTCATTTGTTTTTGTGAGGCAATAGTCTTAATGTCGCTACTGTTGTAGTTGATAATGCTACATTCGTTGCAGTGATCTTCGCTGACTAGTTAGCGTCTAACAGACGCATGGAGAAATGCATGTTGTGTCAATGCGCCTCAGTGTATCTTTGTATTTCCAAGAGCCTGAAAATTATATGCCACGAAGCAAATATATGTCGTATATATTCTTGCACATTATCTAATTCATGAACCTCTATAGACGCAGACGCAACACACCCATCAATTTCAAAATCATTCTAGACAATGGCAGTATGAGAACAATGTGAACGGCAGTGTCCACCATCCAGTGTATGTATTAGTCTCTCAAGGATCGTTTGACTAATTGTCTCGCTCTGAGTGGATATCATCATAATGGGATGCCAGATATTGTCAATAACGAGCCGCCTCTCTTTGACATTGTGACAAGTCACCATTTCCTTCAGTAAACAGGCACCTACTCCACACCCCACAAATTCTCACTCAGGACTCCTGATCGACTTTCAACACCCATGTCAAATTACACCACTCAAGACTTATGAAATAGTTGGGGGATCGGTCTCAACTGACCACTTTGTGGTCACAGGTGTCATTTCGTCATCGTCGCATTGTAGACATTCATCCAGTTTTCATTTCACATGAACGCTTAGGAGTCCTGTTCATTTCTCCTCTCTAACAATCGAGTCTCTTCCATTATCTCTCATTGCTTTCATCTGAGTTTACTGCTCCTAGTTAGCAACCTGGTTATTCCACATAGCGCTTTGAAATATCCTTTATCCATCTCGCGTTTTACTTCATTTGTTAATGACTCAGAGAATCCTCCTTCTTCTTATCTTCAAATTTCTAATCTACTCGTTTGTTCAGCGTGCCTCAGATGACATTGAGCTTCTCCTATCGTTAGTCATCTCTGCACTTGTTCATCGTCTCCTCCATCGGCCCTGTTTCCACTATTACATTCAAAGCCATTCATTCTATCAAGTCTCCTTCTTTCCTCTGGTACCTTTTCATCTCCCCTTCCACATTGCTATCAGAGAGTTCTTGCCCTCATACATACAGGTTTTTTCGAAGACGTTTCTTCATTTCTTCGACTTTTCCACTGCAAAACTTCAGTAGAGTCGCAATGTATACCTTCGTCCTTCCATTACACATTCGGTGCAGCCGTGAACAGTGCGCTGTATTAGAATGCGATATCAGGTCAACGTTCATAAAACCATTCAGAAATTCAGTGTCACATTGAACGAAGAGGTGAAGATGTGTTCTAGCAAAGACTGTGCACTTTGTTCTGAAACATTTGCAAGTTAAAACGAAAATTATGCATTGGCGACAGTCCTTGAAACCCTTAATCAGATAATGAGTAGCCCTTCCATTGTCGATTACAGTAAAGATGAAGCGAATGGCATATGTTAACAATACTGATATTATTACTAATGATTTGCCTTATTCTAGAGGAGTAATTATGATACAGTGTGGAATCCTCAACATTTCGTACAGTAGTGCATCTAATTCATCCACAATATGACAAAGTCCTTCCAGAGTATTCGAGGAAAGACTGTTTGGAGCAATGGCGAAAATTTGGTGAGCTGAAAGAGTTAGTGAACTGTTAAAGTGGAGATTGAAATATTTCTAATTGCCTTTACTCCTTACTGCAGTTGGTTAGACGTAGGATTTTCTTATGATTACACAAATCATGGGTCAACTAAGAAAGCAAAGATATATAAGAACCAACGACAGATAAGCAATCAACGAAATAAAATGTGCATACTCCTGTCTCCCTTTCTCGATGGAAATCAGTCACATAAATCAGTGTCATGACAAATCGTGGCGTGCTTCGTAACAGTATGAACTATTGCCAATTAACTCATCATTTTGTAACTACACGTATACATATATATATGTACAGTCTACATTCTTTTTACAATTACTAAGCCTGTGATTTTGGTTTGCATCAAACGACACGAAAATGGATGCTCAAATATACATAGAATTCTGTTACTAATGCTAAATTGAACTGTGGGAATACGTGAGAATACTATTTCACTGCAACATGCTGTCTGTATCATACCAGCTTAAGGTATTCGAATGTGTCTGGGGATGACGTGATTGCCCATTAAACATATATATGACTACCGCTGAGGTTTTCGGTGAAAGCGAGAAGAAAGAAAAAGTGGTTTAACGCAGGACAAATAAACTAATGACTGGCGCATAGACTACACACAATGCTTTTTGTGTTCAAATCCAGAGAGCAACTGAGATCAGCCGAAGTTAGAGCATAAAGCCACACGATGGAGAAGTAATGTCTTCAATGTCGTACGCAATGCAGGAAGTAGTCTGAGGACGCCAAACTGCACTCAAGACATAAACAACATTTACAGAAACAGTGAAATTGAAGACAACCAACAAATCCTACAGAAGCAGTGAAACCAGACAAAAGTTAGTCACAAAGAAATCAATTAGAGTCGACCATATCATCCACTGTATTTCAATAATATAGGAGAATTTTCACTTCTTTAAGAAGAACTTCCTTCGTAACAACAATGAGATTAGTGTTCTCCAGTCACCCACTTGTCTGTAGAAGCCTAAAAGACAGGATACCGCATCTTGTCACTTCTTTGTGTGTGATAGTATCAGTTCACTTGTTGCTGTGCAGTCAGGCACATCGGTCGTTTGACGCGCGTCCTGTCAAAAAGGGTCTAAAAACACCATCTAACATGGCAGCAGAAATGAAGTGGTGGCCGTACAAGGAGTGCAATATTCGAGCATTTCGTCACCACCGGTCATTCTATCTCAACAAATGCCCTCCTCAAAGTTATCTACAAAGTCAAGAACAACCTGTCAAAGAAGATACTTTTCCGTCTTCTTTGCGTTGCAGAAGCCCTGTCCATTCAGTTAAGAGAACCAGAAGTGTGCACTCAAAAGAAAATTATTCAGCTATATCTACTGTTTATGAGTCTGACATTCAAAGGTGACACCATTTCGGAATTGATTAGAAATCGTTTATCTAAATGTATTAAACGCACTTTTCCTGCACCTGAATCGCAAATAGCTTTTGCCAGCCGAAATATGATTAGATAATGCATCAAGGATAGATTACCGCTTTTGTCCACGTCCATGTGTATTTACTCTTTTACCTGCTCTTGTAAAGCTGTTTATATTGGACGTTGTAAGCGTAATCTCCGAAAACGTGTAGCTGAACACTATCCAGTCTGGTTAATGAAAGGCGAACGTAGAACTGCGAAGTCGTCTATCTGTGATCACCTTTTAGAGTCAGGTCATTTAGCCTCAATTGATTCATCTTTCAAAGTTATCTACATGGCAAAATCGAATCGATCCAAAAGTTTACGTTTTCTCCACTTATGCATAACCGAAGCTTTAGCTATACATGAACAGAAACCTGAATTATGTGTTCAAAAACGTTTTGTCAAACCCCTTTCTTTACCTTGGTCACAGTAATGTTCTTTCTAGTTTTTACTTTATTGTATTTTACCACTTGAATTCTTTCCACTTCACTTCACATTTTCATTCTTATCGTAATCGTACTCTTAATTTTTTAAAATTTTTAGACAACACTTGACATTTTTAAAATATTTTGTTTTCAATTCACTTATAAAACAATCTTTATTAATTTTGTTATTTATCCACTTCAACTCTACCCCTTATAACATTTTAATTATCGTTATTCTTATCACTTATATATGTATATTGACTGAGCAATTATTAAGTGCCACTTAATAACCTTTTTTCTGTAATATAAATACGACTGTACAGCTTGAAAATGGAGTCGTTGAAAAGAAATTTCTTCACTGAACAAAAAAACTGTATTTCTACTCTCATGTTAACAACTGTGTTCATTTGAATTAACTTTTGGTTGTTTATTTGCTTTATCTAACTACTTAAGACTCCTACGTTATTCCGTATTTCATTTTGCTTCTATGTACACCCTGAACACAAATATTTCATCAAATTACTCACATTATCACGTAACCCTTCTCTAACAATCGTTTGTGACAACTCATCACCTCTTTCACTACCCTCTTATATCAACATCCGATTCCTCTGAACGCTTTCTGTATCACCTAAATTCCACCAAAATCTTACTAACTGTATTTTCGCCTGACAAATTTTAACAAACCACATATATACGATTGTACAGCTTGATAATAGATTCGTTCAAAAGAATCTCTTCACTGAATTACTTGTTTTAAGTTGAATGTCCCCACACATACAAAGTAACCATGTATAAATTTGCGATTGTACAGCTTTGAAAATGAATTCACCGAAAATAAACTCTTCGCTGAACTACTGGTTTTCTCTCTATAAATGAGGAATACACCATGATAAACGTGTTTCGCGTTTACCATCGTGTTCGAGAGAGCAGTATCTGGCTATGTAGACCACAGTATTCCAAAATCCTGAAGTCAATTGCATACACACTCAGACAACTGAGCGTCTTCTTCAAAATATTCTGTGGATTCGTCTACGTGGAGATTATTTTTCACTCCGTCTAGATAATCAAGGAGATCAAATAGAAAAGCACAACCGAGAATCAAGCAAATTCATCTGTGATTATCGTCAGAAGGATAAGTGGAATTAGTTAATTTGACGCGGAAATGATTTTTCACTACAATCAAAATGATCGTCGTCACTGATGTAGAGAACTCCACATCGATTCGTTCAAACAACTAAATTTCATAATTATCAGTAAAAAGTTTGAACATTGTGGATTAGATTTGATTCGAATCAAACAATTCCAACAGTGGTGTGAACACAGGCAGTAATTTTGCTCGAAATATTACCAATAACAAAACTTATCATTGTGTGTAAACTATTGAAATATAATTATACTTTATTTGAACTAAATTTCATCTTTATTCAACCTTATCGTTGATATTCGGAAAATGTCAGTATAAACAGTAGAAGTCCAGATATTTTAAGATGGAAGCCATCCTTCTCAATAGTGATCATAATCAATGTTCACCAGCCCATACATAAAAATAACGCACGATACCTGCTTCATATCGTACGATGAAACTGCATACATAGACCGGAATTATTTCTGTGATTTCAGGTCAAGTTCATGCGTTGTTTGTTTAATAAAAATTTTTCAGTTCTACTAATTATTTGTCTATTAGAAGTTAATTAACATAATGAGAATTTTTGGCAAGGATATTATGTAGTGTTGAGGAGCAGTAGAATGCGTGGTTCAACCAGTCTTGTGAATTTTCTGAACTGTCCTACGGATTTACTACACGCATAACATATGAAACACTGCCTTCATTCAATCATTCGAAAATGGCTACACGTAGTTTTCTTGTTGTTTATGCCTATCTAGATCCCCACATTTTTGCCATGTTTGTGTGTTAATGAATTCGCGAAGGAATACCTTTCAAGAGACAGTCAACGATGGTTTGGATTCATTCACTATGTTTAAAATTTTCTTGATTCTTATGGTTAAGTGGATGTAGTGCCGAGTGATTTGTACACAAAGAACTTTGCAAAATATTTTGAAGGACAGATTTCAAAAAAACAAATTTTCATATAACTTTTCTCTGATCACATCAACAATTTGACAAATAATTGTTCGTGAATATTTTACATCATGTTGTTAAAGTATAAAATGGTTTACAATCGCCTCTGGTTCTATGTTTGAGACGTGTGTGGAGGGTTGCGTATGAAGAGGATGCTCTCACTCTGACACGAAGGTATTCTCCATTTCTTCTTGGATGTTCAGGTGTCTGTTCACAATAATATTAGTGAGTTGACTTGGCGAAAGCCCACATGTCCTACCAACAACTCTCAGTGCTCACCAACACCCACTAGAGCCTCTAATTAGCGCAACAGGGAGGTTTAAGTAAGGTGTACAAGGACTGATAAGAATTAACCAACTGTTAAAGGAGATCTTCTTGCCCTCTTTACGCTGATGATTAGACGAAATATCCTTTGGGTAATTACATTGGTCTGGGTAGGGCAGGAGTGATTAGAGGGAAGTCATAGGTGTGGGAATAAGATTAATTTAAACGTCTGAATAGTAAAGTATGAGGACGATTAGTTTTTTCACACTTCCGTCCTCACTAACTTCTCCAGACCTGTCAGATGTAAAAATTATAAAGATCAAATGAGAGAAGTCAGAGAGAGTTTGAAGAAAGCCGCTTCATGCAGAAATGAGACTTCAATTTGTCTGCTAAATTTGAGTCAATGAAAGGCGAAGTGGAAGTGTTCATGAGTAAAATAATAAATACCAAACAGAAGACAGACAAGAAGGTACAGAATCCATGGAGTATTTCAAGTCAGGCGAATGCCATATAACCACTAGACCTGACACTCAGATACTGAATAATTTAAACCTTGTCGAAGAAATGAGCACCTCACTAGTTCACTGTTTCCACTTTGGATTTGCGTTTCTCATTAAATAATGATTTCAATAGGGCTATGGAGTGCCGAAGTGTTAAGTCGCCGAAGTATGCCT
The DNA here is from genome assembly GCA_944472155.2 of Trichobilharzia szidati. Classification (NCBI taxonomy): domain Eukaryota; kingdom Metazoa; phylum Platyhelminthes; class Trematoda; order Strigeidida; family Schistosomatidae; genus Trichobilharzia; species Trichobilharzia szidati. The sequence continues at coordinate 3,150,939 of OX235271.1, read as the reverse complement.
AACCTTGTGTATTCAATCTAATCTTTCGGTCTATAACCCATACTTGAAGCTTTCATGCGTTAGTGAATATTTGTGAGCAGATTGTTCTTCTACGTTCTTGTTTGTCAACGTCAGATTGACTATTCCATTTATGCATTGAATGGCCAATTATTTTCATGGATGTCGTATGACTAGAGGTAGTCAGAAATAGCGTAAAAGATAATAATAATAATAATAATGATTTACTTTATTCCAAAAACAGTACTTGTGATACAGAATGGCATTTTCAGCATTAATCACAATATTGCATCTAATTTCCTCAAATTATAAATAAAATTAATCACACAGAAAATTTTTCCACATTTACAATAGGGGTGATATCAAAAAAAACATGCAGCATATAAAGTAGAAACAATAATGATAGCAGCTAAGGTAATGATAATAATAATACAAGTGGAAATTGCTGTGGGTTTGTTTCACACAGTATTGTCGATGCGGTATACAAATCCTTGCATGATTTAAAAATATTGAATATTATGTTCTCTTTACATGATATGATGAGGGGAAAAACAAAGATTACAGCAGTCATAGAGATAAGTTGGTGTTTGCAGTTATGAAAGTAAAAACAAAGAATCAACAGGACCATAAATATAATAGAAATAATAAAAGTAAAACTTGAAGGTATATAAGGATGGATAGATGGAGAAGATTGTTTATTTACTAGATGAAGAAAGGTTAGTCAATTCTTGCCTGACGCTATTTTCATCACATAAAATACGTGCCAAGTATGGTATCATAGAATTTGTATACATAGACGTGCAAGCATACAGTTTTCTGAAGTTACTGCTTGTTCTACCTGAGGGGATGCAAGGTGAAAGCTGAGGGTGAAGTGGATGCTCCATGTCAGACAAAATCCCTTTAGCAAATTTACTACACGAAGTCAAGTGCCTATCGACAACGACATTAACTATGTGGTCCACTGGGACACCACTCATCCTACTGACAGTCTTCAGCATTCTACGAATTGTGACACAGTGCTTTTAAAGTAAACCAGGAAAGAATAAGGGTGAACAATAACGAAGAATAGGTAGGATGCAAGAGTTTATGAACTGTAAGAGGAGGGATTGAGTTTTACCCCAGTGCCTTAACTTCTTCTGAATGTAAAATGTCAGGCGGAATATTTTACTGGAGATCGCTGAGACATGGGAAGACCAGGAGAGATCAGAAGAGAGAATAATTCCAAGATACTTAATTTCTGATTTAGTTCCTATATCATTGTCATCAATCTTACAACTGTCATGAGAATCGACGGCTTCTTTTAACTGTCGTTTACATCTTAAGCTGAAATTAACAGTTTGACATTTAGAAGGATTCAGTTTAAGACCGTTAGACTCAGACCATTTACTGACTACCGACAGAAAGCTATTTATTTTGGTACAATCTAGCTGGGAGTTAACAGCCATTGAAACAGTTAAGTCATCAGCGTACTTCACAAAGTTTATTTCATCAGACTGAGGTAAGTCATGTAAGAAGAAAGAAAAAAGAAAAGGAGAAAGGACAGCGCCTTGAGGGACACCAGCTTCAGTACTCAACGAAGTGGAAGACTTCCCTTTATACACGATGTACTGCTTTCTTTCTGAGAAATAAGAATGTAACCAGTTAACAGCCCAACATTCTGTTTGACTTGCAGCAAGTTTATTTAATAAGATGTCTCTAGGGACCGAGTCAAAAGCAGATGTATAGTCTAGGAAGGCACAACGAACAAATTTACCCCTTTGTCTAGACTGGAAGCAATGTTATGATATAAGACGGCAGCTGCATCTAAAGTGCTTCTACTGTGCTTATAGGCAAATTGTTTTGGGTCATTAAAGGATTTAAGAGAGGGTACAAGACTAAGTAAAAGTAGTTTCTCCATAGTTTTCAAAAAAGAAGAGTTAATAGCAATGGGTCAAAATTTGACACATACTCCAGTAGACGATTTAGGTATGGGTACAACTTTAATGTCTTTCCAAACGGCAGGCACAATATTACTGGAAAAAGATTTGTTAAACAGATCAGTGAGAGGGTGACACAGGATATCAGTTTATTAAAAAAATAATACTAGGTACATAATCTGAACCAAGACTCTGAGAAGGGTTCAGATTTTTGAGGCACTTTTGAACATCATTTGTGTTAAAACCTGGAAAGGGCCTATTATTAACACTAGTGATACTGGGATGCATGGAATTCGAGGGAGAATAAATAAAAGACTTATTAAGAGTACATACATCAGAAGAATACGGAATATTGTCCATCTGCTTACCACCAGTGATTTCCTTAAATAGTTTCCACATATTTGAAGCATTTTTGCAGGATATGAATTTCCGGTTATATATATATATAACATTCAATCTCTGCATTTCAGACTTGATAAGGAAGTTAGTTCTTTTTACACCACTTTTATTTTTCATTTTGTACACTTATGTTGACAACATTGAAGGTAGGAATTATGAATGAATTATGAACGCTCAATCGTGTCAATTACTTGTTTAATCACACTCTATCTCATATTCCTAATGACTGCATATTCCAGCTACAATAAAATGACAATCCGAATAAATGTCAATCTTTCGCGTAATACCAGCGCACTCAGGACACTGTCTGATGGAATTCCGACTTGTCTACACGGAATATTGTATTCTGACATCCGTGCAATGTTACTGTGGAGCCTCATGAATAGTTTATTAATAGGAATTAACGTGAAACATTCCTGCTGACAATATGCCATAATGTGTTTAGTGTTGAACTGTCGCGAATAAAAATTCCAGCTTCAGCTGCAGATTAGTAAGTCTAATTCAAGTTGTCGCAAAGTGGGCTGACTCCACGAATGTGCTCATCCGCGATGTACTGCGAGTGTGCTTTCTTCATGTGGACGCCATCATATGAATTCTGCCTACTATTTGGATTGAAGTGTTTCTGCAGATCGATAGATTTCATTACACCTATCAGATTCCACTGATTCATTATATGAATCACCCGACATTATTAGAGGTTGTTTCACTCACCAATCACAACACTCACAGTCTTCCACAAATGAATGATGAAATCGTGATTATTGTAATCAACCAATTACAACAATAACTGTGACTTTTGGTTGTGGTATAAATAAGCGAACGGAAAGTCAGTTGCCATAAGAAGATGGTCTACTTTGCATACAGCCATTTAGCTTTCGTCACTCTGTTGACATTTGCAGCCGTAAATGCAGGTAAGCATTTTTTCAAGAGATAGTATATTTGTGGCTTATTTCCGCACGACGTGTTTGCCTTATTCACTGGAACTGCTGAATAGTTTGTTGCTTAATCTCATGGGTCATTCTCTCTGGTTGAGCCTTTATTCCATAATGGTCAGTTTTGTGTTTTGCTTTCATCTCAAATTCATCTTGGTTAGTACATGGTGACCAGCAGAATAACCACCGAGACGTTTTTCAACTTAATTTTGACTCGGAAACTGTGTATATTAACAGTTGCACAGTGACACGTTATCGCATTTCGATAATGTGTCAGTCTAAAATTTCCTAAGATTTCAATAGCTTGAATACACACTTTGTGATGATGATTTGTTTTTGGACTGCAATTATATACATAAAGTGCTCAAGAGGAGTTTGATGCATTTCAAGTGAAGAAATTGTTCTAATAATTCTCAGCATTCTAAAACGTCTCCTCTGTATAATAACAGTCGTTTGCATTTCTTCTTGTGAATTCAAGGTCAATCGTGGAATAAACAGAGCATCACAAATATGCTTTCTACTACCAACAGTAAGCACATTTTCAATGCGTTTTATTCGATTTTATAATTTCACTTGAGAATTCATTGACTTGCATTCGGTGATCTTACCTCTGTTAAGTTAATTCGATTAATTTCCTTGAAGAAGTTTGGACCAGATTGTCGAACGAAACGTTGGAATTAATCATTTCAATTTGGCTGAGATTTTACAAATATAACTATATAGATCTTACTTCCTGTTTGACAACTCATACAAAATATTCTCGTTTCCTTACAGACAATATACACGGAGTCAAGTGGATAGTGGATGACGCAGAAAAGGCAGTACAAATTCGTAAACGTGAGTAATGTTTCAACGCTTACCGAAATATGCCATGAATTATGCTTTCGAATTTATTACTACGATGACATCAATATTTCATTTCGTCCTCTATGGAGCAGATAGTAACTGAAATGAAATACACAACTCCACATGCTTTTAACATTCAACGCTTTCGCTTTTCTGTTTTCTTAGACAAGATTCTCAGTCAAAATGCAAGCTTACAAGGAGATTTACAAAAGTGTAAGCAAGTTGAGTTTTTTGAAATGATGGAGGATCTGTTTTAGATATGAACTGCCTGAGAACTGCATACAAATACATTTGGGGAGAGGTCGCAATAGACAGTGAGTTCTACCAAATTCCCTTAATTCGAAATATCATTTTATTCATGAAATTTGTTCACTACATTGACTATTCATTTGATAAATCTGAAGTTGGTTTCGTGATACACTCCCTGTTGATGATTTGCTTCCTCACTCACTGATCATTTCATTATTTACGCTTATGCGACAGCCATGAGATGCATGTTTGAAATTTTGTTAACTGAAAATTGATCTGACATGCTGAATATATAAACTTCTTTCTAACTTTCCCAGAAATCGCAGACCGCCTGGACAATGGTAAGCTAAATATTTTGAATCATTTCTGTACTTACTTAGCGTCATAATTATTCCTCGTCAACATTCTGACTAATAGTCTTCTTCTGGCATATATCAGCGCTCTACCATCACAACTGTTACTATTTCAGTCCTGCCTTTTATTCGCTAACATAAAATAAAGATGGAGAATTTCCTCATGCACGTGACATGAGTAGGTGCTCGACGACAGTTGTTCGACTGATGTATTTCTCATATTTCGTATATTATCTGACATTCCGTCAACTGGTAAACATAATTTATTCGTCTTAAATCTGATTGTATTTACCTTTAACATGCATAAATGTGCATTATATTGAGAAGAACAGAAATAGGTTGACATGTGTGACAATCATTTATTTACAGAAAATAACTCCAAATTCGACAAAAATGTGAACTGTAGCCGACAAGTAGCCGTACAATATTATAGTAAGTAGCACTGTATTACGCTAACCAGTCCGAATTGTTTCGTCTGTGTTCAAAAGCGATTTTCGAAATTCCAGTTTCAACATAACTATTGTAAATTTGAGTTAATAATCAAACTGTGTTTTACTCTTACTCACCCTTGGATAGAGATGAAGCAGACGTACCCTTTAAACAACTGTTTCAAAAATATGCCTTCAGCGCCCCACGAAGGTATTCGTTTGTTCCTTTATTTTTACATTCTTGATGAAATGAATAACATTTTCACATTCATTTAAGACGAGGGTATATTTTTACATGTCACAATACTTTCATCATGATCTGAATTCATGAACATCCACCTCTTAGTGTACGATAGTCTGTGATGAGTATTTACCAAGAGTCAGGTAATAATGTCTGAAGGAGGATGAACACGTTTGGTGTTCAGAATGCTTTTGGGCGTCTACAAATGCAACTGTTGAGATAATGTGATTGTGAATAGAAATACACACAAAAAAAGACTATTTGTTGAACGTGAAACTGATCGAGTACTAATATAACGACGACATGATGACTGAATTTTGAAAGTTGTGCATTCTTAACATAATGCAAGTAGATGAGTTTGTAGAGTAGTCAGCTGGTTGAATCTGTGCGCCACAAACAGACTGTTTTGCATCATTTCATGTCGCATAATTTCGAGTTTCAACGTCGTTTTATGATTGTGAGATATTCACTCTGCAAAATATTCATTCATGAATCATTTCAGATCTGCATCAACTGAATAGGCTAACCCGAATACTATTCGACCACAAGCACTGGGTTAGCATTGAAGTTTGTGAGTTCATTTTCTCTGTTTGATTAAACTTCACAATTGAGCATTTCTGTGCGGGAACAGTGTAAAGGTTGTGATTTTGTTGCGCGGATAGTCAGTGCCTATCTAATTTTAGTTATCAGACAAACGTAGTGATGGACAACAGACCTTTTCACTGGTCGATTCAAATATTTATCAACCTTTCTTATCACTTCTAGTTTTCAAGAATCTATACGAAACCCAATTGAAAGAGTTGTGAGGTGAGATTTATTTTACATTATATTTACACATTATAGGATACGAAGGTCTGTTATCGGGTTAGTGACGCACGAAATGTTAGTCAGTCTGGATGGAGGATGATGAGTGAGCAAAGAACAACACATGATGCAGAAGTTCACCGCAACAATTAGATAATATTTTTCATCATCGACTATTCTACTATCTTTCGGTTCAAATACTGTTTATTGAACGTGTGGTTCAAATGACAGCCTCGAATACTCCTGTTTAATCGAATGGTGAAATCATCATGAGTGTTGTTGTAGGTTGCCGTAATCACATTCTCCAATGATCAGTATCGTAGCGGATCACAATAGATGGTATGGTGAATGTATGACAATACACGAGCGCATTTCAGAAATGTCACTGAGGCTATGCAAACAAGCTGGTGAAATTCACACAACCCATACTGAACAAGTGAAATGCAGCAAGTCAATTCCCTCGAAAAATGATGGATATGGAAACCATCACTCACTGAAAATATTCGGAATTCTCGGATTCTATGAATAAGCGCACAGATCACCAACAATCATCCTCCTCCCCACAATTAGCCTTTCTCGATTATTTCATCACTAGTCTTTCATCCAATAATATTGCTAACTGATTTTATTCTCCTACAGGCTATTGAAGACAAGTACCAGGATGAATGTAAAAGTTGGTGTAACACTGAATACATGTAGATTGTAGAAACTTTCGTAAATTTTTCATTTTCAATTTAATTAATTAAATAAATATTTCATCTGCTACATCGCTTTCTCTTCATGAATTCACACTTCATTCAAGCGCTGATTGTGTTGTGCTTTGGCGGTAGACGTCAAGTTGAGTGGAGAACATGTTTTTAAACTAGCTGCTTATCGACTAACATAACGAGGGCGTAGCATGATCAAAACGTTTCCTAGGAATCCCAGTAATAATAGTTATACTAAGAGTAATTTCAAAATACAAATATAATTCCACTTCTCATTATGGATATGTGTTCCAGATGGAACATTAAGATTCAAGAGCACATCCTCATTTCAAACCCATCGCTACAGTCCTTTCTAACTGCAAAAGTAGTAATACCGATAAAACCCATTTATTCCAAACAAAATGAGTTCCTAGCGTGTTCTAAAATATTCCATCCCATTTCCTCGTTACATCACTCATCAAATGTGAATGTACATACTATGATGTTGATATTATCAGCAATGGGAAAATAAATCTAAAATTAACACATATGCTGACAGGAATATATTTAGGATAGCTGAAATAAACGGTGGCGTTTATTTCTTGAAAGCATTCTCAGGAAATCAGCAGATTCATGTCTAACACATCTCGCGTCTCTCACATGAAATTCCAGTCAAATAAGCTTTCATCGAACTAGTATATTATGTCGTCTGAAGATATAGTCTATTGCAGTTGCTTGTATTACCACATGAGGAGATGTAATAGGATATTTGTAAAATGAGGAGAGAGCTGTGATTCTGACAATAGGATATTCGCCAATTTCTTGCCTGAATTGAAGCGCCTGCCCGAAACAATATTACAGCGTGTACGTACGAGAAGATGCATCGGCGACACAGCAGTAGACTGCTTGCCAACCACGCTTCATGTGATCCGGCGTTCGATCCCCTGCCACGGACGAACTCGTTCACCTCGCCAAGACAGTAATAAAACTGGCAAAGAGGGAAGGTTGGGCATGAGGCTAGCAACTCAATCCTGTAAAACGAATTACCACTGCTAAAGAAACGTGAAGCCTCTATCTTGAAGTCCTGTGTTCCACTGGCAACGTAGAGGAATTATAAAGACGTATAGGAAGGCTGCATACACGCTTCCTACAGCTTTCGGCGCCCCTTACTTTGTCACAAAGTCATAGTCACGTAGTGGAGGTGAGATCAAATGAGAGAAATGTAAGAGGGTGGGAAGTTAGTATGCAAGAGTAAACAGTTTATCAAAGTAGATGTTGATGGATTGTGATAACATATTCATATAATTATTAATATTCCCTTTGCTTCCGAGTGGAAAGAAGCGCTTCAACTACACTTCAACACTATTTCCTACTTTCTGCCATCCTCTTCACCTGGGTACACTGTTGCCCATGATCTCCATTCTTACGATCACCTTCATGTCACCTTCACACAGACGGCTCACTAGTTGCTCATATTTCGGATTACACTCGACCAATCGTCTGGCGCGATGACATTCGAAGGCCTCCTTAATTTATGCTCAGTCTATCTCCATTTTCTCCCAGCCAGGATTTCTTGTCACTAATTATCTCTGGCCGGGAGTTCGAACTTCAGTGCGGAGCCAGCGAAGTAAGGTGTCGATAAAAGTCTGCAAACTGTTGTGAATCCCTTACGTTACTTGCTGGCCACGTTTCTGACCCGTTTAGAAGGCATTGTTGTTGAAAATGCGACCCATGTTCCCGAAACTTAAGCGAAGTGCACAAGATTTCGAAACTCGTTTTATGTCGATGAAGGCGTATCTTGCCTTACCTTCCTGATTCTGGCTTGATTTTACATTTTCATCCGTTCCGTGAAAATGTTATTTGAAAAGACGCTTCCCAGCCAGATAATTGAAGGAGGTAACTTCTGTTAAGTCTCTCCTGTTGATGGTGATTGATGCTGGTTGTTCTCGTTGTTGATTGGTTATCTTCATCACCTCTTTCTTCTCTGTGTTCACCTGGAGTCCTGTTTCCGATGCCTCTGCAGCCAGTTTGTTGCTTTTCGCCTGCAAATTTTTTAAATTTGTGTGACATCAGGCATATATCATTCACGCGCGAAACCCACTTCTTCCAGAATCTTCTGATCAAATGTCGAGTCTATTCCAGTTTCCTCGCTCCATGTACACAGTCTGACGCATAATCCAATAAACGCCAATTGTGATTATGATCGAGGAAAATAGGCAGCCAGCCTTGTCTTACTCTTCTGTTCACTTCGATCGCCTCGCCGAGTTTTCCTTTCTAGATTGCCTGACACGTGGCAATGTCATATAGCTAGCTGCTGAATACGGCTCATGAGGACTTGAGTAATGCACGTCGTAGAAACTGTCTAAGCAGTTACCTCCTCAAAAGTGATCACATTTGGGTAGAGGTTTGACTGCCATTCTGTTCTATGCTTTGTTCTGTGATGATGATTTGTAGAGTTGCAGTTTGATCAGCACATGAACGTAGCTTGTTCTAGGCTTGCGGATTTCTAATTCCAGTGCATCTTTTGTTCTCTCCAGCATGATGTCACTCCGTATTATATAACGCGTGGAGAAGACCATGATTCTACATCAGTTTGCGCAGACTGATGCCTGAGGTGGCCTTCTTTGGCAGCTAGACATGGTAGCCTGCCTTACTTCGAAATCTTTTGGATTAGTCGCGTGAGCACAACCATCACAGTCTCTGAGTCCTTTTCAGTGGTTCGGTTTGTGGAAATTCCATTTGGTCCTGCCTTCCTCCTGACTGCGTCTCAGTAGCTTGATCACATTGAGTTTTCTGCTTTCGTTGGAGGATCTGTGTCAAGTGACAGACAATTGTTTGCGTACTGTCGCTGTTTTTGTTGTTGTTGGTGGTGATGATATTGCTGATTCTTTACAGTGATCAGCCCATTGTCTTATTTGTTTCTCCTTCTTGGTAACCAGGTTCCTCCGAACATCTTTCATTGGTCTCATCAACTGGGTAGATCCTTACCCGGGTAGACATCCGGTTATCTGATATGATCTCCTGAAGAATCTTCTACCTGTGGCCTGCCTGCATGCATGCTTGTTCTGCTTCAGCCGCTGGCCAGTGTGTTGTAGAATTGTCACTAGTCCTTCCTAGCACTTTTCTTCTTCTAATTCAATTCTTTCCTTATTCAGTGCAGTGTACATTGAACTCAGCTTCTCCTTCTCATGTCCATCTTTGCATTCAATCATCTTCTTTCTCTCACCATCTTCCTCTCCTCTCCTCTCCTCGATTACATTTCAGTCAAGTGTCCGTTGAGAAGCATTCCATCTCTTTTCTTGTTTCCTCTTTCTTTTTGGAACAGTTGTGCACATTTCCTTGAACATCACCTCCATATGGTGAGATCCAATGTTCCTCCACGCAGATTTCCGCAGGGATGCCAAGTAGTATCTCAGATTCTGCTTTGCTCCGATCTGTAGAGAATGCATTCCTGAGTTTCTGATTGTTCAACTTGTAAAACAGTGGTCTGTCTCCAGTTGTTTTGAAGGACGTCACCCTCACATTGATGTTTCGTTGAGCTGGATATTGGTCTGATCTCACATTTGACCCCATTCCTGAATTTGCATTCAGTGTGCTTTATCTCCACTTCATAGAAGAGCATTGAGTAGAAATCAAGCTAGTTTGTTGTGTGTCGTTCAGGTGAAATCCATGTCACTTTGCGTATATACTTGTGTTTGTCCATTACTGTTTGTAGAAATCTGTGGAAATCTTCCTTCTCTGGTTTCGCGTTGGCTGTTGCATTTGCTTATTGTGACTTTCTTTCTTTTTTCAATTACTGAGTGAAATACACAGTGTAAGCAACACACCACGATTTTACTCTCGCTCTTTTCATCCCGTCTTATTTAGGCAACTGAAATTTGGAGTATCAGCATTCATTTCTTCACAATAACACAGACTCCAAATCACTGGCGAACAGCTGTATCTAACAGATATCAATCTGTGGTCAAATCCAATCCCCACGGCAAACGAACTCTTGAAAGTCGCCATTTTCTTTAACACAAGAATTTACGCTGTGGATATGTTCATCCAAATACCATAATTAGTTGTTATAATTTCCCCTTGGTTTTGGAAACTGCTAAACCATACACACGATGAATACAAGTGAGTGGAAACTGTAGTGAATGTATTTTGACACATTAAAATTAACAGAGTGCCCTGTTAGCATAGCGGTTAGGACGCTCGCTGACCGTGCACATGGTCCGGGGTTCGATCCCCGGATGGCCGATGCACTCCCTTACCTCGCTAAGCCAGAAATAATGCTGGTGAACAGAAAAGGTTGGTCATGTGGCTAGCAACCCCATCCTGTAAAATAAACACTGCTACAGAAACTTCAAGCCGCTAGCTTGAAGCCCTATGTTCCACTGGGGAACGTGAAGGAAAAAAAGGAATAAACAGTAGCTACTCATGGAGAATGTTTCGAAATCGGTATTATTTGTCATCACATAACATTCCAGTTATGTCAGTGTTACTGGCAATTCATGGTGAAGGCTCAGTTGCAATCCATATAACCAATTGATGTCCTTTTAGTTATATTAAGAAGTCCAGTTCTATCCGAAATTAGAAAGTCGCCTACTTAACGAAGTAACTGGTTAACTAGCTGCTCCACAGCCTGCAAATATACAGAAACTCGGTCACCAAGACAGCATACAGAAAAATGCACACAGAAATATAAAAACACAATTACAGGCTTCCGCAATTATCTCACAGTAAGGTAACATTTTTTTATTTTTTTATTTATTTTTATTTTGATTTACAGCTTGATTCCACACCGTATTTGCAGTACAAGTATGGAACTTTCAGCATGGATATCGGTAGCCCAAATTCAGGCCGACCATAGATATCGGGTATGCGCCGGCGGGTGATCGAACCCCGGACCATGTGCATGGTCGGCGAGAGTCCTAACCACTGTGCCACCGACGCACAAACAGAATTTTATTTAGATGAGTCTATATGTATAATGTCAGTGATATAGTTTGCATGTGTCAGAAATTCGAATGATTTTGAGCAAGGTTGACTGAAGAAGAATGATAAGAGTTTGATGCATTCAGGAGTTGATAAATGTCCAATGCGTTTTGAAATCCATGAACGATTTTCACTCAAACACAGAGAGTACACAGTATTCGGTTTTCAGCGTCTTCAAGACCCCAACCAGACAGTCTACAACATCCTACGTGGCTGAAACCAACGCTTACAGGATTCGCTAAATTACAACACACTGTGATTTGACTGCTCCCTACTCTTTTTTAAAACCAAATCCGATGCCAGCGGTTAGGGGATAATCCAGCAGAGATGCCCTGGCATGGTATTGGTAAGAGATGTCGCAGCGATTTCACTCTATTCCGAATGAACTCCAGCTTTCCTTCTGTTTCACATAATACTTGTATCGAATTTATTCGAATATCAAAATACTCTTGACTCATGTGCATTAACGAAGCATAAAAATTATGTGAGTACCTTGATATGATAACCAGCAATAAATTATGCGCATAATATCACCAGTATATAGCACTGGATCACAATGTGTCACCTAATGAAAATCAAATCGCGATTTTCACATTCTCTCTACATCCTTACTCACTGACAGTTCACCTCTGCAAATCTGTCCTACTCAAAAGTTACCAACGTCAACTATTCCTCACCTCATAATGTGAAACATCATTTCACTTGGACAAATTCATTTCAGATTGACGAAAGAGCATATCCGAGCTACTTCTGTCCAATGCATTATACACGCAAATAATAGAAGGATGAGTGAAACCACCTTGGATGGTATTTCTGGCCTCATATTTGTGAGTACTCGCAGAACCAGACGTTTTCAATTTTCCACTCTATATGCTTCTGTTCATACTACTTTTACATCACATTACAGTAGAAAGAAAATTTCTTGTGAGCAGCGTGAGAATTAGTTGAAGTTGTTTTCATTATCATAATTATTATTATTCTTACTTTACTATTTTTAATTTTCTCGTATGATTTTTCTCCTGTTACTCTGATTCCTCTCAAGGTCACACGTGCTCATTATCTTCACATTCCATTGTGTGAAATACAACAGTGAGAGTAGACAAATTTTACTGTATGAGTAGGCTGAGTATCTACTAATTCCCAGGAATAATTGAAACTACTCTTTGTAATTGTCTTATGTTAGTTTTGAAAGTAGCATCGTGTTTTCCAGTTTTCATCGATTTACTCACATCGCTCAGTTCGACTGCAAGAGATACATTCAAATGACTTCTTCTTTTGGCTTCATTTCTCAATGACGGCAGCCATAATCATGAACTGTTATGATGAAACGGTGTTGTGATAATATTTGAAATACGTTTTGATTTTGTGAGAAGTATCTATCTGATTCAGTGTATGTGAGCACAATGTGATATGCTTGCATTAGCCAGTCGCAGATGTACAGTTCAATGGTGTTTCACAAAAGTCTTTGAAATGGCTCATGAATGTCATGTGTCAGTGTCAGTTGGTATCGAATTGAACATAGTTCGGCTGATGGGTAGATGCTGAAATATGTTTCACCAATTTACTTCGGTTATCGTCACTTGCAAGTAGTGAGTATTCAGTATTGTTCTAACGGAGCTCAATCTTCAAACAGTTAACAAATTTTCTAGTGATGGCCTGCTTAAAACTTGGGCTACCAAAATTTTCCGTCACTTATATTGCATCAGATTTCTTGGATTTATTTTGTTTTAATTACTCAATTATGTGTCCAAATCGTGTTACTTACTCTCGCGATTATTTCAATTGTTTTCAACTGGATAATTTACGAGTATATAATAACCTTAAAAAAAAAGCATCACGGTGGCAGGTAAAGATCCTTAAAGTGTACTCCTATGCATCAGATGACTGTTCCTGTGATTATGAGCACTAATTGCAGGTCATTATCGAACAAGATTAATCACTTGGATTCTCTATTATATTCAAATATTTATCGTGATACAGGTGTAATAACGCTTCAGGAAACTTGGCTACACGACTCATATGATGATAATTTAATCTTACTAAATCGTTTCAATATGTACAGACAAGACCGAAGCAGTGCGAGGAAGAATCCAGGTGGTGGTGTTGCTACTTTCATCAATTCTCAGTGGTCTGTTGCCAACAACGTCTGTTTTAAATTCTCAAATGTTAATATTGACTGTATAACTGTCAAATGTCGGCCTAAACACCTATCTAAATACAAATTCATTTATATCACGAATATTTATATCACACCTTGTTGTAGCGCTTCAGAATTATCTATGCTTGCTGATGAATTCACTATTTTCGCTGTCACCTCTTTTGGTAACTCCCTGTCCATAGTGACAGGTGATTTTAATTCATGTGACTGCAGCTTTCTCACATTGATCAGTCTTGAAAATGTTGTTAACTTTCCCACCAGACTGGATAATTCCCTTGATCTTGTATTTATCAATGACTCCGGAATATACGAAGCTCGTAAAAGAGCCCCACTGTTTAACTCAGATCATTGTATTGTACGGGTTTCACCTAAAATTTACTCAAGAGAACTTTTTCACACCTTTCCAAGAACACTGTACATGGATGTTACTCTATGGAGAATGTTCAGAACCTCAGAAGCATGCTCAAAGATGCAAGGTGGGACCTGTTTAAAGAAGACTCTCTTGATGACACAATCTCTAGTATTACAAGTTATCTCAAATTTTGTCTTGACACCTGTTGTCCCAGAGAAACGCTCTTCATCGGATTTGACCGTTTCTCCTCCCCTCAACTTAAAAAGCTTCGCAGACAGAAAGAAAAATTATATAAAATGAAGGATAATGCTGGTTTGAAAAGAATAAACATCTTAATAAAGTCCGAAATGCACAGATTGAATTCAATTTACAACCAAAAGTTTATGTCCTGTAAAAAAGCGTCTAACATATGGAAACTTTTCAAAGTAATTACTGGTGGTAAGCAGATGAACAGTATTCCTTATTCCCTTGACGTTTGCACACTGAACAAGTCCTTCATACATTCTCCCACGAATGCCAAACTTTCTAGTGTTACAAGTATTAATGAAACCTGCTTCACAGGATTTAGTACAAATGATGTTCTAAAATGCCTCCAGTCTATGAACCCTTCTTGTTGCCTGGGTCCGGATGGTTTGCCTAGTGTTATCCTTACAAAGTGTGCAGATATCCTGTGTTATACTCTCATGGACATGTTTAAATGATTCTTTTTCCAAAAATGTCGTGCCAGCCGCTTGGAAGGACATAAAATTTGTACCTATTCCTAAGTAGTCTACTGGGACATGTTTTAGATTTAGACCCATTGCTATTACTTCCTCTTTTCTGAAAGCTATGGAAAAGTTGCTCTTACTTAATCTTCAACTTTCACTTAGAGCCTTTAACGATCCCAAACAATTCGCCTACAAACATAGTAGAAGTACTTTGGACGCAGCTGCAGTCCTGTATCATAACATTGTCTCTAGCTTAGCCAAGGGGGTTAAATTTGTTCGCTGCACCTTTCTAGATTATACATCTGCTTCGACTCAGTACCTAGGGACATTTTACTAAACTAGCTTGCTGAAACTCAAACTGACTGTTGGGTTGTCAAATGGCTCCATTCTTATTTCTCAGGAAGAAGGCAATACACTGTATGTTAGGGAAAGTCGTCCACTTCATTGCTTACTGAGGCTGGTATCCTTCAAGGCGCTGTCCTTCCTCCTTTTCTGTTTTCTTTCTTCTCGCATGACTTGCCTCACTCCGATGAAATGAACTTTGTTAAGTATGTGGACGATCTAACTATTTCAATGCTTGTTAACTCTCAACTTGACTGTATTAAGATTAACAACTTTCTATCAGAAATTAGCAAATGGTCTGCGTCTAACGGCCTAAAACTTAATCCTTCCAAATGCCAGACTGTTAATTTCAGTTTCCGATGTAAACGAAAGTTAAATGAAGCCGTTGGTTCCTATGACCTATACGAAATCGATGATACTGATATGGAGACCCAGTCTGAAGTTAAGTATCTGGGATTAGTTCTCTCTTCTGACTTATCTTGGTCTTCTCATGTCTTAGCGATTTCTCAAAGAATATTTCGTCTGACTTTTTACATTAAGAAGTTGAGGCACTCAGGCATAACCCAACCACTCCTCTTACAGTTTGTCAACTCGTGTATTTTACCTATTCTTCTTTACTGTTCACCATTATTCTTTCCTGGTTTGCTTAAAAAGGACTATGTCATACTTCGCAGAACTCTGAAGACTGTCAGTAGGGCGAGTGGTATCCCATTGGGCCATATCATTGGCATTGTCATCGACAGGCATTTGATGTCATGCAACAGATTCGCTAGAGGAATTTTGTCAAACTCTGAGCACCCACTCTACCAGCAGCTCCAACCTTGTGTCTCCTCAGGTAAAACAAGAAGTCTTTTCAGAAGACTTTATGCACCTACGTCTAAGTATAAAAATTCCACCATACCATATTTAGCACGTACTCTATGTGATGAAAATAGTGTCAGAAATGAACTAACTAACCTTCTTAGCACCATTAAATAGACCATTTCCTTCAACCTTAAAGCATCATACTTTATTGTTATTGTATTTCTTATATTTAAAATCCTCTCAAATTTTTCGTGTTGTTTATTTTATTTTTCATAAGTGTGGACATAATTTTAAGCTGTATTATAACTGCTGATTTTGCATTTCCCCTCACTATACTATATCAACAGAACATTAGACCCAATAATTTATAACATGCTAAAGTTCCCAAACTGTATCGACAATACCTTTTGAAACAAACTCACTGTTATTAGTATTTATTATTATTATATCTATTAATTATGTCGTTAATGTGGACAAATTCCTCCGATTAATTTTTGTTTAAATTTTTAATTTTATATACACTTTGAGTAAATCAGATGCAATATTGTGACAAATGCTGAGAATTCCATTCTGTTTTATAAGTACTGCTTTTGGAATGAAGTAAATTATTATTATTATTAGATCTGGTAGAGAAATCTGTGAAAATTATGCTAACATAACTGGTTTGAAACCGAAAAAATATTTTGTTCCATGTTACCAGGTTAAGCGGCTTCTAAACGACTGTCAGAAACAGCAGAGTCCATATTCAAATTATCCGAAGTGGTGCTTTGAATGGCTCAGCTTCCAATTGTGTTCATTTGAGACTAAGATTTACGACGATCCATTCAACCGTTTGCATTTGGATAAAGAAGTTGAATTCCCATTTCTGTCCTGTCATGGTTTCATTTCTGACGAAGGACCGAGATGAACATATACACAAGTATTTACATTGACAAATGCACCATACCCTCTAGTGGAACGAGAGACTGAATGATGAGTTAGTCATTTGAAAGTGACATGAAGTGTACTGTGTGAGGCGGAAATGGAAGCAAATTGGCAATTATGCAAAAGGGCACAGTGATATGGTGAAATGATGCTGACAATCATGTAAATATCTTTATTGAGTTGTCATTAAACTTTGAATTGTGTGTACATTTACCTCATTCAGATGTTTATCAGCCGAAATTCCTAATTTCGGAGGCGGTTTTATTCAACATTTCAATGAAAGCAACGAATTAACTACTTGATTGTTCCGAAGAATCACAATGCTCTCTGTTTTTCAATATCTTTCTTCAATGTTAATTCGAAATCATCTTTCCAACCATCTACCAGGACAAGTACACCTCTTCGAGATTATCTTGATGACTAAATGTTTTCATGCGAGAATATGCAATTCGGTCACGCAAAAACAACTTTCATCTCCAAGGAGAATCTACAATAGATAATATAATATATTTTAATACAAAACGAACTCTCCTCGGTCTCCGTCAAAAGTGAAAATTCTCATTCCATTATTGCTGATGAAATATTCATCAGATCTCCTAGCCGTTTTCAAGCCTGTAAAAGCAGCAAAATGACACTACGAAAACAACTCAAGTATAACTTCTCTATTCTGAAATCGTGATTATTAGCACTCAACCCAATTTAAAAAAAGTTCAGTTCACAACAATAATGTCAATTCACTCATGCATTGAAAGCAATTGTCTAGAACTTGTTGATTCATTTCATCCCCTTCCATTCCGATTTCAATTTCTGTCATGTCCACTAACTCACTCGATAATCTGTGTGACAGTAAAATCTCACACTGGAGATGAAAATAAATTTTACTCGAATACGAAACTAGAAATCAGGTAGAGAAAGATATCATGGTTATCTATTCAACTCAGTGGTAATTTACACGTGAACAGAACTAGAATCTTACACAGAACAGAGCAGACTATCTAAATAGAGCATATACTGCAATGGTGTTTGTGAAATTAAAACATGGAGATGTGATGAACTATTAGTGGACTTGTGCTTTTTCTCGTTGTACATGTTTGGCAGGAAGTGATCTCATCATGCTGTATAATAAGGTTAGGGAATACTCAGAGTGTGAATGATAACCTGACTAGAAATTCAGACATGACATATCAAATGACTATTCTCACTTTTCGAAATCTTATACCTTCTCACAAGCTTTGTGAAAATGCAACTCGTTAGTGATATCTCATGATAATGGTGTATCCTCGATATGCATTCGAACAGTCTGTCACTACACACACAGCTGATTGGATTAGACCCCTTACATGAGTCATTATTCAGCAAATACATCTGACAATTAGTGTTCATCCGGAATACTCCAGATGTGAAACCAGTTGTTTTACAATTGTCTGAGATAGCGATTTGGTTTCGGTGATGCGATTTCTCCTCATAAGAATACAGTGAATGGTAGGCTTATCTAGCTGCCTTCAGCATTCCTCTCAGTGGTGATATTCGTTTGGCGAAATAACCACTAACAACTGTAGTTTTAAAGTGAATCACGACAGGGAATGGCATAATTTCAATTCGCATACGCAGAGAAGGCCACGCACAGTGTGTATAAATATGGAGGGAATGGTATTACATTGAAGAAACGTGGTTGTAACATGGTAAAATATTTATATGCCAGTGTGGACGATAAAATGGAATATTATTGAACGCATCCAGAATGTGACTCTTGGTGCACCAACCACCCTATCCACCATGTGAACATATCAGAGAATGGCTCTCGTCACCGAACACTGACTTCATATATTTAATCAATCTCTACTTTGATCTGACAAACATTTACACCTACCTCATTCAGATAACTTGAGAAGAAATGCTCCGGAATGCACGAAACGTGTTCTAGCCATCTCAGTGGTAAAATACGGAAACAGGTAATCCGCGAATCGGATGTTGATGATGCATGTGATCGACGCCTTCTGCCAGACTGCATTGTATTTCTCCACGTCTGCTGAGTTTGAATGACTACCACACAGAAGGATAAGAGGAATCGTCTGGCTACCAAAGCTTAAGTAAGAATTCTCTTTCAATTGTGAATACAGGGCATGAAGTGGCTATTTCAGATAGACACTCATTTGCATATTTCAGAATAACACTATGCACAATATTAGCTCTTCGTTTTTCATGTTGCAAAACTCCTGCACTCTGTCTCGTGAATACGATTTATTTCTTGTGTTGTCTTCATATTCCCGATAGAAAACAACTGTCAAATATTCATCAGCGCCACACATCTTGACTATTTGTTAGTGATAACAAAGTTCCACTTTTGAACCAGGAACTAATCTTTCAGTGGAAAATAAGTAATACTGTTATGATGACTGTTCTTTGTGAGGATTGTGTATCATTAATTCTCAGTCAATTGTGCACTACTTTAATGCGATTTCCTTCTGTCTTTTTCTAACCTTTTCACATCTGTTTTTCTGGATCATGATGACTGGACAGTAATGTTGTATCCTACATTTGTATTTCATGAACTTTATGTTGAATTTCCACATTACGTTATTGTTCTTTCTGTGTGACTAGTTGGGAGAAGCAAAGCAGACCAATGAAGAACAATAAGTAAATAATTTTAAAAGCTGGGGTTAAGTATTCAATACCAGATTATCTGGACTCTTCAATTTAGGAGGTTGAACGGAGTATTTCCTTAGAAATCAACAATATATGGAGTGGCCGAGAGGACGGAATTATTCCAAGGTATTTCATGCCTGACTTATTCTCCATATATCAGTTCCCTCCATGCTCCAAGCATCATGTGAAGTAATAAGTTCGTTCATATGATGTTTGTTCCTCAAGGTGACATTATTTGTCTGACTCGAAATATTACTATGTCTTAATCTGATTTGATCTGATCTAATGACGTTTGTGCAGGTCTTCTTCTATTGCATCTCATGAGAGTGTGTATGAGAGTATTTCCCGCAAAAATACCCTTGATTCTTGTCTTCACCATTAGACGCGATTCTCACAGTTTGGGGAATCTACTACACAAAACTGTCAACCTCGAGTAAAGCATCTTCTGTGTGCCTTCCATCAGTTTAGTTTTAGTCGTTATAGTTTTCAGTATCAGTTCAGACTCAGCTTTCATGAAGCACAAAGAAAATCGCCTTACCATATATAAAGGACATCTCAGAAATCACTTCAAGACTCTACAAGTCTTTAGGAATTGACGTCGTACACAAACCAACAAAGTCACTTCACTCAATTCTATATCAACCAAAAGACTTAACAGCGAAGGAAGATAAAACCAACATCATCTACAAAATAGATTGCATCAACTGCGAAAAACACTACATTGGCCAAAGTGGACGTCCCCTTCGTCTTCGTATCCACGAACACAAGCTAGCTGCCAAAAGACATAATATCCACACCCGTATATCACTACATACAGACAACCACGGACATCGATTCGACTGGGACAAAGTTCAAATATTAGACAGAGGAAGCAACAAGAATGCTAGAGAATTTTTAGAAGCTTGACATTCCAATCAATCAATAGACACATCGAGATAGACAAAATTTATCAACCGATAAGAAGGAAACCTCACACACAAAGGGTCAAAGTTCAAGTCAAAGAAACAATGAATTACAATACAAATAACCAAGAAGGTGTGAAAACACACAAAAACAACCAACCATGTCCAAGATCACCAGGAGAGATGATTAGTAAACTCGTGGAGAAATCTGAAAGCTCACTTCAAGAAATTGAAGTATGCGCTGAAGATGTTGCCTAGTAGGGCGATTTAAGCTTCGCAAATTAACTATCCAGCTCAGAGAACAAAACCATATCAAAATATGTATGCATACATGAACGCTTTGCAAACAACTTCCGAATAGTTTTCGAAGACTTAGCCAGCTTCATCTTTAACAGAGTGCAATCACGAATATTTCCGTGATATTTTCTTCGATGTTATGGATTATGTAGTCACAGTTCACTGCACCGCAAGTATCACTTCTCAGTGAATTATTTTGCATGCGCGACGCAATCTGGTAAACGAATTTTCTGTTTACAGTTTGTCAGCAATATTTACACACAATGATATGGTTGGTCTAGTGTCTCCAACATGTAATCGTCAATCACTTCTTTGAAAGTGGTACATCGCTCTTATTGATGGTTGGCGGGTGACCACTTTAAACCGACTGGCCAATTAAGAATTGTGCAAGAGTCTCCGTGTTATTTTCGAATTCTCACTTTGCTTTTGCCATAAAACTTCAGAGAATACCATGATGCAATATGTGCAGACAGGTAACCTTCGATATCTGAGAGGTGCGATGCAGATACGCAGCACTCAGAACTATTTGTTTGGTCACGCATGTCAAAAAGACATCAGGTCTCATCTGCAATTGTTACCCTTTTCACTGTGGAAACTGACTGAACGGATACATTGATAGTTTTGGAGTAAACGAGACAAGTATGTTAGCATACCACACAAACTAAAGACGCCAATGAAACTGATTTTTGAGTACGGCATTTACAGGTGCAAATCTGAATAATCTGAATATTGTGATGAACGCTGAAAATTCCATACCTGTACCACAAATACTGTTTGGAATAAAGCCATTATTATTATAATCCGTGAGCATACAATATGCCGAATTTCGTGAATGTCCTCCATGCAGGCATTACTCGAGAAGGAGCTACTCAAAGGGTACCAGTCTCAGCAGTAAACTACAAGGTGAATAACAGCCCTCCAACGAGAATACACTTCCATCTCCTCTGCACTGCTGAATCCATAGCGGACCAGTTACATAAATGGGGGCTGTACATACAAAGGAGAATTGTTCCACCGACCCTACCATCCCGATGACAAACTCACTTTTGTTATATTTGAAATGAACTGAATAAATCTGTTGCCTATTTGTTACGTCTGCACCTGCTAACTGCTATAACGGTAATAAACTTGAATGGAGCGCTACTATGCCTAATTGTCCTATGTACCCACAGGTTCACTGAGCCACGCAAATGACTAAAGACAATGGCTGCCCTTTGATTAAGATATTGTATCGCAGTATGTAGTTTAAGGAATGACAAGTGATATTTCTGTAGTTTGGTTTGTAAGGATTATTTATGTTTTACGAGTTGATCATGGACTGATATCAGTTAGAGAACCATTGAAAACCAGGGAGTACTGGATAGCTGCTGTTTCATTCTAGTTTGGGAATCATCGGCAGTACGCACATTTGCATAACCGTAATAAAGTCAGCTCACAATCGTAAGAATGAATTCTTCTCATTGCCTGGAAATGTCTATTCTCGTCTAATCCATCAGCCCACGCTTTGAGAAACTGTTTACTCTTGTATACTTACTTCCTCTGCTTCTGCATTGCTCTCATTGAATCTCCCCTCGACTAATTGACAGAGATTTTGTGACATAGTGAATGACATTGAAAGCTGTCGGCAGGCTCTGTGGCCTTCCTAAATGTACGCTGTAGGCATGGTATTCACTTTTGGTATGCTACGTAAGGAGGAAACGGAATAAAATATTTTAGAACATGTTGTGAACTCCATGTTGTTTTGATTGAATCGGTCTTTGTCATTATAATTTTTGTCGTTAATTAGAAAGGACTGTAGAGATAGGCGTGAAATGAAGAAGTGGTCTTGAATCTTGATGTTCCACCTGGAACACATATCAATAATGAGAAGTGAAATTATATTTTCTATAATTGGTTTGTAAGGATTAGTTTTGTTTTTACGAGTTGATCACGGATTGGTCTCAGTTAGAGAACCATTGAAAATCAGGGAGTTATAGAATGAAACAGCTGTTGACTACTCCCTGGAAATATAAAGAGCACTTGGATGAAACAGCTATCCAGTACTCCTTAGTATTTAATAGTTCTCTAACTGATGTCAATCCTTGATCGACTCGTTGAATTATATTTGCATTTTTGAAATTACTCTTAGTACTATTATTATTGCTGAGATCCATCGAAAACGTGTTGATCGCGCTACGCCATCGCTATTTTAGTCGATATGAGATTGGTTGGGAAAAGTGCTCCTCACTCAACTTGGCGACTGTCACCGAAACACAACACCCATGTGTGATTAAATGTTCATGCTAGAAAGCGGAACCTAGAATTCTCATTCAACGAATCACATCAGTTCATTCCTAAAAGTGATAGAATGAATGAGACAGGCGTGTGTCATCAGAAAACAGTGTGCTAGCTGAATATTGATTAAAGAATAGCGTGCACACGTATGATAGGAATTTGTGTTACTGATGCACAACACATATAGAATGCTTAGTACAAGTGTGTTAGTTGAATAGTGCTTAGAAAAGATTATGAGAAGTGTACAAATGAGGTGATTTTGGCAACGCATAATTGTTTACAGAATGAAGAAATATTTGTGTTGTTTGAGGTCAACATCACGCGTTGTATGTCTTATGTATAATTATAACTATTTCTCATAATTTCATTTCAGAAATAATCTAATTATAACAATGATGAAATTAACAGCTCTATGGCAAACTGTATTTTTGGTAGATATATCCATATTCATCCCGATAAACTCAGAGAACAAAGAGAAGCGATGTGACTTCACATATTGTGTTTAGAATCAATCAGTGATGACAGTGGAAATATGGAGCTTTATTGATCGAACCAAGTATTCTGCTCTCGCATACTGATCCACATCACTTGTCGCACATCAGACAGCTTAACTCAATCATAATTGAAGCGCCTTGTTGACTTCCATAGGTATTATGCATAGCCGCGTAACAACATTCGTCGTGAAGTACATCCTAGGCTTCGATTGACAGCATCACTGTGAATATTATTTCATCCAAACTGTTCACCAGATGGAAGATGAAACATGTTTACATCACCTTATCTAATAGGTGTCAATCATGTGAAAGTAAAGTCAATCCAAATTGTGACATGTACCATGATATTTCGTAAAGCTGTAGGCATTTATGAAAAACCAGAATGTGAACAAGGTCTGATCAATTTGATTTTATGTATGTTTGGTGGTGTCAACTCAACTTCCTAATTAGAGTATAGAACTTGAAATCAGTGTAGATATCATGTTCATTGGTTGTCATGGGATAACTGCATTCTGGGCATTGCATGTGCAAAGGATTTCATTATCTCTACTCAACTGCAGGATTCGCTTGGCATATCTGATGTCTTATGGTTGAATTCCCATATTGGTGCCATTTCATCATTTGCGTACACTTCAATTCAGCTTATTGATATTTGCTTCTTCTGCTTAGACTGACTAATTCTGTGTGTGCAGGTATCCTGTATTAGGCTCCGATTGATATCATCACTGTTAGCATCATTCCATTGAATCTGTTCAACAGATTTAAGACCAGACAAATTTAAGTGAAGTGATCACATGTCAAATGCCCATATGTAAATAATACATGACTAATATGATATTACGTATGTTCGCGGTGTCAATGTTACTTGTCAATCAGACCGTAGACTTTTGAATCCATGCAGATATCATGTCCAGTGATGGTCATCGATGCACTGCATTCTTGACATTTCAGTATTCCTCCTGAACTTCAGGCTTCCCTTGATATATCTGATATCACAATGGTTTACTTCACATACTCTTGCCATTTCACTGATTACGCACAGTTCACAGTTCACTTTAGCTTCTCGATATTCTGTTCCTCTTAGATTGAATAATTCTACGTGTGCTTATGTCCTCATGAAATGCACTCTTACTAATGCATAGTTGGAGTATTTCATATTCATCTTCACGCGGTCCTAAAAGTCCTACTTCCTTATTGTCGAATTCATGTTGGAAGGTAGTGCATTTTATTTTGATTAAATGAAAGGTAATGTGATCTCATATTAGTAAATCAAAGGTCTTCCTGCTTCAATTCACACAGCTGCTGAGAAGTGATTTTCGTATACTGAATGTCGTTCCATACTTTGCACCGACATCATGGAGTAAAAGTTTCAAATACACTGAAGAATAAAATTGCAATTGACTGAGAAGCAAAGTTGTTCATTGTCCACATGACCAGTTTGGTGAAGCCGAGAATAAGAACATAATGACGAAATATGCGAAAGTGAGATTCAACCGAAATAGCAGTGGAGTAGTTGGCAATAAATTTCAAACTGTGTGATGTTCTTGATACCGTATGCCTGATGATATTTTATTCATGTCCAACTTGATCATAAGAAGTAGTTGTATAACATTCTTAGCGTAGAGTGTTCCTAAGTGATGTGCAAGCCTATGCTTTCATCGCCTTGACGAACATGTTTCAATAATGAAAGTAACCATGATTGTAGTATCGTCTTCAGTGGAGAGATAAGAAACTTTTTTTCAAAAATTGCAAATGCATATATAAAGTGTTTTTTTGACTGTGTTCACGAAATTGGCGTTATCACCACAAAACTGGAGTCTACAACTACCTGTTATGTCAGTGGCACTGGCTATGTATAATGAAGGACAAATGAGAATGCACATTTAGGATTCACAGTGTAACTGACACATCCGAAATTCATTTCTATCCACAATTGAATATTTTGCATATGAACGTTTCGATCCTGTGATTTTCTAAGAATGTTTCTTGACTGGGAAGATAATTCCACGTCACCTGTAGATCACTGAATCATTTTCATGATAGCACTTCCAATTTTTACAGCTATAATCAAAGATAACTTGTGGTGAATGGCCATTTGAATTTGTATCTATTTGGTTGGCGATATCAAGTTGGATTTATGAAATCATTGATCCCACATCGTTTTGTGAAGTAAATTTCACGAATTTCCCTGTGAAATCAACTGAGTTGACAATCATGACTCCTGTTAAGTAAATGGTCGAAATTCAGATCAACTCTGCATATCGTGTTTCTTTCTTAAGTGTTTCAGTCTAAATGATGAATGGAAGTCAATGAGTGATTTTCGAATGAGTCAGGAAGGAGGAGTCAAGTATCAAGGTGACTTACAGATATACTCAGTTGAGTGAACACTTCTTCATTTCATCCTGTTGACTCACTCGATATGGTATGCACGACAGAACTGATGTCACTAGAGGCTACATTGTCTCGTATACAGAAACATACTACACTTTCCATCGTAATATTTGATGAAAATATACCTTGGTTTCTGTGTCTTGCCTTTTCTTGTTACGATCTCACCACCCTCGGGAAACAGATATTACAGTTGAACTCCTAATTTCGATGTAGTCAGTGTGGGATGATATTGCAAGTCAGTGTTATACAGCAGTATTTACTGATGACGTTTCGCGAACAATTTTCTGCTGAAATTCACATCAAGCTTATCATTATGAGCAATAAATTGTGTTCGAAACGTCATCAGTAAATATTAATGTGAAACACTGTGATTCTATATCAAAATGAATTTTACCCACAATGAATTACACAATTATCCTTTTGCTACAAACTACCTGGACCAAAAGAATAAAGCCAACTTTCACAGAGAAGTATAAAATTATTGGTCAACATCTCCAATGACATCATCGAAATCCTCATTGGATATATGAATGCCAGCTGAACTGGGAGCAGATAATACAGGAAGAGAAATCATCACAGATTGAAAGCCTATGCCTCGGCGAAATTAAGGACATTGGAGAATTATTCGCAGACATGTGCGCCCTAAATGATTTCGTGATCAGAGGCAGCGTGTACAAACACAAGTGAATACACGAAGTGACATGGATTTCGCCTGGACGACACACAACAAACGAGGTGAATTTCTATTCAATGCTCCCCTAGGAAGTGGAGACGCAGCCCGCTGAAAGCAAGTTTGAGAATGAGAGCAAATGTGGGATCAGACCACTATCTAGTAGGGTTCCGAATTGATGGTGTATGAAAGAGACTCTATTTACGTCGTAACAACTGACCTCGATTATTCTGTTTTCGACTCAGTTGTTTGATATATCATTTAAAACCTGCTTATATGACATCACTAGCAACAGTTTCAGTTGTCTCTTGAGACAGCAAAAGCGCTCTTAATAACGGTTCGTCTTGTCATTTGTTTTCGTGAGGCAATAGTATAAATGTTGCTATTGTTGTAGTTGATAATGCTACATTCGTTGCAGTGATCTTCACTGACTAGTTACGGTCTAACAGACGCATGGAGAAACGCATGTTGTGTCAATGCGCCTCAGTGTATCTTTGTATTTCCAAAAGCTTGAAAATAATATGCTGCGAAGTAAATATATGTTGTATATATTCTTGCACATCATCTAATTCATTAAGCTCTATAGATGCAGACGCAACACACATCAATTTCAAAATCATTCTAGACAATGGCAGTATGAGAACTATGTGAACGGCATGTCAGTGTCGACGGATTCAAGGCATAGAATCGACTGCAGTTCTCCACTCTGCTCGAAGATTCGCATTGCTGTTATCTGGGCCGCGCACGACATCTTCCGGTGTGAGGCCTGCTCCCGACAGTGTCCACCATCCAGTGTATGTATTAGTCTCTCAAGGATCGTTTGACTAATTGTCTCGCTCTGAGTGGATATCATCATGATGGGATGCCAGATATTGTAAATAACGCGCCGCCTCTCTTTGACATTGTGACAAGTCACCGTTTCCTTCAGTAAACAGGCACCTATTCCACACCCCACAAATTCTCACTCAGGACTCCTGATCGACTTTCGCCACCCATGTCAAATCACACCACTCAAGACTTATGAAATGGTTGGGGGATCGGTCTCAATTGACCACTTTGTGGTCTCAGGTATCATTTCGTCATCGTCGCATTGTAGACATTCATCCAGTTTTCATTTCACATGAACGCTTAGGAGTCCTGTTCATTTCTTTTCTCTAACAATCGAGTCTCTTCCATTGTCTCTCATAACTTTCATCTGAGTTTACTGCTCCTAGTTGACAACCTGGTTTTTCCATATAGCGCTTTGAAATATCCTTTATTCATCTCACGTTTTACTTCATTGGTAATGACTCAGAGAATCCTCCTTCTTCATATATTCAAATTTCTAATCTACTCGTTTATTCAGCGTGCCTCAGATGACATTGAGCTACTCCTATCGTTAGTCATCTCTGCACTTGTTCATCGTCTCCTCCATCGGCCCTGCTTCCACTATTACATTCAAAGCCATTCCTTCTATCAAGTCTCCTTTATTCCTCTGGTACCTTTTCATCTCCCCTTCCACATTGCTATCAGAGAGTTCTTGCCCTCATACATACAGGTTTTTTCGAAGATGTTTCTTCATTTCTTCGACTTCTCCACTGCAAAACTTCAGTAGAGTCGCAATTTATACCTTCGTCCTTCCATTACACATTTGGTGCAGCCGTGAACAGTGCGCTGTATCAGGTCAACGTTCATAAAACCATTCAGAAATTCAGTGTCACATTGAACGAAGAGGTGAAGATGTGTTCTAGCAAAGACTGTGCACTTTGTTATGAAATATTTGCAGCCGAGAACGAAAATTATGCATTGGCGACAGTCCTTGAAACCCTTAATCAGATAATGAGTAGCCCTTCCATTGTCGATTATAGTACAGATGAAGCGAATGGCATATGTTAACAATACTGATATTAATACTAATAATTTGCCTTATTCTAGAGGAGTAATTATGATACAGTGTGGAATCCTCAACATTTCGTACAGTAGTGCATCTAATTCATCCGCAATTTGACAAAGTCCTTACAGTGTATTCGAGGAAAGACTGTTTGGAGCAATGGGGAAAATTTGGTGAGCAGAAAGAGTTAGCGAACTGTTAAAGTGGAGATTGAAAGATTTCTAATTGCCCTTACTCCTTAGTGTAGTTGGTTAGACGTAAGATTTTCTTAGGAATACACAAGTCATGGGTCAACTAAGAAAGCAAAGATATATAAGAACCAACGACAGATAAGCGATCAACGAACTAAAATGTGCATACTCCTGTCTCCCTTTCTCGATCGAAATCAGTCACATAAATCAGTGTCATGACAAATCGTGGCGTGCTTCGTAACAGCATGAACCATTACCAATTAACTCATCATTTTGTAACCACACGTATACATATATATGTACAGTCTACATTCTTTTTACAATTACTAAGCCTGTGATTTTGGTTTGCATCAAACGACACGAAAATGGATGCTCAAATATACATAGAATTCTGTTGCTAATGCCAAAATGAACTGTGGGAATACGTGAGAATGCTATTTCACTGCAACATGCTGTCTGTATCATACCAGCTTAAGGTATTTCCTTTTCTTTCCGGATGTGTTCGCGGATGGCATGATTCTCCATTAAACATAAGGTGCATATATGTGACATCCGCTGAGGTTTTCGGTGAAAGCGAGAAGAAAGAAAAAGTGATTTAACTCAGGACGAATAAACTAATGATTGATGCGTAGACTGCGCACAATGTTTTTTTGTGTTCAAATCCAGATAGCAACTGAGATCAGCCGAAGTTAGAGCATAAAGCCACATGATGGAGAAGAAATGTCTTCAATATCGTACGTAATGCAGGAAGTAGTCTGAGGACGTCAACCTGCACTCAACACATAAACAGAATTTACAGGAAACAGCGATGAAATTCAAGAGAACCAACAAATCCTACAGAAGCAGTGAAACCAGACAAAAGTTAGTCACAAAGAAATCAATTAGAGTCGACCATATCATCCACTGTATTTCAATAATATAGGAGAATTTTCACTTCTTTAAGAAGAACTTCCTTCGTAACAACACTGAGAGTAGTGTTCTCCGGTCACCCGCTGGTCTGCAGAAGCCTAAAAGACAAGATCCCGCATCTGGTCACTTCTTTGTGTGTGTTATTATCAGTTCACCTGTTGCTGTGGAGCCAGGCACATCGGTCTTTCGACGTGCATCCTGACAAAAAGGGTCTTAAAGCGCCATCCATCATGGCCGCAGAAATGAAGTGGTGACCGTACAAGGAGTGCAACAATCGAGCATTTCATCATCACCCGTCGTTCCATCTCAAAAAATGCCCTCTTCAACGTTATCTACAAAGTGAAGAACAACCTGTCAAAGAAGATAATTTTCCGTCTTCTTCACAGTACAGAAGCCCTATCCATTCAGTTAGAAGAACCAGAAGTATGCATAAAAAAGAAAATTATTCAACTACTTCTACTCTCATAATAACAACTGTTCATTTGACTTCACTTTTGGTTGTTTATTTGCTTTATCTAACTACTTTAGACTCCTACGTTATTCCGTATTTCATTTTGTTTCTATGTACACCCTGAACACAAATATTTCATCAAATTACTCACATTATCACGTAACCCTTCTCTAATAATCGTTTGTGACAACTCATCACCTCTTTCACTACCTCTTCTATCAGCATCCGATTCCTCTGAACGCTTTCTGTATCACCTGAATTCCACCAAAATCTTACTAACTGTATTTTCGCTTGAAAAATTTTAACAAACCACATATATACGATTGTACAGCTTGATAATAGATTCGTTCAAAAGAATCTCTTCACTGAATCACTTGTTTTAAGTTTAATGTCCACACACATATAAAGTAACCATGTATAAATTTGCGATTGTACAGCTTTGAAAATGAATTCACCAAAAATAAAATCTTCGCTGAACTACTGGTCTTCTCTCTATAAATGAGGAATACACCGTGATCAACGTGTTTCATGTTTAACATCGTGTTCGAGAGAGAAGTATCCGGCTATGTAGACCACATTATTCCAAAATCCTGAAGTGAATTGCATACACACTCAGACAACTGAGCGTCTTCTTCAAAATATTCTGTGGATTCGTCTACGTGGAGATTATTTTTCACTCTGTCTAGATAATCAAGGAGATCAAATAGATAAGCACAACCGAGAATCAAGCAAAACCATCTGTGATTATCGCCAGAAGGATAAATGGAATTGGTTAATTTGACGTGGAAATGATTTTTCACTACAGTCAAAATGATCGTTGTCGTTGATGTAGAGAACTCCACATTGATTCGTTTAAACAACTAAATTTCATCTTTATTCAACCTTATCGTTGATATTCGGAAAATGTCAGTATAAACAGTAGAAGTCTAGATATTTTAAGAAGGGAGCCATCCTCCTCAATAGTGATCATAATCAATGTTCACCAGCCCACACATAAAAATAACGCACGATACCTGCTTCATATCGTACGATGAAACTGCATACACAGACCGGAATTATTTCTGTGATTTCAGGTCAAGTTCATGCGTTGTTTGTTTAATAAACATTTTTCAGTTCTACTAATTATTTCTCTATTAGAAGTTAATTAACATAATGAGAATTTTTGGCAAGGATATTATGTAGTGTTGAGGAGGAGTAGAATGCGTGGTTCAACCAGTCTTGTGAATTTCCTGAATTGTCCTACTGATTTACTACACGCATAACATATGAAACACTGCCTTCATTCAATCATTCGAAAATGGCTATACGTCCTTGTCTTGTTGTCTATGCCTATCTTGGTCCCAATAATTTGCCATGTTTGTGTGTTAATGAATTCGCGAATTAATACCTTTCAAGAGACAGTCGACGATGGTTTGGATTCATTCACTATGTTTAAAATTTTCTTGATTCCTACGGTTATGTAGATGTAGTGCTGATTGATTTGTACACAAAGAACTTGGCTACATATTTTGAAGGACAGACTTCAGCAAAACAAATTTTCATATAACTTTTCTCTGATCACATCAACAATTTAACAAATAATTGTTCGTGAATTGTTTACATCATGTTGTTAAAGAATAAAATGGTTTACAATCGCCTCTGGTTCTATGTTTGAGAAGTGTGTGGAGGGTTGCGTATCAAGAGGGTGCTCTCACTCTGACACAAAGGTATTCTCCATCTCCTTTTGGGCGTTCAGGTGTCTGTTCACAATAATATTAGTGAGTTGACTTGGCGAAAGCCTACATGTCCTACCAACAGCCGTCAATGCTCACCAACACCCACTAGAGCCTTTCATTAGCACACCAAGGAGGTTTAAGTAAGGTTAACAAGGACTGAGAAGAATTAAGGAACTGTTAAAGGAGATCGTCTTGCCCTCTTTACGAAGCTGGTTAGACGTAATATCCTTTTGGTAATTACATTGGTCTGAGTAGGCCAGGAGTGATTAGAGGGAAGTCATAGGTGTGGGAATAAGATAAATTTAAACGTCTGAATAGTAAATTATGAGGACGATTAGTTTTTTCACACTTCCGTCCTCACTAACTTCTCCAGACCTGTCAGTTGTAAAAATTAGAAAGATCAAATGAGAGAAGTCAGAGAGAGTTTGAAGAAAGCCGCTTCATGCAGAAATGAGACTTTAATTTGTCTGCTAAATTTGAGTCAATGAAAGGCGAAGTGGAAGTGTTCATGAGTAGAATAATAAATACCAAGCAGAAGACAGACAAGATTCTCACGAGAGAAAGTACAGAATCCATGGAGTATTTCAACTCAGGTGAATGCCATATAACCACTAGACCTGACACTCAGATACTGAATAATTTAAACC
This sequence comes from Trichobilharzia szidati, assembly GCA_944472155.2. Lineage (NCBI taxonomy): Eukaryota > Metazoa > Platyhelminthes > Trematoda > Strigeidida > Schistosomatidae > Trichobilharzia > Trichobilharzia szidati. The sequence goes on along the minus strand of OX235271.1, from coordinate 3,118,361 downwards.
TTGTCGAAGAAATGAGCACCTCACTAGTTCACTGTTTCCACTTTGGATTTGCGTTTCTCAGTAAATAATGATTTCAATAGGGCTATGGAGTGCCGAAGTGTTAAGTCGCCGAAGTATGCCTAACCTTGTGTATTCAATCCAGTCTTTCGGTCTATAACCCATACTTGAAGCTTTCATGCGTTAGTGAATATTTGTGAGCAGATTGTTCTTCTACGTTCTTGTTTGTCAACGTCAGATTGACTATTTCATTTATGCATTGAATGGCCAATTATTTTCATGGATGTCGTATGACTAGAGGTAGTCGGAAATAGCGTAAAAGATAATAATAATAATAATAATGATTTACTTTATTGCAAAAACAGTACTTGTGATACAGAATGGCATTTTCAGCATTAATCACAATATTGCATCTAATTTCCTCAAATTATAAATAAAATTAATCACACAGAAAATTTTTCCACATTTACAATAGGGGTGATATCAAAAAAAACATGCAGCATATAAAGTAGAAACAATAATGATAGCAGCTAAGGTAATGATAATAATACAAGTGGAAATTGCCGTGGGCTTGTTTCACACGGTATTGTCGATGCGGTATACAAATCCTTGCATGATTAAAAATATTGAATATGATGTTCCATTTACATGATATGGTGAGGGAAAAAACAAAGATTACAGCAGTCATTGAGATAAGTTGGTGTTTGCAGTTATGAAAGTAAAAACAAAGAATCAACAGGACCATAAATATAATAGAAATAATAAAAGTAAAACTTGAAGGTATATAAGGATGGATAGATGGAGAAGATTGTTTATTTACTAGATGAAGAAAGGTTAGTCAATTCTTGCCTGACGCTATTTTCATCACATAAAATACGTGAAAAGTATGGTATCATAGAAATTTTATACTTAGACGTGCAAGCATACAGTTTTCTGAAGTTACTGCTTGTTCTACCTGAGGGGATGCAAGGTGAAAGCTGAGGGTGAAGTGGATGCTCCATGTCAGACAAAATACCTTTGGTAAATTTACTACACGAAGTCAAGTGCCTATCGACAACGACATTAACTATGTGGTCCACTGGGACACCACTCATCCTACTGACAGTCTTCAGCATTCTACGAATTGTGACACAGTGCTTTTAAAGTAAACCAGGAAAGAATAAGGGTGAACAATAACGAAGAATAGGTAGGATGCAAGAGTTTATGAACTGTAAGAGGAGGGATTGAGTTTTACCCCAGTGCCTTAACTTCTTCTGAATGTAAAATGTCAGGCGGAATATTTTACTGGAGATCGCTGAGACATGGGAAGACCAGGAGAGATCAGAAGAGAGAATAATTCCAAGATACTTAATTTCTGATTTAGTTCCTATATCATTGTCATCAATCTTACAACTGTCATGAGAATCGACGGCTTCTTTTAACTGTCGTTTACATCTTAAGCTGAAATTAACAGTTTGACATTTAGAAGGATTCAGTTTAAGACCGTTAGACTCAGACCATTTACTGACTACCGACAGAAAGCTATTTATTTTGGTACAATCTAGCTGGGAGTTAACAGCCATTGAAACAGTTACATCATCAGCGTACTTCACAAAGTTTATTTCATCAGACTGAGGTAAGTCATGTAAGAAGAAAGAAAAAAGAAAAGGAGAAAGGACAGCGCCTTGAGGGACACCAACTTCAGTACGCAACGAAGTGGAAGACTTCCCTTTATACACGATGTACTGCTTTCTTTCTGAGAAATAAGAATGTAACCAGTTAACAGCCCAACATTCTGTTTGACTTGCAGCAAGTTTATTTAATAAGATGTCTCTAGGGACCGAGTCAAAAGCAGATGTATAGTCTAGGAAGGCACAACGAACAAATTTAGCCCCTTTTTCTAGACTGGAAGCAATGTTATGATATAAGACGGCAGCTGCATCTAAAGTGCTTCTACTGTGCTTATAGGCAAACTGCTTTGGGTCATTAAAGGATTTAAGAGAGGGTACAAGACTAAGTAAAAGTAGTTTCTCCATAGTTTTCAAAAAAGAAGAGTTAATAGCAATGGGTCAAAATTTGACACATACTCCAGTAGACGATTTAGGTATGGGTACAACTTTAATGTCTTTCCAAACGGCAGGCACAATATTACTGGAAAAAGATTTGTTAAACAGATCAGTGAGAGGGTGACACAGGATATCAGTTTATTAAAAAAAATAATACTAGGTACATAATCTGAACCAAGACTCTGAGAAGGGTTCAGATTTTTGAGGCACTTTTGAACATCATTAGTGTTAAAACCTGGAAAGGGCCTATTATTAACACTTGTGATACTGGGATGCATGGAATTCGAGAGAGAATAAATAAAAGACTTATTAAGAGTACATACATCAGAAGAATACGGAATATTGTCCATCTGCTTACCACCAGTGATTTCCTTAAATAGTTTCCACATATTTGAAGCATTTTTGCAGGATATGAGTTTCCGGTTATATATATAACATTCAATCTCTGCATTTCAGACTTGATAAGGAAGTTAGTTCTTTTTACACCACTTTTATTTTTCATTTTGTGCACTTATGTTGACAACATTGAAGGTAGGAATTATGAATGAATTATGAACGCTCAATCGTGTCAATTACTTGTTTAATCACACTCTATCTCATATTTCTAATGACTGCATATTCCAGCTACAATAAAATGACAATCCGATTAAATGTCAATCTTTCGCGTAACACCAGCGCATTCAGCACACTCTCTGATGGAATTCCGACTTGTCTACACGGAATATTGTATTCTGACATTCGTGCAATGTTACTGTGGAGCCTCACGAATAGTTTATTAATAGGAATTAACGTGAAACATTCCTGCTGACAATATGCCATAATGTGTTTAGTGTTGAACTGTCGCGAATAAAAATTCCAGCTTCAGCTGCAGATTAGTAAGTCTAATTCAAGTTGTCGCAAAGTGGGCTGACTCCACGAATGTGCTCTTCCGCTATGTATTGTGAGTGTGCTTTTTTCTTTTGGACGCCATCATATGAATTCTGCCTACTATTTGGCTTGAAGTGTTTCTGCAGATCGATAGATTTCATTACACCTATCAGATTCCACTGATTCATTGTATGAATCATCCGACATTATGAGAGGTTGTTTCACTCACCAATCACAACACTCACAGTCTTCCACAAATGAATGATGAAATCGTGATTATTGTAATCAACCAATTACAACAATAACTGTGACTTTTGGTTGTGGTATAAATAAGCGAACGGAAAGTCAGTTGCCATAAGAAGATGGTCTACTTTGCATACAGCCACATAGCTTTCGTCACTCTGTTGACATTTGCAGCCATAAATGCAGGTAAGCATTTTTTCAAGAGATGGTATATTTATAGCTTATTTCCGCACACTGTGTTAGCCTTATTCACTGGAACTGCTGAATATTTTGTTGGCTACTCTCATGGGTCATTCTCTCTGGTTGAGCCTTCATTCCATAATGGCCAGTTTTGTGTTTTGCTTTCATCTCAAAGTCATCTTGTTTAGTTCATGGTGACCAGCAGTATAACCGCCGAGACGCCTTTTAACATAATTTTGATTCGGAAACCGTGTATATTAACAGTTGCACAGTGACACGTTATCGCATTTCGATAATGTGTCAGTCTAAAATTTCCTAAGATTTAAATAGCTTGAATACACACTTTGAGATGATGTGTTTTTGGACTGCAATTACATACATAAAGTGCTCAAGAGGAGTTTGATGCATTTCAAGTGGAGAAATTGTTCTAATAATTTTCAGTATTCTAAAACTTCTCCTCTGTATAATAACAATCGTTTGCATTTCTTCTTGTGAATTCAAGGACAACCGTGGAATAAACAGAGCATCGCAAATATGCTTTCTACTACCAACAGTAAGCACATTTTCAATGCGTTTTATTCGATTTTATCATTTCACTTGAGAATTCATCGACTTGCATTCGGTGATCTTACCTCTGTTAAATTAATTCGATTAATTTCCTTGAAGAAGTTTGGACCAGATTGTCGAACGAAACGTTGGAATTAATCATTTCAATTTGGCTGAGATTTTACAAATATAACTATATAGATCTTACTTCCTGTTTGACAACTCATACAAAATATTCTCGTTTCCTTACAGATAATATACACGGAGTCAAGTGGATAGTGGATGACGCAGAAAAAGCAGTACAAATTCGTAAACGTGAGTAATGTTTCAACGCTTACCGAAATATGCCATGAATTATGCTTTCGAATTTATTACTACGATGACATCAATATTTCATTTCGTCCTCTATGTAGCAGATAGTAACTGAAATGAAATACACAATTCCACATGCTTTAAACATTCAACGCTTTCGCTTTTTTGTTTTCTTAGACAAGATTCTCAGTCAAAATCCAAGCTTACAAGGAGATTTAGTAAAGTGTAAGCAAGTTGAATTTTTTGAAATGATGGAGGATCTGTTTTAGATATGAACTGCCTGAGAACTGCATACAAATACATTTGGGGAGAGGTCGCAATAGACAGTGAGTTCTACCAAATTCCTTTGATTCGAAATGTCATTTTATTCATGAAATTTGTTCACTACATTGACTATTCATCTGATAAATCTGAAGTTGGTTTCGTGATACACTCCCTGTTGATGATTTGCTTCCTCACTCACTGATCATTTCATTAATTAACGCTTATGCAACTGCCATGAGATGCATGTTTGAAATTTTGTTAACTGAAAATGGACCTGAGATGCTGAATATATAAACTTCTTTCTAACTTTCCCAGAAATCGCAGACCGCCTAGACAATGGTAAGCTAAATATTTTGAATCATTTCTGTACTTACTTAACGTCATAATTATTCCTCGTCAACATTCTGACTAATAGTCTTCTTCTGGCATATATCAGCGCTCTACCATCACAACTGTTACTATTTCACTCCTGCCTTTTATTCGCTAACATCAAATAAAGATGGAGAATTTCCTCATGCACGTAACATGAATAGGTGCTCGAGGACAGTTGTTCGACTGATGTATTTCTCACTTCGTATATTATCTGACATTCCGTCAACTGGTAAACATAATTTATTCGTCTTAAATCTGATTGTATTTACCTTTAACATGCATAAATGTGTATCATGTTGAGAAGAACAGAAACAGGTTTATATGTGTGACAATCATTTATTTACAGAAAATAACTCCAAATTCGACAAAAATGTGAACTGTAGCCGACAAGTAGCCGTACAATATTATAGTAAGTAGCACTGTATTACGCTAACCAGTCTGAATTGTTTCGTCTGTGTTGAAAAGCGATTTTCGAAATTCCAGTTTCAAGATAACTATTGTAAATTTGAGTTAATAATCAAACTGTGTTTTACTCTTACTCACCCATGGATAGCGATGAAGCAGAAGTACCCTTTAAACAACTGTTTCAAAAATATGCCTTCAGCGCCCCACGAAGGTATTCGTTTGTTTCTTTTTTTTACATTCTTGATGAAATGAGTAACATTTTCACATTCATCTACGATGAAGGTATATTTCCACATGTCACAATACCTCCATCATGATCTGAATTCATGAACATCCACCTCTCAGTGTACGATAGTCTGTGATGAGTATTTACCATGAGTCAGGTAATAATGTCTGAAGGAGGATGAACAAGTTTGGTGTTCAGAATGCTTTTGGGCGTCTACAAATGCAACTGTTGAGATAATGTGATTTTGAATAGAAATACACACAAAAAAAGACTATTTGTTGAACGTGAAACTGATCGAGTACTAATATAACGACGACATGATGACTGAATTTTGAAAGTTGTGCATTCTTAACATAATCCAAGTGGATGAGTTTGTAGAGTAGTCAGCTGGTTGAATCTGTGCACAAAACAGATTGTTTTGCATCATTTCATGTCGCATAATTTCGAGTTTCAACGTCGTTTTATGATTGTGAGATATTCACTCTGCAAGATATTCATTCATGAATCATTTCAGATCTGCATCAACTGAATAGGCTAACCCGAATACTATTCGACCACAAGCACTGGGTTAGCATTGAAGTTTGTGAGTTCATTTTCTCCGTTTGATTAAACTTCACAATTGAACATTTCTGTGCGAAAATAGTGTAACAGTTGTGATATTGTTGCGTGGATAGTCAGTGCCTATCTAATTTTAGTTATCAGACAAACGTAGTGATGGACAACAGACCTTTTTACTGGTCGATTCAAATATTTATCAACCTTTCTTATCATTTCTAGTTTTCAAGAATCTATACGAAACCCAATTGAAGGAGTTGTGAGGTGAGATTTATTTTACATCATATTTACACATTATAGGATACGAAGGTCTGTTATCGGGTTAGTGACTAAAATGTGAAACGCACGAAATGTTAGTCAGTCTGGATGGAGGATGATGAGTGGGAAAAGAACAACACAGGATGCAGAAATTCACCGCAACAATTAGATAATATTTTTCATTATCGACTATTCTACTATCTTTCGGTTCAAATACTGTTTATTGAACGTGTAGTTCAAATGACAGCCTCGAATACTCCTGTTTAATTGGATGGTGAAATCATCATTAGTGTTGTTGTAGGTTGCCGTAATCACATTTACCAATGATCAGTATCGTAGCGGATCACAATAGATGGTATGGTGAATGTATGAGAATACACCAGCGCATTTCAAAAATGTCACTGACGCTATGCAAGCAAGCTGGTGAAATTTACACAATTCATACTGAATAAGTGAAATGCAGCAAGTCAATTCCCTCGAAAAGTGATGGATATGGAAACCATCACTCACTGAAAATATTCGGAATTCTCAGATTCTATGAATAAGCGCACAGATCACCAACAATCATCCTCCTTCCCACAATTAGCCTTTCTCGATTATTTCATCACTAGTCTTTCATCCAATAATATTGCTAACTGATTTTATTCTCCTACAGGCTATTGAAGACAAGTACCAGGATGAATGTAAAAGTTAATGTAACACTGAATGCATGTAGATTGTAGAAACTTTCGTAATTATTTCATTTTCAATTTAATTAATTAAATAAATCTTTCATCTGCTACAACGCTTTCTCTTCATGAATTAACACTTCATTCAAGTTTTGATTGTGTTGTGCTTTGGCGGTAGACGTCAAGTTGAGTGAAGAACACGTCTTTAAACTAGTTGCTTATCGACTAACATAACGGTCTCGTATCCTGATCAACACGTTTCCTAGGAATCCCAGTAATAATAATTATACTAAGAGTAATTTCAAAATGCAAATATAACTGCACTTCTCATTATGGATATGTGTTCCAGATGGAACATTAGGATTCAAGAGCACATCCTCATTTCAAACCCATCGCTACAGTCCTTTCTAACTACAAAAATAGTAATACCGATAAAACCTATTTATTCCAAACAAAGTGGAGTTCCTAGCGTGTTCTAAAATATTCTATCCCATTTCCTCGTTACATCACTCATCAAATGTGAATGTACATACTACGATGTTGATATTATCAGCAATGGGAAAATAAATCGAAAATTAACACATATGCTGACAGGAATATATTAAGAATAGTTGAAATAAACAGTGGCGTTTATTTCTTGAAAGCATTCATGTCGAACACATCTCTCGTCTCTCACATGAAATTCCAGGCAAATAAGGTTTCATCGAACTATTATATTATGTCGTCTGAAAATAGAGTCTATTACAGTTGCTTGTATTACCACATGAAGATATGTAATAGGATAGTTATGAATGAGGAGAGAGCTGTGGTTCTGGCAAGAGGATATTCGCCAATTTCTTGCCTGAATTGAAGCGCCTGCCCGAAACAATAATACAGCGTGTACGTATAAGAAGATGCATCGGCGACACAGCGGTAGACTGCTAGCCAACCACGCTTCATGTGATCTGGGGTTCGATCCCCGGCCACGTACGAACTCCTTCACCTCGCCAAGACAGTAATAAATTTGGTCAAGATGGAAGTTTGGGCATGAGGCTAGCAACCCCATCCTGTAAAACGAATCATCACTGCTACAGAAACGTGAAGCCTCTATCTTGAAGTCCCGTGTCGTACTGGCAACGTGAAGGAATTATAAAGACGTATAGGAAGGCTGCACACACGCTACCTACAGCTTTCGACGCCCCTTTCTTTGTCGCAAAGTCATAGTCAAGTAGTGGAGGTGAGATCAAATTAGAGAAATGAAAGAGGGTGGGAAGTTAGTATGCAAGAGTAAACAGTTTATCAAAGTAGATGTTGATGGATTGTGATAACATATTATTATAATTATTAATATTCCCCTTGCTTCTGAGTGGAAAGAAGCGCTTCAACTACACTGCAACACTATTTCCTACTTTCTGCCATCCTCTTCACCTGGGTACACGATTACTCATGATCTCCATTCTTACGATCACCTTCATGTTACCTTCACACAGACGACTCACTAGTTGCTCATATTTGGGATTCCACTCGACCAATCTCCTGGCGCGATGACATACGAAGGCCTCCTTAATTTATGCTCAGTCTATCTCCATTTTCTCCCAGCCAGGATTTCTTATCACTAATTATCTCTGGCTGGGCGTTTGACCTTCAGTGTGGAGCCAGCGAAGTAAGGTGTCGATAAAAGTCTGCAAACTGTTGGAATTCCTTTCCGTAATTCGCTGGCCACGTTTCTCACCCGTTTAGAAGAACTGAATGATTGACTTGACATTGGTGTTGAAAATGCGAGCCATGTTCCCAATGCTTAGGCAGAGTGCAGAAGATTTCGAAACTCGTTTTAGATTGATGAAGGCGAATCTTGCCTTACCTTCCTGATTCTGGCCTGATTTGACATTTTCATCCGTTCCGTGAAAATGTTATTTGAAAAGACGCTTCCCAGCCAGATAACTGAAGGAGGTAACTTCTGTTAAGTCTCTCCTGTTGATGGTGATTGATGCTGGTTGTTCTTGCTGTTGATTGGTTATCTTCATCACCTCTTTCTTCTCTGTGTTCACCTGGAGTCCTGTTTCCGATGCCTCTGCAGCCCGTTTGTTGCTTTTCGCCTGCAAATTTTCAAATTTGTGTGACATCAGGCATATATCATTCACGCGTGAAATCCACTTCTTCCAGAATCTTCTGATCAAATGTCGAGTCTATTCCAGGTTCCTCGCTCCGTGTAAACAGTCTGACGCATAATCCAATAAACGCCAATTGTGAATTTGACGAAAAAATAGGCAGCCAGCCTTGTCTTACTCTTCTGTTCACTTCGATCGCCTCGCCGAGTTTTCCTTTCTGGATTGCCTGACACGTGGCAATGTCATCTAGCCAGCTGTTGAATACGGCTCATGAGGACTTGAGTAATGCACGTCGTAGAAACTGTCTAAGCAGTTACCTCCTCAAAAGTGATCACATTTGGGTAGAGGTTTGACTGCCATTCTGTTCTATGCTTTGTTCTATGATGATGATTTGTAGAGTTGCAGTTTGATCAGCTCATGAACGTAGCTTGTTCTAGGCTGGCGGATTTCTAATTCCAGTGCATCTTTTGTTCTCTCCAGCATGATGTCACTCCGTATTTTATAACGCGTGGAGAAGACCATGATTCTACATCAGTTCGTGGAGACTGAGGCCTGAGGTGGTCTTCTTTGGCAGCTAGACATGATAGCCAGCCTTACTTCGAAATCTTTTGGATTAGTCGCGTGAGCACAACCATCACAGTCTCTGAGTCCTAAAGTTTATTACAAGTCTCTACGTCGAAGCAGAGCTCATCCCAATAGGAAGACGCTGAAACGATATGCACTAAACCAAACAGACTCCTTTTCAGTGGTTCGGTTTGTAGGAATTCCGTCTGGTCCTGCCACACTCTCGACTGATCACATTGAGTTTTCTGCTTTCGTTGGAGGATCTGTGTCAAGTGACAGACAATTGTTTGCGTACTGTCGTTGTTTTTGTTGGTGGTGGTGGTGATTTTGCTGATTCTTTACAGTGATCAGCGCATTGTCTTATTTGTTTCTCCTCCTTGGTAACCAGGTTCCTCCGAACATCTTTTATTGGTCTCATCATCTGGGTTGATCTCTACCGGGGTAGACATCTGGTTATGTGATATGATCTCCTGAAGAATCTCCTACCTGTGGCCTGCCTGCATGCATGCTTGTTCTGCTTCAGCCGCTGGCCAGTGTGTTGTAGAATTGTCGCTAGTCCTTCCTAGCACTTTTCTTCTAATTCAGTTATTTCCTTATTCAGTGCGGTGTACATTGAACTCAGCTTCTCCTTCTCGTGTCCGTCTTTGAATTCAATCATCTCTCTCTCACCATCCTCCTCTCCTCTACTCTCCTCGATTACATTTCAGTCAAGTGTCCGTTGAGAAGCATTCCTTCCCTTTTCTTGTTTCCTCTTTCTTTTTGGAACAGTTGTGTACATTCCCTTGAACACCACCTCCATATAGTGAGATCCAATGTTCCTCCACGCAGATTTCCGCAGGGATGCCAAGTAGTATCTCAGATTCTGCTTTGCTCCGATCTGTAGAGAATGCATTCCTGAGTTTCTGATTGTTCAACTTGAAAAACAGTGGTCTGTGTCCAGTTGTTTTGAAGGACGTCACCCTCACATTGATGTTTCGTTGAGCTGGATATTGGTCTGATCTCACATTTGACCCCATTCCTGAATTTGCTTTCAGCGTGCTTTGTCTCCACTTCATAGAAGAGCACTGAGTAGAAATCAAGCTCGTTTGTTGTGTGTCGTTCAGTATTTGTCCATTACTATTTGTAAAAATCTGTGGAAATCTTCCTTCTCTGATTTCACGTTGGCTATTGCATTTGCTTATTGTGGCCTTCTTTCCTTTCTTCTTTTTGAGTCGAAACTTGCTGTCATGATCCTGTATGAAATGGATTTCCACTGCATTAAGGCTTTGACTGCACTGGTAACATCGTGATAGCCTCTCACTCTTACAGTGTGCTCGTTGTTGTCAGCTGGGTGGTCGAACCGGAGTAGATTACTGACTTTCTAGTTGACACTTTTCACAATCCACATCCATTGCATGTGCTCCCGCAGAGACTCAGCACTTCTATGCCAATCTTCGCATTTCCCCGGCTAACAGAGTGACGTTACCAGTCGGCTTCGTACATTGTAGTAACATTCTACGTGCTCAATCTTATTATTGACTCCATAGAGAGAATACACATCGGCAGGCTGACTGGATTCTCGAAGGCTTGCTTTCACCAGTCCACATTATTTCGCCTCTTCAATTCCCGCGAACAAGCATTGAAAATGGACCCAGAGACAACAGCAGACTTGATGACGCCACTACTCGGAAAGGTATGAAAAGAGGACAAGGTACCCAAGGAATGGAAGAAAAGATAGTTATTCAAACTACCAAAGAAAGGAGACATAATTCAATGCATGAACTGACACGGCATTATGCTCCTGTCCATCTCAAGCAAAACACTTAGCCGCATCATCCTGGAGCGAATCAAACGAGTCCTGGATGAAAACTTCGACCGGAACAAGCTGGATTCAGGGTAAACAAGTCATGTATTGATCAAATCGCCACACTACGGATCATCATTGAACAAAGCCTGGAATGGCAGTCAGCTCTCTTTCTCAACTTCATCCACTTTGAAAAGGCATTCGACAGCGTCGATCGAGAGGTGGTTTGGCAACTAATTCGCTACTACGGGGTGCCACCGACAATTATACATCTCACCCAACAGTTGCACGACAATGCTGCCTGCCAAATAATCCACAACGGGAAAATTACGGAATCTTTCGAAGTGAGCACAACCATTAAAAATAAATAATGCATTCAAAAGAAGTTCGTACCGCCATTATCCATTCCTTATTGGCCTATCAAGACATAATCAACTGATGACTTCTCCACCACCCCTTACTTATATATTCAACCTATCTCCTATCATCCATCAATCCTATCACATCCCCATTAATATGTATTTCATTCCCTTCCCACACAATCTGGCATTACTTCATCTGTTCATTTGTTTTTCTTAGCATTTATCGACTACTATGTCTACCTGTTTAATCATTCTGCTTTTCGTTATTCGTGTTATCACAGATCGCCTCACTTTCTTATCCTTTTACTGATAAAACCGTTATTATTATTATTATCACTACTCATATTATGACTAATTGCACCGTTTATATTCACCATCTTATTATCCTTCAGACAAAACACCATGGTTGGTTTACATTTGAATTCGTATTTGTAAAGTTATATAAGTATATTAAAGTTAAGCCTGTTGATGAGATGAAATTGAAAACATAATATCATTGTTCGCCTAAATAAGATGTTCTAAATCCAAAGATACTCAAATTAAATGTTCAACAAATTAATATAGGAGAAATAACTTGTCAAGATAAGTGTAGTTGCCACGTGAAACAGCATCAACCGTTGATATAATAATGTAAGTGTAGAATATGGCTGCATTGTGAGAGAATTTGATTCCATATTGGATAAGTTCATCTCAAATATGACACAGTGGTGATGCAGTATTAATAAATGGATGACGAGGTTTCATTCATAAATAAAACCGCTTGTAATCACATCAATTTAGACTGACGACACCTTGGATACACACATTCACACTGTCAAGTTATTCTCAACGTATATGAATGGCGACATAACAGTAACAATAACAGTGAGAGTCTATCGGTCAATTCATGAATCTCTTCACGGAGAAACGCCGAATATAATGATAAATGTCACTGTCATTATAATTATTATTATTCTCCTAAGTACTGAGTGGAATACACAGTGTAAGCAACACACCACGATTTCACTGTCGCTCTTTTTATCCCGCTTTATTTAGGCTACTGAAATTTGGAGTATCAGCACTCATTTCTTCACAATAACACAGATTCCAAATCACTGGCGAACAGCTGTATCTAACAGATATCAGTCTGTGGTCAAATCCAATCCCCACGGCAAACGAACTCTTGAAAGTCGCCATTTTCTTTAGCACAAGAATTTATGCTGTGAACATGGTCATCCAAATACCATAATTAGTTGTTATAATTTCCCCTTGGCTTTGGAAACTGCTAAACCATACACACGATGAATGCAAGTGAGTGGAAACTGTAGTGAATGTATTTTGACACATTAAAATTAACAGAGTGCTCTGGTGGTATAGCGGTTAGGACGCTCGCCGACCATGCACATGGTCCGGGGTTCGATCCCCTGATGGCCGATGCACTCCTTTACCTCGCTAAGCCAGAAATAATACTGGTGAAGAGAAAAGGTTGGTCATGAGGCTAGCAAACCCATCCTGTAAAATAAACACTGCTACAGAAACTTCAAGCCGCTAGCTTGAAGCCCTATGTTCCGCTGGGGAACGTGAAGGAAAAAAAAAGGAATAAACAGTAGCTACTCATGGAGAATGTTTCGAAATCGGTATTATTTGTCATCACATAGCATTCCAGTTATGTCAGTGTTACTGGCAATTCATGGTGAAGGCTCAGTTGCAATCCATATAACCAATTGATGTTCTTTTAGTTACATTAAGAAGTCCTGTTCTATCCGAAATTAGAAAGTCGCCCAATTTAAAGAAGTAACTGGTTAACTAGCTGCTCCACAGCCTGAAAATATATAGAAACTTGGTCACCAAGACAGTGTACAGAAAAATGCACACAGAAATATAAAAAAAACAATTACACGCTACTGCAATTATCTCACAGCAAAGTAACATATAACAAACAGAATTTTATTTAGATGAGTCTATATGTATAGTGTCAGTGATATAGTTTGCATGTGTCAGAAATTCGAATGATTTTGAGCAAAGTTGACTGAAGAAGAATGATAAGAGTTTGATGCATTCAGGAGTTGATAAATGTCCAATGCGTTTTGAACCCCATGAACGATTTTCACTCAAACACTGACAGTACCCAGCCATTGGTTTTCAGCGTCTTCAAGACCCCAACCAGACAGTAGACAACATACTACGTGGCTGAAACCAACGCTTACAGGATTCGCTGAATTACGACACACTGTGATTTGACTGCTCCCTACTCTTTTTTAAAACCAAATCCGATGCCAGCGGTTAGTGAATAATCCAGCAGAGGTGCAATGGCATGGTATTGGTAAGACATGTCGCAGCGATTTCACTCTATTCCGAATGAACCCCAGGTTTCCTTGTGTTTCACATAATACTTGTATCGAATTTATTCGAATATCAAAATACTCTTGACTCATATGCATTAACGAAGCATAAAAACTATGTGAGTACCTTGATATGATAACCAGCAATAAATTATGCGCATAATATCACCAGTATATAGCACTGGATCACAATGTGTCACCTAATGAAAATCAAATCGCGATTTCACATTCTCTCTACATCCTTACTCACTGACAGTTCACCTCTGCTAATCTGCCCTACTCAAAAGTTACCAACGTCAACTATTCCTCACCTCATAATGTGAAACATCATTTCACATGGACAAATTCATTTCAGATTGACGAAAGAGCATATCCGAGCTACTTCTGTCCAATGCATTATACACTCAAATAAAAGAAGGATGAAAGAAACCACCTTGGATGGTATTTCTGGCCTCATATTTGTGAGTACTCGCAGAACCAGACGTTTTCAATTTTCCACTCTATATGCTTCTGTTCATACTACTTTTATATCACATTGCAGTAGAAAGAAAATTTCTAGTGAGCAGCGTGAGAATTAGTTGAATTTGTTTTTATTATCATAATTATTATTATTATTCTAACTTTTCTATTTTTAATTTTCTCGTATGATTTTTCTCCTGTTACTCTGATTCCTCTCAAGGTCACACGTGCTCATTATCTTCACATTCCAATGTGTGAAATACAACAGTGAGAAGAAACAAATTCTACTGTATGAGTAGGCTGAGTATCTACTTATTCACAGAAATAAACGAAACTACTCTTTGTAATTGTCTTATGTTAGTTTTGAAAGTAGCATTTTGTTTTCCAGTTTTCATCGATTTACTCACATCACTCGGTTCGACTGAAAGAGATACATTCAAATGACTTCTTCTTATGGCTTCATTTCTCAATGACGACAGCCAGAATCATGAACTGTTATGATGAAAATGTGTTGTGATAATATTTGAAATATTTTTTGATTTTGTGAGAAGAATCTATCTGTTTCGGTGTTTGTGAGCACAATGTGATGTCCTTGCATTAGCCAATTGCAGATGTACAGTTCAATGGTGTTTCACGAAAGGCTTTGAAATGACCCGTGAATGTCTTGTGTCAGTGTCAGTTGGTATCGAATTGAGCATAGTTCGGCTGATCAGTAGATGCTGAAACGTGTTTCACCAATTTCTTTCGGCTTTTGTGACTTCCAATAGTGAGTATTTAGTTTTATTCCAGCGGAGCTCCATCTTTGAACAGTTAAAAGCTTTCTAGTACTCGTAGTGAATTCTGTTCAAATTATGCTAACAAAACTGGTTAGAGAGTTCATGTTCAAATTCTCCGAAGTGGTGCTTTGAATGACTCAGCTTCCAATTGTGATCATTTGAGACTAATATTTACGACCATCCATTCAATAGTTTGCATCTGGATAAAGAAGTTGTATTCCGGTTTCTGGTTCGACATGTTTTCCATTTCTGAGGAAGGACCCAGATGAATATATGCACACGTATTTACATTGATCAATGCACCGTACACTCCAGTGGAATGAGCAATTGAATGTTGAGCTGGTCATCTGAAAGTGACATGAAGAGGACTGTGTTAGGCGGAAATGGAAGCTACTGGGCGATCATGCAAAAGAGCACAGTGAGATGGCGAAATGATGCTGACAATCATGTAAATATCTTTATTGAGTTGTCAGTAAACTGTGAATTGTGTGTATATTTACCTCATTCAGATGTTTATCAGCCGAATTTCCTAATTTCGGAGGCGGTTTTATGTAACATTTCAATGAAAGCAACGAATTAACTACTTGATTGTTCTGAGGAATCACAATGCTCTCTGTTTTTCAATGTCTTTTTTCAATGTGAATTCAGAACCATCTTTCAAGTCATCAACCAGGTTAAGTAGGCTTTTTCCTGATTATCTTGATGACTAAATATTTTCATGCAAGAATATGCAATTCGGTCACCCAAAAACAACTTTCATCTCCAAGGAGAATCTACAATAGATAATATCATAGATTTTAATACAAAACGAACTCTCCTCGGTCTGCATCGGAGGTGAAAATTCTCATTCCATTATTGCTGATGAAATGCTCATCAGATCTTCTAGCCATTTTCAAGACTGTAAAAGCAGCAAAGTGACACTATGAAAACGACTGAAGTATACATTCTCCCTTCTGAAATACCTTCTGTTAATAATAATAATAATTTACTTTATTCCATAAACAATACTTGTCATACAGGATGGAATTCCCAGCATTTTTACTTCAGTATTGCATCCAGTTACTACATTAACAAGTAATAGAATTCTACATAAGTTAGGGAAATCTCAGTTCATTATGACAACAACATATTGACATGTCGGTAGCAAAGCCAAAGCTGAACAGTGTTTGAAAGTGGTAGAAAAGTAGGAGCTCTCATATTTACTGATGTCAGCGAGAGAAAGAAACAAAGCAGCATATACTGGAAGAAAAAAAGAGAGTGAATAGGAAAAGAGAGAAAGAAAATGTTGTACCTATTGATGATATGAGTTGGAAAGGCGAGATCCAGTTGTACCACTGACTATTCGATGAATTAAAGGTATCACGCCTAATTCTAAATCATTGGTTGGTGTGTGTGAAATAACACAAATATTTCTTCATTCTGTAAACAATTATGCACCTTCACAATCTTGTATGATCACTATTCAGCTGGAACTCTGGTTTCTGATTAAATACGCGTGTCTCATTCATTCTGTCACTTTTAGTAATGAACTGCTGTGATTAGTTGAACGGTGATTCTTGGTTTCGCTGTCTAGTATTTACATCAAATCACACATAGGTGTTGTGTTTCGATGGTAGACGCCAATTTGAGTGTTATTATTTCTAGTCTTATTCTCTTGCGTTCCAAGTGGAACATAAGGCTTCAAAATCATATTTCGGCTTCTTTCTGTTTTCTGCCGTATTTTTCAGCTGTGTCCAGAACTGACCAAACTATCTCATCTCTTCCTAACACGATCTCCCTCATGTCACCCTCCCAAAGACGACTCACTCGTTTCTCCCTATTTAGATTCGAATCGAGCAACGGCCTGGCGTGACATGTCATTTGGTGGCCTCCTCAGTCTACGCTCGATCCATCTACATTTACTCCTACATATTTGTTCAGCGATCGGATCTTCGTTTGTTTGTGCTTATAGTTACTTGTTGCTCATTATTTCTGGCCAGCTAGCCATTTGAACTTCTGTGTGGAGTCACCGAAAGCAGCTGTTGATGAAAGTCTCCAGCTAGCCGTTAGAAATGATTTCCATTACTCGAATGGAAAATTCTCACACGCATAGAAAGACTTACTTGAAAATGCAAATGTTGTTCTTCATGCTGCGTGCGGAAGATCTCTTAACTGCTTTCAGGTTGATGGAGGCGTATCATGTCTTTCCGATTAGGACTGGCATAGACATCACCACCCGTGACATCCACCTGTGGCTGAAACGATGCTTTCTGGCCAGACACGTGGTGGGGGCAACCTCTGTTAAATCTCTCCAGTTTATGGTGATCGGTTATGGGTATTGCTTCTGTTGATTGGTTATTTTCATCACATCCACCTTCTCTGTGTTCACCTGCAGTCATGTTTCAGCTGCCTGCCAGTTCGTTCGTTCCGCCTTCCTGTATTCTTCGAGTTTGTGTGAGACTAAACATATATCATCCACACACAAAATCCAGATCTTCTAGAGTCTTCTTTTGGGTTTCCAAGCGTATTTCTTTCTCCTCGCCGCTGTGAACAGTCTGACACATTATCCAGTTTACACTTGTTAATCATTGACACTCAGCAAAGCAGAATAGCTGTTATATGAGGTTGACAAATACCTAGGGACTGCAGGCAGTGACATTGTAGAAGTACCTAGCTGGACTTCAGAAAATTGTTGGTATTCAGGGTTTCCGCTTTCGTTTGAGAATCAGTGTCCACTGCCAGGCAGTTCTGTGCGTGTTACTGACATTGATAGAGGTGGCATTTCTGTTTGATTTGCAGGTGATAGTCGTTTGCAAAGGTATTTCGAGTGATCAGCCTATTGTTTGATTTGTTTCTCCTCCTTCGTAATCAGGTTGGCTTGAATATCTTTTATTGCTTCCATCATCTAGTTTGAACTCTCCTTGGATCGACAACTGGCTATCTGATATGGTTTCCAAATCCGTCTACTACACAGAGCTGTCAACCTCGAGTAAAGCATCTTCTGTGTGCCTTCCATCAGTTTGGTTTTGGTCGTTGGAGTTTTCAACATCAGTTCAGACGCAGCTTTCATGCAGAAGATGTACACTTTCATGAATATAATTATAACAGGAAGCAGTAGGTCTTCACTTGTTTACACACAAATGACGTCTCCATTAGTTCACGATGGTTTGTCAATATTGATAGGCCACGAGATGTTTCTCCAAGCAATTTCGTTGTAGGTGACGTTAACTCTGAAAGTGCTTGTCGGAAATCATTCCAATGGGATTGAAGCCACCTATCACTGTAACGTGGATGCACAGTGACTCCTCAAATATATCACACCAAATGGAATTTCATTACTAGCTGAACTGTCGACAATCTATTCATGTCAGCCAGATGACAACCACGATAACCACGCTGTTTGGATTGCTATTGTGGTATCACAAACAGCATCAAGTGAAAACCAATCCCCAACAGAATCGTTATATGAAAAGAAAATAAAAACAACCCAAAAGAAGAGAAAAGGGAGGACTTCTACAGCCAATTGCAAGTGGCACTTGACGAGTGCTGCATTTCATCCAGTTCTCTGAAGTCATCTTTAGCTGGATATACGACTGTCTTTCTCAGATCATCCTCAGGTGCAGTCATATTTTCCAATAATTTTGCGTTCTTTTTCTGCATGTTGGTTTTGTAACAGGTGCATGGATGGTTCGCAGCTGGAATTACCGGGTGATTTTCCTCTCTTCCTGAATATCGGATCTTAATCAGGGGGAGACGGAATCTAGTTGAAACATCTGCGACCGACTTTAAGGATTTTCGTGATTCACCCGGCAAGTCTCTAGAGCATATACAGGCTCTGATTATACCTTTGCGTTTGAAACCTAAATTTTATTCCCCATCTCTGCTGAATGACACGTACTTCCACAATGCTTTCTGAATAATGAATAAAGCTTCCCTCAATCTGGTTGGCGATTGCATCGTGATGCGTTCCAACTTAACTTCAGGTGGTGCTGCGTAGGTGAGTCAAGAGATAAGCTCCTCTCCTGTTGACACAGGCAACTGAATGATGTCGTTCTTTCTGTATGGTTATCTTGTCACCCGTCACATCCACTATGTTCACTTGTAGTCTCTTCTTTGCTGTTTGTTCTGCCAGCTATCTGTTGTTGGTGAATCCGTGTTATAAATAGAAACTTGGAGTGGGCAACACAGGCAGATTACTGATGATTTTTGAAATCTGCTCACTTAGTGAGATGAATAAGAACAGGGATTTATTCGCCGAATTCTGCAACATCAGTGATTTCCTTACTGGAGGCAGAGTGTACAAACACAAGGATGCGCACACAGCTACAAGTGCTTCGCCAAATGATCACACCGAAATTCATATAAACTCCGTGTGAATTCAAGCAGAGTGGAGGGAAAATCACGAATACATGCAGATGCAGAAACATTCAAAACTTGATGGTGTCTTCGCCACACTGAAACTGACGAACGAAGCCACGAAACAGACTTTCCTGGTAGCTATCGAGAAGAAGTCAGAGAGGTCCATTAACAGCACCTAGGAGACCTGTGTAAAATGAACACTGCTAATTCGTGAATGCAACATGGAAACAATCTTGCTCAGAAATGGTAGGAAATAGTATGCAACCTCGTTTTGACTCACCACGATCAGCTGAAACTGATGAGCGAAAGAAGGAGGGTAACGCAAACGTTGATCCTGTGTAGAGGTGAAGAGTAGAAGGCAAACCTGGATATTACCTCAAACGCAGTGAACTCAGATTTGGACAAGTGCTCTGGGAATGACGAAACATGCTTTTCACAATAGACCGCTGACTTGAAGGAATTAGGTTGCACGTAAGACAGATCTCAGAACTCTACATGGGATAATCCGTTCTTTTACCTTGAAAGGGATCAATGCAAATGAAATAGGCAAACGAGAGTGAATGAAACTCACCCAACAGTGAGTTAGAACAAAATTAATCGTCAATAGCTTTTTGGAAGCGGTATATAGATCTTTTCGAATTCTCAGTTTGTTTTTGCCATAAACTTCAGAGAACACCATGATACAATATGTGCAGACAGGTAACCTTAGATATCTGAGAGGTGCAATGCAGATACGCAGCACTCAGACCTATTTGTTTTGTCACGCATGTCAAAAAGACATCAGGTCTCATCTCCAATCGTTACCCTTTTCACTGTGGAAAATGACTGAAGGGATACATTGATAGTTTTGGAGTAAAAGAGAAAAGCACGTTAGCCTGCCGAACAGACTACCGACGCCTAGGAAACTGTATTTTGAGCACGTCATTCATAGGTGCATATTTGAATAATCCGTGAGCATACAATATGCCCGAATTTCATGAATGTCCTCCATGCAGGCATTACTCAAGAAAGAGCTACTCAAAGGGTACCAGTCTCAGCAGTAAACTACAAATTGAATAAGAGCCATCCGACGAGAATGCACGTCCATCTCCTCTGCACTACTGAATCTATAATGGACCAGATATATCAATGGTAGCTGTGCATACAAAGGAGAATTGTTCCACTGACCCTAACATCCCGATGACAAGCTCACTCTTGTTTCCCACAAACTTGCTCTTCTTTATTTATTTGTTTGTTTTTATTGTTTGTTTGTTAACTATTCATAACTTTTGCTCTTTCTCTACAACTCTCAGGCAATTTTTTCATATTCTCTTTTTGTTCTATGTGCATGCTCATGAAATCATATTCGCTGAAACATTCATCTCATAAAGTCACTCCAGTACCACCAGTCAACTCCTCTGAAACGGTGATTCAGGTAATTATGGTTCTGAGTAATGACAAATCATCACTTTTGTTTTTGTAGGTCGTGGTTGCAATCGCGACATTTTGAAGATCGTGCGAGGAGGTGACGGATTATGGTCAATTATGAACTCAGCTGAAGATGACGGCAGCAAACAGGACAAAGTCCAGATGCGTCATTCAAGCCCTAATTCCCCATTCAGAACTTCTAAATATCAGAGATTGTCACAGTCATTTCGTTTCTGTATTTTAAGAACCCCATGGCAAATTTGTTATAACTGAAATGAACTGAATAAATCTGTTGCCTATTTGTTACGCCTGCAGCTGCTAATTGCTATAAGGGTAATAAAATCGAAGGAAACGTTACCATGCTTAATTTTCCTATGTACCCACACATTCACTGAGCCACGCAAATGACAAAATACAATAGCTGCCATTTGACTAAGATATTGTATTGCACTATGTAGTTATTGCCCACTCTTGTATACTTACTTCCTCTGCTTCTGCATTGCTCTCATTGAATCTCCCCTCGACTAACTGACAGAGATTTTGTGACATAGTGAATGACATTGAAAGCTGTCGGCAGGCTCTGTGGCCTTCCTAAATGAACGCTGTAGGCATGGTATTCACTTCTGGTATGCTACGTAAGGAGGAAACGGAATAAAATATTTTAGAACATGTTGTGAACTCCATGTTGTTTTGATTGAATCGGTCTTTGTCATTATAATTTTTGTCGTTAATTAGAAAGGACTGTAGAGATAGGCGTGAAATGGAGAAGTGGTCTTGAATCTTGATGTTCCACCTGGAACACATATCAGTAATGAGAAGTGAAATTATATTTTCTATAATTGGTTTGTAAGGATTAGTTTTGTTTCTTCGAGTTGATCATGGATTGATATCAGTTAGACAAACATTGAAAAACAAGGAGTACTGGGATGAAATAGCTGTCCAGTACTCCTTAGTATTCAATAGTTCTCTAACTGATATCAATCCTTGATCGACTCGTTGAATTATATTTGCATTTTTGAAATTACTCTTAGTACTATTATTATTGCTGAGATCCATCGCTATTTTAGTCGATATGAGATTGGTTGGGAAAAGTGCTCCTCACTCAACTTGGCGACTGTCACCGAAACACAACACCCATGTGTGATTAAATGTTCACGCTAGAAAGCGGAACCTAGAATTCTCATTCAACGAATCACATCAGTTCATTCCTAAAAGTGATAGAATGAATGAGACAGGCGTGTGTCATCAGAAAACAGTGTGCTTGCTGAATATTGATTAAAGACTAGCGTGCACACGTATGATAAGAATTTGTGTTACTGATGCACAACACATATAGAATGCTTAGTACAAGTGTGTTAGTTGAATAGTGCTTAGAAAAGATTATGAGAAGTGTACAAATGAGGTGATTTTGGCAACGCATAATTGTTTACAGAATGAAGAAATATTTGTGTTGTTTGAGGTCAACATCACGCGTTGTATGTCTTATGTATAATTTTAACTTTTTCTCATAATTTCATTTCAGAAATAATCTAATTATAACAATGATGAAATTGACAGCTCTATGGCAAACTGTATTTTTGGTAGATATATCCAAAATCATCCTGATAAACTCAGAGAACAAAGAGAAGCGATGTGACTTCACATATTGTGTTTAGAATCGATCAGTGATGACAGTGGAAATATGGAGCTTTATTGATCGAACCAAGTATTCTGCTCTCGCATACTGATCCACATCACTTGTCGCACATCAGACAGCTTAACTCAATCATAATTGAAGCGCCTTGTTGACTTCCATAGGTATTATGCATAGCCGCGTAACAACATTCGTCGTGAAGTACATACTAGGCTCTGATTGACAGCATCACTGTGAATATCATTACATTCAAACTGTTCACCAGATGGAAGATGAAACATATTTACATCACCTTATCTAATAGGTGTCAATCATGTGAAAGTAAAGTCAATCCAAATCGTAACATGTACCATGATATTTCGTGAAGCTGTAGGCATTTATGAAAAACCAGAATGTGAACAAGGTCTGATCGATTTGATTTTATGTATGTTTGGTGGTGTCAACTCAACTTCCTAATTAGAGTATAGAACTTGAAATCAGTGTAGATATCATGTTCATTGGTTGTCATGGGATAACTGCATTCTGGGCATTGCATGTGCATAGGATTTCATTATCTCTACTCAACTGCAGGATTCGCTTGGCATATCTGATGTCTTATGGTTGAATTCCCATATTGGTGCCATTTCATCATTTGCGTACACTTCAATTCAGCTTATTGATATTTGCTTCTTCTGCTTAGATTGACTAATTCTGTGTGTGCAGGTATCCTGTATTAGGCTCCGATTGATATCATCACTGTTAGCATCATTCCATTGAATCTGTTCACCAGATTTAAGATCAGATAGATAAAAGTGAAGTGATCACATGGTGCCAATAATTTCACAGTGCGGTCAATCCATATGAATCAGCTCCCTGATTATTTCAACTTTCTGAAGGCGTTTGTCAAATACCCATAAGTAAATAATACATGATATTACGTATGTTCGTGGTGTCAGTGTTACTTGTCAATCAGACCGTAGACTTTGGAATCCATGCAGATATCATGTTCAGTGATGGTCATCGATGCACTGCATTCTTGACATTTCAGCCGTCCAATGTTCACCCAGCAACTCAAAGATGTCTTACCTGAGCTTAGCTCTTCTTCATGCATATAACATTTCAACTGTTCCTGTGGTTCAAGTTATATAGGGCGCACGATTAGGCAGGTTCGTCTACGGGTTCGAGAACATTTACCAGCTTGGTTCAGCAGGGGGAGAAGTTAAGTGCATAAAAAGCTCGATCCTGTCACACTTGGTCGATACTGGACATCATATCGATGTCAACACAGCTTTCAGGGTTATATACCGAATTCCGAAGTCGTTATCACGTACAGTTTGCTTACGCCTTCTACACATAGCTGAAGCTGTTGCAATAAGATCGACTAAACCGGAACTTTGTATCCAAAAAGAACACGTCCAGACGCGGTTCCTACGTGGCCAAACTTGGATTGGTGATTCTTCTTCTCACCAAGAGTGCTCCTTCCCCTCAACCCCCTTGGCTTTATTTTATTTTTTCCTTTGCTTATTATTACAATTATTATTATTTATTATTATTATTATTCGTCATAAATTATGCCCTTCATGCAAATATTCTGTCAATACTATCGAATTTTTCGTTTATACTATCCGGACTTATTATTAGTGATATTATCTCTTTTCTCAATATATGCCTCCACCTGTTTCATTTCACATATTCGTTATCTCATTATGAACCTCTATTGCAGTCTTACTATTTCCTGTTTAACACAGACCACTTTGTACTAGCCACTCACCTGACACCTTTTATAACCTTGAACTGACTTGTCAATTTTCCTACCGCACACTCTACAAAACTATTATGATTAATCACCATTGTCTCCCGTTTTACAATATTTTGTAATCGAATTCAGTCTAGCACTTTTGTCACACAAATACGACTATTTATTTTGACACCCCATAACTAATCTGTTATTCTACGTTAAAAATGTATCTGCCGCATAACTGGCCTTTATTGTAACGACAACAAATATTATTTTTTTTATAATTGTAAGAACCTGAAGAGAAATTATTGAAAAGAATATTCTTCGTTCAGATTGACTTTTACTTTCAGTATCCCTCCTGAACTTCAGGCTTCCCTTGATATATCTGATATCACAATGGTTTACTTCCCATAATCTTGCCATTTCACTGATTACGCACAGTTCACAGTTCACTTTAGCTTCTCGATATTCTGTTCCTCTTAGATTGACTAATTCTACATGTGCTTATGTCCTCATGAAATGCACCCTTACTAATGCATAGCTGGAGTATTTCATATTCATCTTCACGCTGTTCTTAAAGTCCTACTTCCTTATTGTCGAATTCATGTTGAAAGACAGTGCATTTTATTTTGATTAAATGAAAGGTAATGTGATCTCATATTAGTAGATTAGAGGTCTTCCTGCTTCAATTCACACGGCTGCTGAGGAGTGATTTTCATATATTGAATGTCGTTTCATACTATGCACTGACATCATGGAGTAAACGTTTCAAATACAATGAAGAATAAAATTGCAAATGACTGAGAAGCAAAGTTGTTCATTGTCCACATGACCAGTTTGTTGAAGCCAAGAACAAGAACATAATGACAAAATATGCGAAAGTGAGATTCAACCGAAATAGCAGTGGAATAGTTGACAATAAATTTCAAACTGTGTTATGTTCTCGATACCGTATGTCTTATGATATTTTATTCATGTCCAACTTGATCATAAGAAGTAGTTGTATAACATTCTTAGCGTAGAGTGTTCCTAAGTGATGTGCAAGCCTATGCTTTCATCGCCTTGACGAACATGTTTCAATAATGAAAGTAACCATGATTGTGGTATCGTCTTCAGTGGAGAGATAAGAAACTTTTTTCAAAAATTACAAATGCGTTTATGAAGTGTTTTTTGACTGTGTTCACTAAATTGGCGTTATCGCCACAAAACTGGCGTCTACAACTACCTGTTATGTCAGTGGCACTGGCTATGTATAGTGAAGGACAAATGGGGATGCACATTTAGGATTCACAGTGTAACTGACACATCCGAAATTCATTTCTATCCACAATTGAGTATTTTGCATATGAACGTTTCGATCCTGTGATTTTCTAAGAATGTTTCTTGACTGGGAAGATAATTCCACGTCACCTGTAGATCACTGAATCATTTTCATGATAGCACTTCCAATTTTTACAGCTATAATCAAAGATAACTTGTGGTGAATTGCCACTTGAATTTGTGTCTATTTGGTTAGCGATATCAAGTTGGATGTATGAAATCATTGATCCCACATCGTTTTGTGAAATAAATTTCACGAATTTCCCTGTGAAATCAACTGAGTTGACAATCACGACTCCTGTTAAGTAAATGGTCGAAATTCCATTGTCTCAGATCAACTCTGCATATCGTGTTTCTTTCTTAAATGATTCAGTCAAGTTGATGAATGGAAGTCACTGAGTGATTGTCGAATGAGTCAGGAAGGAGAAATCACGTATCAAGGTGGCTTACAGATATACTCAGTTGAGTGAACACTTCTTCATTTCATCCTGTTGACTCACTCGATATGGTATGCACGACAGAACTGATGTCACTAGAGGCTACAGTGTCTCGTTTACACAAGCATACTACACTTTCCATCGTCATATTTGATGAAAATATACCTTGGTTTTTGGGTCTTGCCATTTCTTGTTACGATCTCACCACCCTCGGGAAACAGATATTACAGTTGAACTCCTAATTTCGATGTATTCAGTGTGGTGAATTTTGTGGATAACGACTATTTTATAAATTGCCAACATTGTTTCTGCAGAGATGCAAATACTGTGGAAATCGAGAACTCAGTTACAGTTATGTTGCTTTGGAAGATACACGGAATAATGGGAAATGCATCTGAAGTGGTGATCTGACAGAAAAACAAGAGAAGCTACGATGCGCTGGTTGTGAGGTTCATTTGTGTGGAGTTTATCGAAGAGAACCATCAACTTGCATCTACATTCTTTGCATGATAAACATTCCGGTGACACAGAGTGCATCATAGTCAAGCATGTGAGATGATATTGCAAGTCAGTGTTATACAACAGTATTTACTGATGACGTTTCGAGAACAATTTTCTGCTCAAAATCACATCAAGCTTATCATTATGAGCAATAAAATGTTCTCGAAACGTCATCAGTAAATATTACAATATAACACTGTGAGACTTTATCGAAATATAATTTACCCACAATGAAATTCAATGACATTCAGCTAGAGAATGATGAAACAATCGTTAGTTTTGATATAATTGGTCTTTATACTAATATACCAATCAATATGGCCTTATAACCAGTTAAAAGGGAACTAACTGCAGATACTAAACTTACTCAATAGATAAAGCTGCCCATTGAGGAAATTATTTTAGGAATTCAGTTATGCTTCACATCTATTGTCTTTCAATTCCAGTGTAAAATTAACAGGCATAGAGAAGTTGTAGCAATTGGATGGATAGTCAATATTCCCTATCTTAGCAGATATCTTTATGGACAGCTGGGAAAATACTGCTCTAAATACTTTTAATCCTACTGCAGAAATATGATGCAGATAGGTTACGAAAAAACAGAACATATCTCTCTCTAGCATCTTGACGCATAAACGTACTAGTAAAGGGAATAAAATTCACATTCATACCGGAAAATGAACAAGGAGAATAAACCATGATGTTAAATTGTAAAATTAAACGAACGGAAGAAGGTAGACTGCACACTTGTATTTGTAAAATGCCAACGCATTATGCTTATGGATATTTAGACTTTAATTCATTTCATCCGTTCGTTGTCTGTAAAGGCGGGCTTAGATAAGTTTCTAACAAAGCGAGCAGTAACACTGAGTAGTAATGTAGGTAGATGGAGAGACAGCTTGATTAGTTAATCCTTGTTCACAGAATCTACACTCAACATGTGCAATAGGAATGATTCATCACTTGTACCGGAATATTGAAAATAATAGTACCAATCAAGTCAAGCGAAGAAAAATAATTGATTTATATGAATGAAGTTAGAAAGTTGTGTGAATAGGGCCTTTATATGATTATGAGCAGTAATAAATTGTGCTCGAAACGTCATCAGTAGATATTAATGTGAAACACTGTGGTTCTATATCAAAATGAATTTTACTCACAATGAATTACACAATTATCCTTTTGCTACAAACTACCTAGAACAAGAGAATAAGGCCAACTTTCACAGAGAAGTATAAAATTAATGACCAACATCTCCAATGACATCATCGAAATCCTCATTGGATATATGAATGCCAGCTGAACTGGGAGCAGATAATACAGGAAGAGAAATCACCACAGATTGAAAGCCTATGCCTCGGCGAAATTAAGGACATTGGAGAATTATTCGCAGACATCTGCGCCCTAAATGATTTCGTGATCAGAGGCAGCGTGTACAAACACAAGTAAGTACGCAAAGCGTCGTGGATTTAGCCTGAACGACACACAACAAACGAGGTGAATTTCTATTCAATGCTCCCCTAGGAAGTGGAGACGCAGCACGCTGAAAGCAAGTTCGAGAATGAGAGCAGATGTGGGATCAAACCAGCATCTTGTAGGGTTCCGAATTGATGGTGTATGAAAGAGACTCTATTTACGTCGTAACAACTGACCTCGATTATTCTGTTTTCGACTCAGTTGTTTGATATATCATTTAAAACCTGCTTATATGACATCACTGGTAACAGTTTCAGTTGTCTCCTGAGACAGCAAAAGCGCTCTAACTAACAGTTCGTATTGTCTTTTCAAGTGTTGGTTTGTAGGGATTTGATTGGTTACAGGATTTCATCATGAGCTGACATCAATTAGATAACCATTGGAAAACCTGGGAGTACTGGACAGCTGTTTCGTCCTAGTTTTGGACTCTTCACAGTACGCACCCACCGGGATTCGAACCAAGGACCTTTTGGTTACAAGGCGAGCTCGTATACCATTAAGCCACTGGGACCCGATCCAATGGTCCATGAATTCTAACTTCTGCCAATTCACGACATAGCGCGACCCCTAGCCAATGTCTTCGGCGAGTATTTGTCCTCACGCCCGACCTGCTGCACCCTACTGGTCACGACTTCTCACTAGAACCCCAGGTGACTACCCACCTGAATAGGGCAAGTCATTTGTTTTTGTGAGGCAATAGTCTTAATGTCGCTACTGTTGTAGTTGATAATGCTACATTCGTTGCAGTGATCTTCACTGACTAGTTAGCGTCTAACAGACGGATGGAGAAATGCATGTTGTGTCAATGCGCCTCAGTGTATCTTTGTATTTCCAAGAGCTTGAAAATTATATGCCACGAAGAGAATATATGTCGTATATATTCTTGCACATTATCTAATTCATGAACCTCTATAGACGCAGACGCAACACACCCATCAATTCCAAAATCATTGTAGACAATGGCAGTATGAGAACAATGTGAACGGTATGTCAGTGTTGACGGATTCGAGGCATAGAATCGACTGCAGTTCTCCACTCTGCTCGACGATTCGCACTGCTGTTATCTGGACCGCGCACGACGTCTTCCGGTGTGAGACCTGCTCTCAACAGTGTCCACCATCCAGTGTATGTATTAGTCTCTCAAGGATCGTTTGACTAATTGTCTCGCTCTGAGTGGATATCATCATAATGGGATGCCAGATATTGTCAATAACGAGCAGCCTCTCTTTGACATTGTGACAAGTCACCATTTCCTTCAGTAAACAGGCACCTACTCCACACCCCACAAATTCTCACTCAGGACTCCTGATCGACTTTCACCACCCATGTCAAATCACATCACTGAAGACTTATGAAATAGTTGGGGGATCGGTCTCAATTGACCACTTTGTGGTCTCAGGTATCATTTCGTCATTGTCGCATTGTAGACATTCATCCAGTTTTCATTTCACATGACAGCTTAGGGGTCCTGTTCATTTCTCCTCTCTAACAATCGAGTCTCTTCCATTATTTCTCATTACTTTCATCTGAGTTTACTGCTCCTAGTTGGCAACCTGGTTTTTCCACATAGCGCTTTGAAATATCCTTTTTCCATCGCGCGTTTTACTTCATTTGTTAATGACTCAGAGAATCCTCCTTCTTCTTATCTTCAAATTTCTAATCTACTCGTTTGTTCAGCGTGCCTCAGATGACATTGAGCTTCTCCTATCGCTAGTCATCTCTGCACTTGTTCATCGTCTCCTCCATCAGCCCTGTTTCCACTATTACATTCAAAGCCATTCCTTCTATCAAGTCTCCTTCTTTCCTCTGGTCTCTTTTCATCTCCCCTTCCACATTGCTATCAGAGAGTTCTTGCCCTCATACATACAGGTTTTTTCGAAGACGTTTCTTCATTTCTTCGACTTTTCCACTGCAAAACTTCAGTAGAGTCGCAATGTATACCTTCGTCCTTCCATTACACATTCGGTGCAGCCGTGAACAGTGCGCTGTATTAGAATGCGATATCAGGTCAACGTTCATAAAACCATTCAGAAATTCAGTGTCACATTGAACGAAGAGGTGAAGATGTGTTCTAGCAAAGACTGTGCACTTTGTTCTGAAACATTTGCAGGCGAAAACGAAAATTATGCATTGGCGACAGTCCTTGAAACACTTAATCAGACAATTAGTAGCCCTTCCATTGTCGATTACAGTAAAGATGAAGCGAATGGCATATGTTAACAATACTGATATTAATACTAATAATTTGCCTTATTCTAGAGGAGTAATTATGATACAGTGTGGAATCCTCAACATTTCGTACAGTAGTGCATCAAATTCATCCGCAATATGACAAAGTCCTTCCAGAGTATTCGAGGAAAGACTGTTTGGAGCAATGGCGAAAATTTGGTGAGCTGAAAGAGTTAGCGAACTGTTAAAGTGGAGATTGAAAGATTTCTAATTGCCCTTACTCCTTAGTGTATTTGGTAAGACGTAAGATTTTCTCAGGATTACACAAGCCATGAGTCAACTAAGAAAGCTAAGATATACAAGAACCAACGACAGATAAGCAATCAACGAACTAAAATGTGCATACTCCTGTCTCCCTTTCTCGATCGAAATCAGTCACATAAATCAGTGTCATGACAAATCGTGGCGTGCTTCGTAACAGTATGAACTATTGCCAATTAACTCATCATTTTGTAACTACACGTATACATATATATATGTACAGTCTACATTCTTTTTACAATCACTAAGCCTGTGATTTTGGTTTGCATCAAACGACACGAAAATGGATGCTCAAATATACATAGAATTCTGTTACTAATGCTAAATTGAACTGTGGGAATACGTGAGAATACTATTTCACTGCAACATGCTGTCTGTATCATACCAGCTTAAGGTATTCGAATGTGTCCGGGGATGACGTGATTGCCCATTAAACATATATATGACTACCGCTGAGGTTTTCGGTGAAAGCGAGAAGAAAGAAAAAGTGGTTTAACGCAGGACAAATAAACTAATGACTGGCGCATAGACTACACAAAATGCTTTTTGTGTTCAAATCCAGAGAGCAACTGAGATCAGCCGAAGTTAGAGCATAAAGCCACACGATGTAGAAGTAATGTCTTCAATGTCGTACGCAATGCAGGAAGTAGTCTGAGGACGCCAACCTGCACTCAAGACATAAACAACATTTACAGAAACAGTGAAATTGAAGACAACCAACAAATCCTACAGAAGCAGTGAAACCAGACAAAAGTTAGTCACAAAGAAATCAATTAGAGTCGACCATATCATCCACTGTATTTCAATAATATAGGAGAATTTTCACTTCTTTAAGAAGAACTTCCTTCGTAACAACACTGAGAGTAGTGTTCTCCAGTCACCCACTGGTCTGTAGAAGCCTAAAAGACAGGATACCGCATCTTGTCACTTCTTTCTGTGTGATAGTATCAGTTCACTTGTTGCTGTGCAGCCAGGCACATCGGTCGTTTGACGTGCATCCTGTCAAAAAGGGTCTAAAAACACCATCTAACATGGCAGCAGAAATGAAGTGGTGGCCGTACAAGGAGTGCAATAATCGAGCATTCCATCATCACCGGTCATTCTATCTCAACAAATGCCCTCTTCAAAGTTATCTACAAAGTCAAGAACAACCTGTCAAAGAAGATACTTTTCCGTCTTCTTTGCGTTGCAGAAGCCCTATCCATTCAGTTAAGAGAACCAGAAGTGTGCACTCAAAAGAAAATTATTCAGCTATATCTACTGTTTATGAGTCTGACATTCAAAGGTGACACCATTTCGGAATTGATTAGAAATCGTTTATCTAAATGTATTAAACGTACTTTTCCTGCACCTGACTCACAAATAGCTTTTGCCAGCCGAAATATGATTAGATAATGCATCAAGGATAGATTACTGCTTTTGTCCACATCCATGTGTATTTACTCTTTTACCTGCTCTTGTAAAGCTGTTTATATTGGACGTTGTAAGCGTAATCTCCGAAAACGTGTAGCTGAACACTATCCAGTCTGGTTAATGAAAGGCGAACGTAGAACTGCGAAGTCGTCTATCCGTGATCACCTTTTAGAGTCAGGTCATTTAGCCTCAATTGATTCATCTTTCAAAGTCATCTACATGGCAAAATCGAATCGATCCAAAAGTTTACGTTTTCTCCACTTATGCATAACCGAAGCTTTAGCTATACATGAACAGAAACCTGAATTATGTGTTCAAAAACGTTTTGTCAAACCCCTTTCTTTACCTTGGTCATAGTAATGTTCTTTCTAGTTTTTACTTTATTTTATTTTACCACTTGAATTCTTTCCACTTCACTTCACATTTTCATTCTTATCGTAATCGTACTCTTAATTTTTTAAAATTTTTAGACAACACTTGACATTTTTAAAATATTTTGTTTTCAATTCACTTATAAAACAATCTTTATTAATTTTGTAATTTATCCACTTCAACTCTACCCCTTATAACATTTTAATTATCGTTATTCTTATCACTTATATATGTATATTGACTGAGCAATTATTAAGTGCCACTTAATAACCTTTTTTCTGTAATATAAATACGACTGTACAGCTTGAAAATGAAGTCGTTGAAAAGAAATTTCTTCACTGAACAAAAAAACTGTATTTCTACTCTCATGTTAACAACTGTGTTCATTTGAATTAACTTTTGGTCGTTTACTTGCTTTATCTAACTACTTAAGACTCTAAAGTAATACCGTTTTTTATTTTGTTTCTATGTACACCCTGAACACAGATATTCCATCAAATTACTCACATTATCACGTAACCCTTCTCTAATAATCGTTTGTGACAACTCATCACCTCTTTCACTACCTCTTCTATCAGCATCCGATTCCTCTGAACGCTTTTTGTATCACCTAAATTCCACCAAAATCTTACTAACTGTATTTTCGCCTGACACATTTTAACAAACCGCATGTATACGATTGTACAGCTTGATAATAGATTCGTTCAAAAGAATCTCTTCACTGAATCACTTGTTTTAAGTTCAATGTCCACACACATACAAAGTAACCATGTATAAATTTGCGATTGTACAGCTTTGAAAATGAATTCACCAAAAATAAACTCTTCGCTGAACTACTGGTCTTCTCTCTATAAATGAGGAATACACCGTGATCAACGTGTTTCATGTTTAACATCGTGTTCGAGAGAGAAGTATCCGGCTATGTAGACCACATTATTCCAAAATCCTGAAGTGAATTGCATACACACTCAGACAACTGAGCGTCTTCTTCAAAATATTCTGTGGATTCGTCTACGTGGAGATTATTTTTCACTCCGTCTAGGTAATCAAGGAGATCAAATAGAAAAGCAAAACCGAGAAGCAAGCAAAACCATCTGTGATTATCGTCAGAAGGATAAGTGGAATTGGTTAATTTGACGCGGAAATGATTTTTCACTACAATCAAAATTATCGTCGTCATTGATGTAGAGAACTCCACATTGATTCGTTTAAACAACTAAATTTCATCTTTATTCAACCTTATCGTTGATATTCGGAAAATGTCAGTATAAACAGTAGAAGTCTAGATATTTTAAGAAGGGAGCCATCCTCCTCAATAGTGATCATAATCAATGTTCACCAGCCCATACATAAAAATTACGCATGATACCTGCTTCATATCGTACGAAGAAACTGCTTACATAGACCGGAATTATTTCTGTGATTTCAGGTCAAGTTCATGCGTTGTTTGTTTAATAAAAATTTTTCAGTTCTACTAATTATTTCTCTATTAGAAGTTAATTAACATAATGAGAATTTTTGGCAAGGATATTATGTAATGTTGAGGAGCAGTAGAATGCGTGGTTCAACCAGTCTTGTGAATTTCCTGAATTGTCCTACTGATTTACTACACGCATAACATATGAAACACTGCCTTCATTCAATCATTCGAAAATGGCTATACGTCCTTGTCTTGTTGTCTATGCCTATCTTGGTCCCAATAATTTGACATGTTTGTGTGTTAATGAATTCGCGAATTAATCCCTTTCAAGAGACAGTCGACGATGGTTTGGATTCATTCACTATGTTTAAAATTTTCTTGATTCTTACGGTTATGTGGATGTAGTGCTGATTGATTTGTACACAAAGAACTTTGCTACATATTTTGAAGGACAGATTTCAACAAAACAAATTTTCATATAACTTTTCTCTGATCACATCAACAATTTGACAAATAATTGTTCGTGAATTGTTTACAACATGTTGTTAAAGAATAAAAATGGTTTACAATCGCATCTGGTTCTATGTTTGAGACGTGTGTGGAGGGTTGCGTATGAAGAGGATGCTCTCACTCTGACAAGAAGGTATTCTCCATTTCTTCTTGGATGTTCAGGTGTCTGTTCACAATAATATTAGTGAGTTGACTTGGCGAAAGCCCACATGTCCTACCAACAGTCCTCAGTGCTGAACACCCACCAGAGCCTCTAATTAGCGCAACAGGGAGGTTTAAGTAAGGTTTACAAGGACTGAGAAGAATTAACGAACTGTTAAAGGAGATCTTCTTGCCCTCTTTACGAAGCTGGTTAGACGAAATATCCTTTGGGTAATTACATTGGTCTGGGTAGGGCAGGAGTGATTAGAGGGAAGTCATAGGTGTGGGAATAAGATTAATTTAAACGTCTGAATAGTAAATTATGAGGACGATTAGTTTTTTTCACACTTCCGTCCTCACTAACTTCTCCAGACCTGTCAGTTGTAAAAATTATAAAGATCAAATGAGAGAAGTCAGAGAGAGTTTGAAGAAAGCCGCTTCATGCAGAAATGAGACTTCAATTTGTCTGCTAAATTTGAGTCAATGAAAGGCGAAGTGGAAGTGTTCATGAGTAAAATAATAAATACCAAACAGAAGACAGACAAGATTCTCACGAGAGAAAGTACAGAATCCATGGAGTATTTCAACTCAGGTGAATGTCATATAACCACTAGACCTGACACTCAGATACTGAATAATTTAAACCATGTCGAAGAAATGAGCACCTCACTAGTTCACTGTTTCCACTTTAGATTTGCGTTTCTCAGTAAATAATTATTTGAATAGGGCAATGGAGTGTCAAACTGTCAAGTCGCCGAAATCTCTCGCCGAAGTATGCCTAACCATGTGTATTCAATCTAGTTTTTCGGTCTATAACTCATACTTGGAGCCTTCACGCGTTAGTGAATATTTGTGAGCAGATTGTTCTTCTACGTTCTTGTTTGTCAACGTCAGATTGACTATTTCATTTATGCGTTGAACGGCCAATTATTTTCATGGATGTCGTATGACTAGAGGTAGTCGGAAATAGCGTAAAAGATAATAATAATATTTATATTGATTTACTTTATTCCAAAAACAGTACTTGTGATACAGAATGGAATTTTCAGCATTAATCACAATATTGCATCTAATCTCCTCAAATTATAAAGAAAATTAATCACACAGAAAATTTTTCTACATTTACAATAGGGGTAATATCAAAAAACAAAAAAAACATGCAGCATATAAAATGGAAATAATAATAATGATAGCAGCTAAGGTAATGATAATAATACAAGTGGAAATTGCCGTGGGCTTGTTTCACACGGTATTGTCGATGCGGTATACAAATCCTTGCATGATTAAAAATATTGAATATGATGTTCCATTTACATGATATGGTGAGGGAAAAAACAAAGATTACAGCAGTCATTGAGATAAGTTGGTGTTTGCAGTTATGAAAGTAAAAACAAAGAATCAACAGGACCATAAATATAATAGAAATAATAAAAGTAAAACTTGAAGGTATATAAAGATGGATGGAGGAGATTGTTTATTTACTAGATGAAAAAAGGTTAGTCAATTCTTGCCTGACACTATTTTCATCACATAAAATACGTGCCAAGTATGAAATCATAGAATTTTTATACTTAGACGTGCAAGCATACAGTTTTCTGAAGTTACTTCTTGTTCTGCCTGAGGAGATGCAAGGTGAAAGCTGAGGGTGAAGTGGATGCTCCAAGTCAGACAAAATCCCTTTAGCAAATTTACTGCACGAAGTCAAATGCCTATCGACAACGACGTTAACTATGTAGTCCACTGGGACACCACTCATCCTACTGACAGTCTTCAGCATTCTACGAATTGTGACAAAGTCCTTTTTAGGCAAACCAGGAAAGAATAAGGGTGAACAATAAAGAAGAATAGGTAGGATGCAAGTGTTTATGAACTGTAAGAGGAGGGGTTGAGTTATACTCCAGTGCCTTAGCTTCTTAATGTAAAATGTCAGGCGCAATATTTTACTGGAGATCGCTGAGACATGGGAAGACCAGGAGAGATCAGAAGAGAGAATAAGTCCAAGATACTTAATTTCTGATTTAGTTCCTATATCATTGTCATCAATCTTACAACTGTCATGAGAATCGACGGCTTCTTTTAACTGTCGTTTACATCTTAAGCTGAAATTAACAGTAAGCTCTGGGAAGGGTTCAGAGACTTGAGGCAGTTTTGAACATCATTTGTGTTAAAACCTGGAAAGGGGCTATTATTAACACTAGTGATACTGGGAAGCATGTAATTTGAGGGAGAATAAATAAAAGATTTAATAAGAGTACATACATCAGAAGAATACGGAATATTGTTTATCTGCTTACCACCAGTGATTTCCTAAAATAGTTTCCACATATTTGAAGCATTTTTGCAGGATATGAATTTCTGGTTATATATAACATTCAATCTCTGCATTTCAGACTTGATAAGGAAGTTAGCTCTTTTTACATCACTTTTATCTTTCATTTTGTGCACTTATTTTGACAACATTGAAAGTAGGAATTATGAATGAATTATGAACGCTCAATCGTGTCATTTACTTGTTTAATCACACTCTATCTCATATTCCTAATGACTGCATATTTCCACTACAATAAAGTGACAATCCGATTAAATGTCAATCTTTCGCGTAATACCAGCGCACTCAGCACACTGTCTGATGGAATTCCGACTCGTCTACACGGAATATTGTATTCTGACACTCGGGCAATGTTACTGTGGAGCCTCATGAATAGTTTATTAATAGGAATTAACGTGAAACATTCCTGCTGACAATATGCCAAAATGTGTTTAGTGTTGAACTGTCACGAATAAAAAATCCAGCTTCAGTTGCAGATTAGTAAGTCTAATTCAAGTTGTCGCAAAGTGGGCTGATTCCCCGAATGTGCTCTTCCGCTATGTATTGTGAGTGTGCTTTTTTCTTTTGGACGCCATCATATGAATTCTGCCTACTATTTGGATTGAAGTGTTTCTGCAGATCGATAGATTTCATTACACCTATCAGATTCCACTGATTCATTATATGAATCACCCGACATTATTAGAGGTTGTT
The DNA here is from genome assembly GCA_944472155.2 of Trichobilharzia szidati. Classification (NCBI taxonomy): domain Eukaryota; kingdom Metazoa; phylum Platyhelminthes; class Trematoda; order Strigeidida; family Schistosomatidae; genus Trichobilharzia; species Trichobilharzia szidati. Next base: position 3,080,874 of record OX235271.1, on the reverse strand, counting down.
TCACTCACCAATCACAACACTCACAGTCTTCCACAAATGAATGATGAAATCGTGATTATTGTAATCAACCAATTACAACAATAACTGTGACTTTTGGTTGTGGTATAAATAAGCGAACGGAAAGTCAGTTGCCATAAGAAGATGGTCTACTTTGCATACAGCCATTTAGCTTTCGTCACTCTGTTGACATTTGCAGCCGTAAATGCAGGTAAGCATTTTTTCAAGAGATGGTATATTTGTAGCTTATTTCCGCACGCTGTGTTTGCCTTATTCACTGGAACTGCTGAATAGTTTGCTAGTTACTCTCATGGGTCATTCTCTCTGGTTGAGACTTCATTCCATAATGGTCAGTTTTGTGTATGCTTTCATCTCAAATTCACCTTGGTTGGTATATGGTGACCAGCAGCATAACCGCCAAGACGTCTTTCAACACAATTCTGATTCGGAAACTGTGTATATTAACACTTTCACAGTGACACGTTATCGCATTTGGATAATGTGTCAGTCTAAAATTTCCTAAGATTTAAATAGCTTGAATACACACTTTGTGATGATGATTTGTTTTTGGACTGCAATTATATACATAAAGTGCTCAAAAGGAGCTTGATGCATTTCAAGTGGAGAAATTGTTCTAATAATTCTCAGCATTCTAAAACGTCTCCTCTGTATAATAACAGTCGTTTGCATTTCTTCTTGTGAATTCAAGGTCAATCGTGGAATAAACAGAGCATCACAAATATGCTTTCTACTACCAACAGTAAGCACATTTTCAATGCGTTTTATTTGATTTTATCACTTCACTTGAGAATTCATCGACTTGCATTCGGTGATCTTAAGTTAATTTGATTAATTTCCTTGAAGAAGTTCGGACCAGATTGTCGAACGAAACGTTGGAGTTAATCATTTCAATTTCGCTGAGATTTTACAAATATAACTATATAGATCTTACTTTCTGTTTGACAACTCATACAAAATATTCTCGTTTCCTTACAGACAATATACACGGAGTCAAGTGGATAGTGGATGGCGCAGAAAAAGCAGTACAAATTCGTAAATGTGAGTAAAAAATGATGCCATATTTTTGACAATGTTTCAACGCTTACCGAAATATGCCATGAATTATGCTTTCGAATTTATTACTACGATCACATCAATTTATCATTTCGTCCTCTATGTAGCAGATAGTAACTGAAATGAAATACACAACTCCACATGCTTTAAACATTCAACGCTTTCGCTTTTCTGTTTTCTTAGACAAGATTCTCAGTCAAAATGCAAGCTTACAAGGAGATTTAGAAAAGTGTAAGCAAGTTGAGTTTTTGAAATGATGGAGGATCTGTTTTAGATATGAACTGCCTGAGAACTGCATACAAATACATTTGGGGAGAGGTCGCAATAGACAGTGAGTTCTACCAAATTCCCTTAATTCGAAATATCATTTTATTCATGAAATTTGTTCACTACATTGACTATTCATTTGATAAATCTGAAGTTGGTTTCGTGATACACTCCCTGTTGATGATTTGCTTCCTCACTCACTGATCATTTCATTAATTAACGCTTATGCAACTGCCATGAGATGCATGTTTGAAATTTTGTTAACTGAAAATTGATCTGACATGCTGAATATATAAACTTCTTTCTAACTTTCCCAGAAATCGCAGACCGCCTAGACAATGGTAAGCTAAATATTTTGAATCATTTCTGTACTTACTTACCGTCATAATTATTCCTCGTCAACATTCTGACTAATAGTCTTCTTCTGGCATATATCAGCGCTCTACCATCACAACTGTTACTATTTCACTCCTGCCTTTTATTCGCTAACATCAAATAAAGATGGAGAATTTCCTCATGCACGTAACATGAATAGGTGCTCGAGGACAGTTGTTCGACTGATGTATTTCTCACTTCGTATATTATCTGACATTCCGTCAACTGGTAAACATAATTTATTCGTCTTAAATCTGATTGTATTTACCTTTAACATGCATAAATGTGCATTATATTGAGAAGAACAGAAATAGGTTGATATGTGTGACACTCATTTATTTACAGAAAATAACTCCAAATTCGACAAAAATGTGAACTGTAGCCGACAAGTAGCCGTACAATATTATAGTAAGTAGCACTGTATTACGCTAACCAGTCCGAATTGTTTCGTCTGTGTTCAAAAGCGATTTTCGAAATTCCAGTTTCAACATAACTATTGTAAATTTGAGTTAATAATCAAACTGTGTTTTACTCTTACTCACCCTTGGATAGAGATGAAGCAGACGTACCCTTTAAACAACTGTTTCAAAAATATGCCTTCAGCGCCCCACGAAGGTATTCGTTTGTTCCTTTTTTTTTACATTCTTGATGAAATGAATAACATTTTCACATTCATCTACGATGAAGGTATATTTCCACATGTCACAATACCTCCATCATGATCTGAATTCATGAACATCCACCTCTTAGTGTACGATAGTCTGTGATGAGTATTTACCAAGAGTCAGGTAATAATGTCTGAAGGAGGATGAACACGTTTGGTGTTCAGAATGCTTTTGGGCGTCTACAAATGCAACTGTTGAGATAATGTGATTGTGAATAGAAATACACACAAAAAAAGACTATTTGTTGAACGTGAAACTGATCGAGTACTAATATAACGACGACATGATGACTGAATTTTGAAAGTTGTGCATTCTTAACATAATGCAAGTAGATGAGTTTGTAGAGTAGTCAGCTGGTTGAATCTGTGCGCCACAAACAGACTGTTTTGCATCATTTCATGTCGCATAATTTCGAGTTTCAACGTCGTTTTATGATTGTGAGATATTCACTCTGCAAAATATTCATTCATGAATCATTTCAGATCTGCATCAACTGAATAGGCTAACCCGAATACTATTCGACCACAAGCACTGGGTTAGCATTGAAGTTTGTGAGTTCATTTTCTCTGTTTGATTAAACTTCACAATTGAGCATTTCTGTGCGGGAACAGTGTAAAGGTTGTGATTTTGTTGCGCGGATAGTCAGTGCCTATCTAATTTTAGTTATCAGACAAACGTAGTGATGGACAACAGACCTTTTCACTGGTCGATTCAAATATTTATCAACCTTTCTTATCACTTCTAGTTTTCAAGAATCTATACGAAACACAATTGAAAGAGTTGTGAGGTGAGATTTATTTTACATTATATTTACACATTATAGGATACGAAGGTCTGTTATCGGGTTAGTGACTAGAATGTGAAACGCACGAAATGTTAGTCAGTCTGGATGGAGGATGATGAGTGAGCAAAGAACAACACATGATGCAGAAGTTCACCGCAAAAATTAGATAATATTTTCCATCGTTGACTATTCTACTATCTTTCGGTTCAAATACTGTTTATTGAACGTGTGATTCAAATGACAGCCTCGAATACTCCTGTTTAATCGAATGGTGAAATCATCATGAGTGTTGTTGTAGGTTGCCGTAATCACATTCTCCAATGATCAGTATCGTAGTGGATCACAATAGATGGTATGGTGAATGTATGACAATACACAAGCGCATTTCAGAAATGTCACTGAGGCTAAGCAAGCAAGCTGGTGAAATTTACACGACCCATAATGAATAAGTGAAATGCAGCAAGTCAATTCCCTCGAAAAATGATGGATATGGAAACCATCACTCACTGAAAATATTCGGAATTCTCGGATTCTATGAATAAGCGCACAGATCACCAACAATCATCCTCCTCCCCACAATTAGCCTTTCTCGATTATTTCATCACTAGTCTTTCATCCAATAATATTGCTAACTGATTTTATTCTCCTACAGGCTATTGAAGACAAGTACCATGATGAATGTAAAAGTTGGTGTAACACTGAATACATGTAGATTGTAGAAACTTTCGTAAATTTTTCATTTTCAATTAAATAAATTAAATAAATATTTCATCTGCTACATCGCTTTCTCTTCATGAATTCACACTTCATTCAAGCGCTGATTGTGTTGTGCTTTGGCGGTAGACGTCAAGTTGAGTGAAGAACATGTTTTTAAACTAGCTGCTTATGGACTAACATAACGAGGGCGTAGCATGATCAAAACGTTTCCTAGGAATCCCAGTAATAATAATTATACTAAGAGTAATTTCAAAATACAAATATAATTCCACTTCTCATTATGGATATGTGTTCCAGATAGAACATCAAGATTCAAGAGCACTTCTTCATTTCAAACTGCAAAAATAGTAATACCGATAAAACCTATTTATTCCAAACAAAGTGGAGTTCCTAGCGTGTTCTAAAATATTCCATCCCATTTCCTCGTTACATCACTCATCAAATGTGAATGTACATACTACGATGTTGATATTATCAGCAATGGGAAAATAAATCGAAAATTAACACATATGCTGACAGGAATATATTTAGGATAGCTGAAATAAACGGTGGCGTTTATTTCTTGAAAGTATTCGCGGAACATCAGCAGCTTCATGTCTAACACATCTCTCGTCTCTCACATGAAATTCCAGGCAAATAATCTTTCATCAAACTAGTATATTATGTCGTCTGAAGATATAGTCTCTTACAGTTGCTTGTATTACCACATGAAGAGATGTAATAGGATAGTTATGAATGAGGAGAGAGCTGTGGTTCTGACAATAGGATATTCGCCAATTTCTAGCAAGAATTGAAGCGCCTGTCCGAAACAATATTACAGCGTGTACGCACAGGATGATGCATCGGCGGCACAGTGGTAGATTGCTAGCCAATCACGCTTAATGTGGTCTGTATTTCGATCCCCGACCACGGACGAACTCCACTTCGCCAAGACAGTAATAAAACTGGTAAAGAGGGAAGGTTGGGCATGAGGCTAGCAACTTCATCCTGTAAAACGAATCATCACTGCTCCAGAAACGTGAAGCCACTATCTTGAAGTCCTATGTTCTACTGGCGACGTAAAGACGTATAGGAAGGCTGTACACACGCTGCCTACAGCTTTGACGCCCCTTACTTTGTGACAAAGTCATAGTCAATTAGTGGAGGTGAGATCAAATGAGAGAAATGTAGGAGGGTGTAAAGTCAGAATGCAAGAGTAAACAGTTTATCAAAGTAGATGTTGATGGATTGTGATAACGTATTCAAATAATTATTAATACTCCCTTTGCTTACGAGTGGAAAGAAGCGCTTCAACTACACTTCAACACTATTTCCTACTTTCTGCCATCCTCTTCACCTGGGTACACTATTGCCCATGATCTCCATTCTTACGATCACCTTCATGTCACCTTCACACAGACAACTCACTAGTTGCTCATATTTCGGATTACACTCGACCAATCGTCTGGCGCGATGACATACGAAGGCCTCCTTAATTTATGCTCAGTCTATCTCCATTTGCTCCCAGGCAGGATTTCTTGTCACTAATTGTCTCTGGCCGGTAGTTCGACCTTCAGTGTGGAGCCAGCGAAGTAAGGTGTCGATAAAAGTCTGCAAACTGTTGGAATTCCTTTCCGTAATTCGCTGGCCACGTTTCTCACCCGTTTAGAAGAATTGAATGATCGACTTGACATTGGTGTTGAAAATGCGACCCATGTTCCCAAAACTTAGGCGGAAAGCAGAAGATTTTGAAGCTCGTTTTATGTTGATGAAGGCGTATCTTACCTTACCTTCCTGATTCTTGCCTGATTTTACATTTTCATCCTTTCCGTGAAAATGTTATTTGAAAAGACGTTTCCTAGCCAGATAAGTGAAGGAGGTAACTTCTGTTAAGTCTCTCCTGTTGATGGTGATTGATGCTGGTTGTTCTTGCTGTTGATTGGTTATCTTCATCACCTCTTTCTTCTCTGTGTTCACCTGGAGTCCTGTTTCCGATGCCTTTGCAGCCAGTTTGTTGCTTTTCGTCTGCAAAGTTTCAAATTTGTGTTACATCAGGCATATATCATATACGCGTGAAATCCACTTCTTCCAAAATCTTCTGATCAAATGTCGAGTCTATTCCAGTTTCCTCGCTCCGTGTTCACAGTCTGACGCATAATCCAATAAACGCCAATTGTGAATTTGATCGATGAAAATAGGCAGTCAGCCTTGTCTTACTCTTCTGTTCACTTCGATCGCCTCGCCGAGTTTTCCTTTCTGGATTGCCTGACACGTGGCAATGTCATCTAGCCAGCTGTTGAATATGGTTGATGAGGACTTGAGTGATGAAGTGATGAAGTTTGGGTAGAGGTTTGACTGCCATTCTGTTCTATGCTTTGTTATGTGATGATGATTTGTAGAGTTGCAGTTTGATCAGCACATGAACGTAGCTTGTTCTAAGCTGGCGGATTTCTAATTCCAGTGCATCTTTTGTTCTCTCCAGCATGATTTCACTCCGTATTTTACAACGCGTGGAGAAGACTGTGATTCTTCATCAGTCTGCGGAGACTGATGCCTGAGGTGGCCTTCTTTGGCAGCTAGACTTGGTAGACTTCGAAATCTTTTGGATTAGTTGCGTGAGCACAACCATCACAGTCTCTGAGTCCTTTTCAGTGGTTCGGTTTGTGGAAATTCCGTCTGGTCCTGCCGCCCTCCCGACTGCGTCTCAGTAGCTTGATCACATTGAGTTTTCTGCTTTCGTTGGAGGATCTGTGTCAAGTGACAGACAATTGTTTGCGTACTGTCGTTGTTTTTGCTGTTGGTGGTGATGATATTGCTGATTCTTTACAGTGATCAGCGCATTGTCTTATTTGTTTCTCCTTCTTGGTAACCAGGTTCCTCCGAACATCTTTTATTGGTCTCATCATCTGGGTTGATCTCTACCGGGGTAGATATCCGGTTATCTGATATGATCTCCTGAAGAATCTTCTACCTGCGGCCTACCTGCATGCATGCTTGTTCTGCTTCAGCCGCTGGCCAGTGTGTCGTAGAATTGTCTCTAGTCCTTCGTAGCACTTTTCTTCTTCTAATTCAATTCCTTCTTTATTCAGTGCAGTGTACATTGAACTCAGCTTCTCCTTCTCGTGTCCATCTTTGCATTCAATTATCTTCTTTCTCTCACCATCTTCCTCTCCTCTCCTCTCCTCGATTACATTTCAGTCAGGTGTCCGTTGAGAAGCGTTCCATCTCTTTTCTGGTTTCCTCTTTCTTTTTGGAACATTTGTGCACATTTCCTTGAACACCACCTCCATATATTGAGATCCAATGTTCCTCCACGCAGATTTCCGTAATGATGCCAAGTAGTGTCTCAGATTCTGCTTTGCTCCGATCTGTAGAGAAGGCATTCCTGAGTTTCTGATTGTTCAACTTGAAAAACAGTGGTCTGTCTCCAGTTGTTTTGAAGGACGTCACCCTCACATTGATGTTTCGTGGAGCTGGATATTGGTCTGATCTCACATTTGACCCTATTCCTGAATTTGCATTCAGTGTGCTTCGTCTCCACTTCATACAAGAGCACTGAGTAGAAATCAAGCTCGTTTGTTGTGTGTCGTTCAATGTTTGTCCATTACTATTTGTAGAAATCTGTGGAAATCTTCCTTCTCTGGTTTCGCGTTGGCTGTTGCATTTACTTATTGTGGTCTTCTTTCCTTTCTTCTTTTTGAGTCGAAACTTGCTGTCATGATCCTGTGTGAAATGGATTTCCACTGCATTAGGTCTTTGGCTGCACTGGTGACATCGTGATAGCCTCTCACTCTTTCAGTGTGCTCGTTGATGTCACCTGGGTGGTCGAACCGGAGTAGATTACTGACTGTCCAGTTGACACTTTTCACAATCCACATCCATTCCATGTGCTTCCGCAGAGATTCAGCACTTCTATGCCATATCTTCGCATTTCTTTGGCTAACAGAGTGACGTTGCCAGTCGGCTTTGTACATTGTAGTAACATTCTACGTGCTCAATCTTATTATTGACTCCATAGAGAGAATACACATCGGCAGGCTGACTGGATTCTCGAAGGCTTGCTTTCACCAGTCCACATTATTTCGCCTCTTCAATTCCCGCGAACAAGCATTGAAAATGGACCCAGAGAGAACAGCAGACTTGATGACGCCACTATTCGGAAAGGTATGGAAAGAGGACAAGGTACCCAAGGATTGGAAGAAAGGATACTTATTCAAACTACCAAAGAAAGGAGACATAATTCAACGCATGAACTGACAGGTCATTATGCTCCTGTCCATCTCAAGCAAAACACTCAGCCTCATCATCCTGGAGAGAATCAAACATGCCAACCTGGATGAAAAACATCGACCGGAACAAGATGGATTCAGGAGAAACAAGTCATGTGTTGATAAAATCGTCACACTACAGATCATCATTGAACAAAGCCTGGAATGGCAGTCAGCTCTCTTTCTCAACTTCATCCACTTTGAAAAGGCCTTCGACAGCGTCGATCGAGAGGTGATTTGGCAACTACTTCGCAGAGTACGGCGGCCTGCTTGAACATAGGGCTACCAAGAAAATTCCACCTTACAACATTTTGCAAAATTGCTTTGGTTTGCTCTTTTATTTTTGTTTTAATTTGTCAATAATGTGTCCTAATCGTATTATTTATAATCGCGCATTTTTAAAATCATTACAACCTACTGCGTTGTGTCATCCACAAAAATTGAGAAAAAGCATCACTGTGGATGGCAGCGTGCACTGAAACGTACACAAATTAATCAAATGACTGTTCCTGAACTCGTTAGCACTAATTGTAGATCCCTGTCCAACAAAATGGATTATCTTCAATCCCTAATGTATTCTAATGTTTATCGAAATGCTGGCGTTTTAGCAATACAAGAGACTTGGCTGCACCAGCATTATGATGATAATCTAGTTTCAATAAATGGATATAAGGATTTTCGCCAAGGTAGAAAAAGTTCTAAGAAAAAATATGGACGAGGTGTAGCCGCTTTTACAAACACAAGTTGGTCTACATCAAATCACGTTTGCTTCAATTATTCTAATGACAATATAGACTGCATAACCGTCAGGTGTCGCCCAAAACACTTAAGTAAATATTCTTATATATACATAACAAATATTTACATAACACCCAATTGTAGCCTTTCTAATATAGTTATGTTTGCAGATGAATTTACTGAATTCGCTGCTCCTGCATTCGGAAACTCGTTGTCTATAGTCTGTGGTGATTTTAATTCATGTGATCACAGCTTTCTTACTTCACTTGGTCATGAGAATCTAGTCAAGTTTAATACACGTCTGGACAAATCACTAGACCTGGTTTTCATAAACGACCGTGATGTATATTAAACCAGAAGGAGAGCTCCTTTGTTAAACTCTGACCACTGCACTATTCGTATTTTACCGAAAGTGTACGGCAAGTTACAAGAAAAATTGTTTAGTCATTTAACAAAGAAGATACATGAACGTTCATATTCCCATGACAACATTCTAGCACTAAGAAGCATGTTGTATGATACCAACTGGGAACTATTTACTGACGATAAGTTGGATGCTACTGTCTCTAATATAACCGATTATCTGAAGTTTTGTTTGGATATTTGCTGTCCATATGAAACACTGTTTTCGAGGTTTGACAGAATCTCTTCCTTGCAGCTGAAAAAACTTAGAAGACAAAAAGAGAAGTTGTATAAGAATTGTGATAATACTGGTGTCCGTAAAATAAACACCCTTATAAAAATTGAAATAGAAAGGTTGAACAGACTATATAATGAAACATTTTTATCATGTAAAAATCCTTCAAACATTTGGAAACTTTTCAATAAACTTACAAGTAAAAAACAAATGTCTGTTGATGCTTATTCTGATGTTAATGCTTTAAACAAATCATTTATCATGAAACAAATTAATATGCCTGTACCTGATGTACCTAGTCAAGATAATGGTCATTTTCCGGGTTTTAAAAAAGAGGATGTACTATTATGTTTGAAATCTTTAAATCCAACACACAGCCTTGGTCCAGATGGTGTACCAGGCATTCTTCTTCAAAAGTGTGCAGACATCTTGTGTCATCCTCTTACTCAAATCTTTAATGCATCATTCAACAAGGAAACAGTACCTGCTGACTGGAAAGAAATCAAGGTTGTACCTGTACAGAAATCATCTTCTGGAGCAGGTATAAAGTTTAGACCGGTCGCTATAACATCCCCTTTTTTGAAAACTATGGAGAAACTTCTTTTGAACATTCTTAAACCTTCTTTAAAAGCTTTTAGTGACCCTAAGCAGTTTGCTTATAAGTGTTGAAGAAGTACATTAGATGCAGCCGTTGTACTACACCACAATATTTTCTCCTGCCTTGATAAGGGTGCTAAGTTCGTTCGAACAGCTTTTTTAGACTATACTGCAGCTTTCGACTCTGTTCCTAGGACACTTTTATTAGGAAAGATGATTTCAGCACAGACAGAGTCCTGGGCAACTAGATGGCTGTCTTCTTATTTTAAGGATAGGAAACAGCATACTGTTTTGGCTGGAAAGCGCTCCACTTCTCAGCTAACTGAAAGTGGTGTGCCTCAAGGTGCAGTACTTTCTCCATTTCTTTTCTCTTTCTTTTTGCATGACCTTCCGAACTCACCCAAAGTTAACTTCATTAAGTATGCTGATGATCTGACCGTTTCTGTCCCTGTAGTTTCCACATCGGATTGTTCCCATATGAATGGCTTCTTAGCTGAAGTTAAGGATTGGTCTGGCACAAATGGTCTTAAACTAAATTCAACTAAATGTAATACTGTTGATTTCAGCTTGAGAAGTGAAAAAGACATGCATGGATTGATCCAATCTCATGATTGTTGTAATATTGATGGTACCATGATAGAGAGTAAGTCAAGTGTTTCTTATCTTGGCATTAGTTTCTCTTCAAACCTTTGCTGGTCGTCTCATATTCTTATAGTTTCTAAAAAGATTTTCTGTCTGACTTATTACATAAAGAAGTTGAGGCACTCAGGTATAACCCAATCTCTTCTCATACAATTTATTAATTCATGTGTTTTGCCCATCATTCTTTATTGTTCTCCACTATTCTTCCCTGGGCTACTCAAAAAAGACCATATAATGCTACGAAGAACATTGAAGGCTGTGTGTAGGGTCAGTGCTATCCCTTTGACTCAACTAACCGACACTGTTGTCAATAGGCACATGAATTCTTGTAAACACTTAGCTAAAGTTATTTTGTCTGATAGTGAACATCCTCTTTATTCACATTTGTTTCCTTATATCTCTTCGGGTAAGACCAGAAGAAATTTCATAAACATTTATGCTCGTACTACAAAATATAAAAATTCGACCGTCCCATATTTGGCACGAGTATTGTGTGAAGAGACGAATATCAGAAAAGAACTTTTACAACTTTTAAATCATTAACTAAACTATAAAATGTAATGATGCATATTATTGCATGTGTGATTTGTTATATTATTTATTTATTATTCACTATGACCTAGCAATGGTGTGATTTTGTTGGGGTTTTTATTTTTTCCTATTAATTATCAATATTTTTAACATTTCATACATTTATATAATTATAAACAGAGCTAAACCATTGCAATATGTAAAATGAAACGCTGAAAATTCCATGCTGTAAATTGTTATTGTTGTGGAATAAAGTGATTATTATTATTATTACGGGGTGCCACCGACAATTATACGTCTCATCCAACAGTTGCACGACAATGCTGCATGCCAAATAATCCACAAAAGGAAAATTACGGAATCTTTCGAAGTGAGCACAACTATTAAAAATAAATAATGCATTCAAAAGAAGTTCATACCGCCATTATCCCTTCCTTATTGGCCTATCAAGACATAATCAACTGATAACTTCTCCACCACCCCTTACTTATATATTCAACCTATCTCCTATCATCCATTAATCCTATCACATCCCCATTAATATGTATTTCATTCCCTTCCCATACAATCTGGCATTACTTAATCTGTTCATTTGTTTTTCTTAGCATTTATCGACTACTATGTCTACCTGTTTATTCATTCTGTTTTTCGTTATTCGTGTTATCACAGATCGCCTCACTTTCTTATCCTTTTACTGATAAAACCGTTATTACTATTATTATTATTACCACTCATATTATGACTAATTGCACCATTTATATTCACCATCCTATTATCCTTCAGACAAAACACCATGGTTGGTTTATATTTGAATTTGTATTTGTAAAGTTATATAAGTATATTAGAGTTAAGCCTGTTGATGAGATGAAATTGAAAGCATAATATCACTGTTCGCCTAAATAAGATGTTCTAAATCCAAAGATACTCAAATTAAATGTTCAACAAATTAATATAGGAGAAATAACTTGTCAAGATAAGTGTAGTTGCCACGTGAAACAGCATCAACCGTTGATATAATAATGTAAGTGTAGAATATGGCTGCATTGTGAGAGAATTTGATTCCATATTGGATAAGTTCATCTCAAATATGACAAAGTGGTGATGCAGTATTATTAAGTGGATGACGAGGTTTCCTTCATAAATCAATACCGCTTGTAATCACATCAATTTAGACTGACGACACCTTGGATACACACATTCACACTGTCACGTTATTCTCAACGTATATGAATGGCGACATAACAGTAACAATTACAGTGAGAGTCTATCGGTCAATTCATGAATCTCTTCACGGAGAAACGCCGAATATAATGATAAATGTCACTATCATTATAATTATTATTATTCCCCTAAGTACTGAGTGGAATACACAGTGTAAGCAACACACCACGATTTCACTCTCGCTCTTTTCATCCCGTCTTATTTAGGCTACTGAAATTTGGAGTATCAGCACTCATTTCTTCACAATAACAGAGATTCCAAATCACTGGCGAAAAGCTGTATCTAACAGATATCAATCTGTGGTCAAATCCAATCCCCACGGCAAACGAACTCTTGAAAGTCGCCATTTTCTTTAACACAAGAATTTACGCTGTGAACATGGTCATCCAAATACCATAATTAGTTGTTATAATTTCCCCTTGGTTTTGGAAACTGTAAACCATACACACGATGAATACAAGTGAGTGGAAACTGTAGTGAATGTATTTTGACACATTGAAATTAACAGAGTGCTCTGGTGGCATAGCGGTTAAGACGCTCGCCGACCATGCACATGGTCCGGGGTTCGATCCCCGGATGGCCGATGCACTCCTTTACCTCGCTAAGCCAGAAATAATTCTGGTGAAGAGAAAAGGTTGGTCATGAGGCTAGCAACCCCATCCTGTAAAATAAACACTGCTACAGAAACTTCAAGCCGCTAGCTTGAAGCCCTATGTTCCACTAGGGAACGTGAAGGAAAAAAAGGAATAAACAGTAACTACTCATGGAGAATGTTTCGAAATCGGTATTATTTGTCATCACATAGCATTCCAGTTATGTCAGTGTTACTGGCGATTCATGGTGAAGGCTCAATTGCAATCCATATAGCGAGTTGATGTTCTTTTAGTTACATTAAGAAGTCCTGTTCTATCCGAAATTAGAAAGTCGCCTACTTAACGAAGTAACTGGTTAACTAGCTGCTCCACAGCCTGAAAATATATAGAAACTTGGTCACCAAGACAGCGTACAGAAAAATGCACACAGAAATATAAAAAAAACAATTACACGCTACTGAAATTATCTCACAGTAAAGTAACATATAACAAACAGAATTTTATTTAGATGAGTCTATATGTATAATGTCAGTGATATAGTTCGCATGTGTCAGAAATTCGAATGATTTTGAGCAAGGTTGACTGAAGAAGAATGATAAGAGTTTGATGCATTCAGGAGTTGATAAATGTCCAATGCGTTTTGAACTCCATGAACGATTTTCACTCAAACACTGACAGTACCCAGCCATCGGTTTTCAGCGTCTTCAAGACCCCAACCAGACAGTCTACAACATCCTACGTGGCTGAAACCAACGCTTACAGGATTCGCTAAATTACAACACACTGTGATTTGACTGCTCCCTACTCTTTTTAAAACCAAATCCGATGCCAGCGGTTAGTGAATAATCCAGCAGAGATGCAATGGCATGGTATTGGTAAGACATGTCGCAGCGATTTCACTCTATTCCGAATGAACTCCAGCTTTCCTTCTGTTTCACATAATACTTGTATTGAATTTATTCGAATATCAAAATACTCTTGACTCATATGCATTAACGAAGCATAAAAATTATGTGAGTACCTTGATATGATAATCAGCAATAAATTATGCGCATAATATCACCAGTATATAGCACTGTATCACAATGTGTCACTTAATGAAAATCAAATCGCGATTTTCACATTCTCCCTAAATCCTTTATACTCACTGACAGTTCACCTCTGCTAATCTGTCCTACTCAAAAGTTACCGACGTCAACTATTCCTCACCTCATAATGTAAAACATCATTTCACATGGACAAATTCATTTCAGATTGACGAAAGAGCATATCCAAGCTACTTCTGTCCAATGAATTGTACACTCAAATAATAGAAGGATGAGTGAAACCACCTTGGATGGTATTTCTGGCCTCATGTTTGTGAGTACTCACAAAATCATAAGTTTCCATTTTCCACTCCAGATATACCTGTGCATACTACTTTTACATCACATTACAAAAGAAAGAAAATTTCTTGTGAGCATCGTGAGAATTAGTTGGAGTTGTTTTCATTATCATAATTATTACTATTCTAACTTTTGTATTTTTAATTTTCTCGTATGATTTTTCTCAAGTTATTCTGATTCCTCTCAAGGTCACACGTCCTCATTATCTTCACATTCCAATGTGTGAAATACAACAGTGAGAACAAACAAATTCTACTGTATGAGTAGGCTGAGTATCTACTTATTCACAGAAATAAATGAAACTACTCTTTGTAATTGTCTTATGTTAGTTTTGAAAGTAGCATCTTGTTTTCCAGTTTTCATCGATTTACTCACATCACTCAGTTCGACTGAAGAAGATACATTCAAATGACTTCTTCCTTTGGCTTCATTTCTCAATGACGGCAGCCAGAATCATGAACTGTTATGATGAAATGGTGTTGTGATAATATTTGAAATACGTTTTGATTTTGTGAGAAGTATCTATGTGATTCAGTGTATGTGAGCACAATGTGATGTCCTTGCATTAGCCAAACGCAGATGCACAGTTAATTGTTGTTTCATGAAAGGCTTTGAAATGGCCCATGAATTTCATGTGTCAGTGTCAGTTGGTATAGAATTGAACATAGTTCGGCTGATCGGTAGATGCTGGAACATGTTTCACCAATTCCTTTTGGTTATCGTGACTTGCATGTAGTGAGTATTCAGTATTATTTCAATGGAGCTCAATCTTCGAACAATTAACCAATTTTTATGTTCTGGTATAGAAATCTGTGAAAATTATACTAGCATAACTGTTTTGAAAACGAAAAATTATTTTGTTCCGTGTTACCAGGTTAAGCGGCTTCTAAACGACTTTCAGACACAGCAGAGTCCATATTCAAATTATCCGAAGTGGTGCTTTGAGTGACTCAGCTTCAAGCTCTGTTCATTAGAGACTAAGATTTACCACCATCAATTCAATAGTTCGCATCTAGATAAAGAAGTTAAATTCCGATTTCTTGCTTCTCATATTTTCCCAAGTGTATATATACACACGTACTTACATTGATAAATGCACCGTACTCTCCAGTGGAATGAGAAATTGAATGATGAGTTGATCATCTGAGAGTGGCAAGAAGAGGTCTTGTGTGAGGCGGAAATGGAAGCTACTGGGCAATCATGCAGAAGAGCACAGTGAGATGGCGAAATGATGCTGACAATCATGTGAATATCTTTATTGAGTTGTCATTAAACTTTGAATTGTGTGTATATTTACCTCATTCAGATGTTTATCAGCCGAAATTCCTAATTTCGGAGGCGGTTTTATGTAACATTTCAATGAAAGCAACGAATTAACTACTTGATTGTTCCGAAGAATCACAATGCTCTCTGTTTTTCAATATCTTTCTTCAATGTTAATTCGAAATCATCTTTCCAACCATCTACCAGGATAAGTAGATCTTTTCGAGATTATCTTGTTGACTAAATGTTTTCATGCGAGAATATGCAATTTGGTCACGCCAAAACAACTTTCATCTCCATGCAGAATGTACAATAGATAATATAATATATTTTATTACAAAACGAACTCTCCTTGGTCTGCATCGGAAGTAAAAATGCTCATTCCATTATTGCTGATGAAATGCTTGTCAGATCTCCTAGCCAGTTTCAATCCTGTAGAAGCAGTAGCTAGCAAACTGACACTACGAAAACAACTCAAGTATACCTTCTCCCTTCAGAAATCACTATGGCGATTATTAGCACTCATCCCACTGTAAAAAAAGTTCAATTTACAACAATAATGTCAATTCACTCATGCAATCGAAGCAACTGTCTACTACTCGTTGATTCCTGTCATCCCCTTCCATTTCGATTTCAATTTCTGTCATTTTCACCATTTAGCGCGATACTCTGTGTGACAGTAAAATCTCCCTCTGAAGTCGAAACTAGAAATCAGGAAGAGGAAGATATCATGGTTTTCTATTCAACTCAGTGGTAAGTTACACGAGAACAGAACTAGAATCTAACACAGAACAGAGCAGACTATCTAAATAGGCCATGTACTGCAATGGTGTTTGTGAAATTTAAACATGGAGATGTGATGAACTATTGATGGATTTGTGCTTTTTCTCGTTGTACATGTTTGTCAGGGAGTGATCTCATGATGCTGTATAATAAGGTTAGGGAATACTCAGAGTGTGAATGATAACCTGACTAGAAATTCAGACATGACATATCAAATGACTATTCTCACTTTTCGAAATCTTATACCTTCTCACTAGCTTTGTGAAAATGCAACTCGTTAGTGATATCTCATGATAATGGTGTATCCTCGATATGCATTCGAACAGTCTGTCACTACACACACAGCTGATTGGATTAGACCCCTTACATGAGTCATTATTCAGCAAATACATCTGACAATTAGTGTTCATCCGGAATACTCCAGATGTGAAACCAGTTGTTTTACAATTGTCTGAGATAGCGATTTGGTTTCGGTGATGCGATTTCTCCTCATAAGAATACAGTGAATGGTAGGCTTATCTAGCTGCCTTCAGCATTCCTCTCAGTGGTGATATTCGTTTGGCGAAATAACCACTAACAACTGTAGTTTTAAAGTGAATCACGACAGGGAATGGCATAATTTCAATTCGCATACGCAGAGAAGGCCACGCACAGTGTGTATAAATATGGAGGGAATGGTATTACATTGAAGAAGCATGGTTGTAACATGGTAAAATATTTATATGGCCAGTGTGGACGATAAAATGGAAAATTATTGAACGCATCCAGAATGGGACTCCCGGTGCATCAACCAACTCATCCATCATGTAAACACATAAGTGAGAGGCTCACGTCATCAAACACTGACTTCATATATTGAATCAATCTCTACTTTGATCTGACAAACATTTACACCTACCTCATTCAGATAACTTGAGAAGAAATGCTTCGGAATGCACAAAACGTGTTCTAGCCACCTCAGTGGTAAAATACGGAAACAGGTAATCCGCGAATCGGATGTTGATGATGCATGTGATCGACGCCTTCTGTCAGACTGCTTTGTATTTTGACAATTTATACAATATTAGTTTTTCGTTTTTCATGTTGCAAAACTCCTGCACTCTGTCTCGTGAATACGACGTATTTCTTGTGTTGTCTTCATATTCCCGATAGAAAACAACTGTCAGACATTCATCAGCGCCACACATCTTGACTAGTTGTTAGTGATAACAAAGTACAACTTGGAAACCACGAACTAATCTCTCATTGGAAAATAAATAATACTGCTATGCTGAGTGTTGTGTGTGAGGATTGTGTATCAATAATTCTCAGTCAATTGTGCACTGCTCATAAGATGGACTTCGGTCTTCTTCTGCCCTTTTCACAGCTGTTTTTCTGGATCATGATGATTGGACAGTAATGTTGTATCCTACATTTGTATTTCATTTACTTAATGTATTATTTCCGCACTAAGACGGTGTTCCTTTTGAGTGGCGAGTTAGGAGAAGCAAAGCAGAGTAATGAAGAACAGTAAGTAAAATAACGATTTCAAAAATTGTAAAAGTTGAGTTTGAGTAATCAATCTCAGATTATCTGGACCCTTCAACTTAGGAGGTTGAATGGAGCGTCGGTAGCACAGCGGTTAGGTCTCTCGCCGACCATGTACATGGTCCCAGGTTCTATCCTCCGCCGACGCACAACTGAGATCTATGATCGGCCTGGTAAAATTTGGGCTATCGATATCACATGCTGACAATTTCATACTTGTACCAAAATTACTCTGCGGAATCAAGCTATAATAAGAAAAAATAAAATAAAAGAATAGTATTTCCTTAGAAATCAACAAGATATGGAGTGACCAACAGAAGTGAGAACATGGAAATATTCCAAGGTATTTCATGCTTGACTTATTGTCTATTTATCAGTTCCCACTATGCTTCAAGCATCATGTGAAGTAATAAGTTCGTTCAGATGATGTTTGTTCCTCAAGGTGACATTATCTGTCTGATTCGAAATATTACTATGTCTTAATCTGATTTGATCTGATCTAATGACGTTTGTGCAGGTCTTCTTCTATTGTTTCTCATGACAGTATGCAGGTGAGTTTTTCCCAAATACTACTCCTGATTCTCTTCTTCACCATTAGACACCATTCGCACAGTTTATTGTCCAAAATCATATCATGATCTGATATAACATGATATGATTATGTCAATGATACATTCGATCGTTGGAGTTTTCAATATCATTTCATGCCCAGCTTCCTGAAGAGGATGCACACCTGCATGAACATAACTATTACAGGAAGCAGTAGGTCTTCACTTGTTTACACACAAATGACGTCTCCATTAGTTTACGATGGTTTGTCAATATTTAAAGGCCACGAGATATTTGTCCGAGAAATTTCGTTGTGGCTGGGGTAAACTCTGAAAGTGCTTGTCGGAAATTATTCCAATGGGATTGAAGCCACCTATCACTGTAACGTGGATGCACAGTGACTCCCAAAATTTATTACACCAAATGGAATTGCATTACTAGCTGAACAGTCGACAATCTACTCATGTCAGCCGGATGACAACCACGATAACCACGCTGTTTGGATTGCTATTGTGGTGTCACCAACAGCATCAAGTGAAAACCAATCCCTAACAGAATCGTGATATGAAAAGAACATAAAAACAACCCAAAAGAAGAGAAGAGGGAGGACTTCTACAGCTAAATACAAGTGGTACTTTAGCTAGATATACGACTGTCTTTCTCAGATCATCCTCAGGTGCAGTCATATTTTCCAAACATTTTGCGTTTTCCTTCAGCATGCTGGTTTCCTGAACATCTGATCTTCATCAAGGAGAGAGAGAGTCTGGCTGAAACATCTGCGACCGACTGTTACTGATAATCGTCATTCACCCGGCTATTCTCTAGAGCATATACAGGCTCTGATTATACCTTAGCGTTTGAAACTAAAATAGTATTCCCCATCTCCCCTGAATGACACACACTACCATAATGCTTTCTGAATAATGAATAAAGCTTCCCTCAATCTGGTTGGCGATTGCATCGTGATGCGTTTCAACTTAACTTCAGGTGGTGCTGCGTAGGTGAGTCAAGAGATAAGCTCCTCTCCTGTTGACACAGATAACTGAATGATGTCGTTCTTTCTGTATGGTTATCTTATCACCCGTCACATCCACTATGTTCACTTGCAGTCTCTTCTTTGCTGTTTGTTCTGCCAGCTACCTGTTGTTGGTGAATCCGTGTTATAAATAGAAACTTGGAGTGGGCAACACAGACAGATTACTGGTGATTTTTGAAATCTGCTCACTTAGTGAGATGAATAAGAACAGGGATTTATTCGCCGAATTCTGCATCATCAGTGATTTCCTTACTGGAGGCAGAGTGTACAAACACAAGGATGAGCACACAGCTACATGTGTTTCGCCAAATGATCACACCGAAATTCATATAAACTCCGTGTGAATTCAAGCAGAGTGGAGGGAAAATCACGAATACATGCAGATGCACAAACATTCAGAACCTGATGGTGTCTTCGCCAAACTGAAACTGACGAACGAAGCCACGAAACAGACTTTCCTGGTAGCTATCGAGAAGAAGTCAGAGAGGTCGATTAACATCACCTAGGAGACCTGTGTAAAATGAACACTGCTAATTCGTGAATGTAACATGGGAGCAATCTTGCTCAGAAATGGTAGGAAATAGTATGCAACCTCGTTTTGACTCACCACGATCAGCTGAAACTGATTAGTGAAAGAAGGAGGGTAACGCAAACGTTAGGCCTGTGTAGAGGTGAAGAGTGAAAGGCAAACCTGGATATTATCTCAAACACAGTGAACTCAGAAGTAAACAAGTGCTCTGGGAATGACGAAACATGCTTTCACAATCGACCGCTGTCTTGAAGGAATTAGGTTGCACGTAAGACAGATCTCAGAACTCTACATGGGATAACCCGTTCTTTTACCTTGAAGGGGATCAATGCAAATGAAATAGGCAAACGAGAGTGAATGAAACTCACCCGACAGTGAGTTAGAACAAAATTAATCGTCAATAGCTTTTTGGAAGCGGTATATAGATCTTTTCGAATTCTCACTTTGTTTTAGCCATAAAACTTCAGAGAACATCATGATACAATATATGCAGACAGGTGATCTTCGATATCTGAGAGGTGTGATGCAGATACGCAGCACTCAGAACTATTTGTTTTGTCACGCATATCAAAAAGACATCAAGTCTCGTCTCCATTTTCATTGTGGAAACTGACTGAACGGATACACTGATAGTTTTGGAGTAAACGAAGCAAGCACGTTAGTCTACCAAACAGACTACCGACGCCTAGGAAACTGTATTTTGAGTACGGCATTCATAGGTGCATATTTGAATAGTCCGTGAGCATACAATATGCCCAAATTTCATGAATGTTCTCCATGCAGTCATCACTGAAGTGAACAGATCAAGGGGTACCAATCTCAGTAGTTAACTACAAAGTGAATGAGAGCCCTCCAACGAGAATATACGTCCATCTTCTCTGCACTACTGAATCTATAACGGACCAGATATATCAATGGTAGCTGTGCATACAAAGAAGAATTGTTCCACTTACCCTACCATCCCGATGACAAACTCACTTTTGTTTCCCACAAACTTGATCTTCTTTATTTATTTGTTTGTTTTTATTGTTTGTTTGTTAACTATTCATAACTTTTGCTCTTGTCTACAACTCTCAGGCAATTTTTTCATATTCTCTTTCTGTTCTATGTGCGCGCTCATGAAATCATATTCGCTGAAACATTCATCTCATAAAGTCGGTCCAGTACCACCAGTCAACTCCTCTGAAACGGTGATTCAGGTAATTATGGTTCTGAGTAATGACAACTCATCACTTTTGTTTTTCTAGGTCGTGGTTGCAATCGCGACATTTTGAAGATCGTGCGAGGAGGTGACAGATTATGGTCAATTATGAACTCAGCTGAAGATGACGGCAGCAAACAGGACAAAGTCCAGATGCGTCATTCAAGCCCTAATTCCCCATTCAGAACTTTTAACTACCAGAGATTGTCACAGTCACTTCGTTTCTGTATTTTAAGAACCCCGTGGCGAATTTGCTATAACTGAAATGAACTGAATAAATCTGTTGCTTATTTGTTACGCCTGCACCTGCTAATTGTTATAACGGTAATAAACTCGAAGGAAACGCCACCGTGCTTAAATGTCCTATGTACCCGCAGATTCACTGAGCCAAGCAAATGACAAAATACAATAACTGCCCTTTGACTAAGATATTGTATTGCACTATGTAGTTATTGCAATGTGGAGTTTAAGGAACGACAGCTGATATTTCTACATTTGCTTAGCCGTAATAAAGTCAGCTCACAACCGTGAGAATGAATTCTTCTCATTGCCTGGAAATGTCTATTCTCATCTAATCCATCAGCCCACGCTTTGAGAAACTGTTCACTCTTGTATACTTACTTCCTCCGCTTCTGCATTGCTCTCATTGAATCTCCCCTCGACTAATTGACAGAGATTTTGTGACATAGTGAATGACATTGAAAGCTGTCGGCAGGCTCTGTGGCCATCCTAAATGAACGCTGTAGGCATGGTATTCACTTTTGGTATGCTACGTAAGGAGGAAACGGAATAAAATATTTTAGAACATGTTGTGAACTCCATGTTGTTTTGATGGAATCGGTTTCTGTCATTATAATTTTTGTCGTTAATTAGAAAGGACTGTAGAGATAGGCGTGAAATGGAGAAGTGGTCTTGAATCTTGATGTTCCACCTGGAACACATATCAATAATGAGAAGTGAAATTATATTTTCTATAATTGGTTTGTAAGGATTAGTTTTGCTTTTACGAGATGATCACGGATTGGTCTCAGTTAGACAAACATTGAAAAACAAGGAGTACTGGGATGAAACAGCTGTCCAGTACTCCTTTGTATTCAATAGTTCTCTAACTGATGTCAATCCTTGATCGACTCGTTGAATTATATTTGCATTTTTGAAATTACTCTTAGTACTATTATTATTGCTGAGATCCATCGAAAACGTGTTGATCACGCTACGCCATCGCTATTTTAGTCGATATGAGATTGGTTGGGAAAAGTGTTCCTCACTCAACTTGGCGACTGTCACCGAAACACAACACCCATGTGTGATTAAATGTTCATGCTAGAAAGCGGAACCTAGAATTCTCATTCAACGAATCACATCAGTTCATTCCTAAAAGTGATAGAATGAATGAGACAGGCGTGTGTCATCAGAAAACAGTGTGCTAGCTGAATATTGATTAAAGAATAGCGTGCACACGTATGATAAGAATTTGTGTTACTGATGCACAACACATACAGAATGCTTAGTACAAGTGTGTTAGTTGAATAGTGCTTAGAAAAGATTATGAGAAGTATACAAATGAGGTGATTTTGGCAACGCGTAATTGTTTACAGAATGATGAAATATTTGTGTTGTTTGAGGTCAACATCACGCGTTGTATGTCTTATGTATAATTATAACTATTTCTCATAATTTCATTTCAGAAATAATCTAATTATAACAATGATGAAAATAACAGCTCTATGGCAAACTGTAATTTTGGTAGATATATCCAAATTCATCCTGATAAACTCAGAGAACAAAGAGAAGCGATGTGACTTCACATATTGTGTTTAGAATCGATCAGTGATGACAGTGGAAATATGGAGCTTTATTGATCGAACCAAGTATTCTGCTCTCGCATACTGATCCACATCACTTGTCGCACATCAGACAGCTTAACTCAATCATAATTGAAGCGCCTTGTTGACTTCCATAGGTATTATGCATAGCCGCGTAACAACATTCGTCGTGAAGTACATCCTAGGCTTCGATTGACAGCATCACTGTGAATATTATTTCATCCAAACTGTTCACCAGATGGAAGATGAAACATATTTACATCACCTTATCTAATAGGTGTCAATCATGTGAAAGTAAAGTCAATCCAAATCGTAACATGTACCGTGATATTTCGTGAAGCTGTAGGCATTTATGAAAAACCAGAATGTGAACAAGGTCTGATCAATTTGATTTTATGTATGTTTGGTGGTGTCAACTCAACTTCCTAATTAGAGTATAGAACTTGAAATCAGTGTAGATATCGTGTTCATTGGTTGTCATGGGATAACTGCATTCTGGGCATTGCATGTGCAAAGGATTTCATTATCTCTACTCAACTGCAGGATTCGCTTGGCATATCTGATGTATTATGGTTGAATTCCCATATTGGTGCCATTTCACCAGTTGCGTACACTTCAATTCAGCTTATTGATATTTGCTTCTTCTGCTTAGACTGACTAATTCTGTGTGTGCAGGTATCCTGTATTAGGCTCCGATTGATATCATCACTGTTAGCATCATTCCATTGAATCTGTTCAACAGATTTAAGACCAGACAAATTTAAGTGAAGTGATCACATGTCAAATACCCATATGTAAATAATACATGACTAATATGATATTACGTATGTTCGCGGTGTCAATGTTACTTGTCAATCAGACCGTAGACTTTGGAATCCATGCAGATATCATGTCCAGTGGTGGTCATCGATGCACTGCATTCTTGACATTTCAGTATTCCTCCTGAACTTCAGGCTTCCCTTGATATATCTGATAACACAATTGTTTACTTCCCATACTCTTGCCATTTCACTGATTACGCACAGTTCACAGTTCACTTTAGCTTCTCGATATTCTGTTCCTCTTAGATTGAATAATTCTACATGTGCTTATGTCCTCATGAAATGCACCCTTACTAATGCATAGCTGGAGTATTTCATATTCATCTTCACACTGTTCTTAAAGTCCTACTTCCTTATTGTCGAATTCATGTTAGAAGACAGGGCATTTTATTTTGATTAAATGAAAGGTAATGTGATCTCATATTAGTAGATTTGAGGTCTTCCTGCTTCAATTCACACGGCTGCTGAGGAGTGATTTTCATATATGCAATGTCGTTTCATACTATGCACCGACATCATGGAGTAAAAGTTTCAAATACAATGAAGAATAAAATTGCAATTGACTGAGAAGCAAAGTTGTTCATTATCCACATGACCAGTTTGTTGAAGCCAAGAACAAGAACATAATGACAAAATATGCGAAAGTGAGATTCAACCGAAATAGCAGTGGAATAGTTGACAATAAATTTCAAACTGTGTGATGTTCTCGATACCGTATGTCTTATGATATTTTATTCATGTCCAACTTGATCATAAGAAGTAGTTGTATAACATTCTTAGCGTAGAGTGTTCCTAAGTGATGTGCAAGCCTATGCTTTCATCGCCTTGACGAACATGTTTCAATAATGAAAGTAACCATGATTGTAGTATCGTCTTCAGTGGAGAGATAAGAAACTTTTTTTTCAAAAATTGCAAATGCATGTATAAAGTGTTTTTTGACTCTGTTCACGAAATTGGCGTCATCACCACAAAACTGGCGTCTACAACTACCTGTTATGTCAGTGGCACTGGCTATGTATAGTGAAGGACAAATGGGGATGCACATTTCGGATTCACAGTGTAACTGACACATCCGAAATTCATTTCTATCCACAATTGAGTATTTTGCATATGAACGTTTTGATCCTGTGATTTTATAAGAATGTTTCTTGACTGGGAAGATAATTCCACGTCACCTGTAGATCACTGAATCATTTTCATGACAGCACTTCCAATTTTTACAGCTATAATCAAAGATAACTTGTGGTGAATGGCCATTTGAATTTGTATCTATTTGGTTAGCGATATCAAGTTGGATTTATGAAATCATTGATCCCACATCGTTTTGTGAAGTAAATTTCACGAATTTCCCTGTGAAATCAACTGAGTTGACAATCATGACTCCTGTTAAGTAAATGGTCGAAATTCAGATCAACTCTGCATATCGTGTTTCTTTCTTAAATGTTTCAGTCTAAATGATGAATGGAAGTCATTGAGTGATTTTCGAATGAGTCAGGAAGGAGGAGTCAAGTATCAAGGTGACTTACAGATATACTCAGTTGAGTGAACACTTCTTCATTTCATCCTGTTGACTCACTCGATATGGTATGCACGACAGAACTGATGTCACTAGAGGCTACAGTGTCTCGTTTACACAAGCATACTACACTTTCCATCGTCATATTTGATGAAAATATACCTTGGTTTTTGGGTCTTGCCATTTCTTGTTACGATCTCACCACCCTCGGGAAACAGATATTACAGTTGAACTCCTAATTTCGATGTATTCAGTGTGGTGAATTTTGTGGATAACGACTATTCATAAATCGCCAACATTGTTTCTGCAGAGAAGCAAGTACTGTGGAGATTGAGAACTCAGTTACAGTTATGTTGCATCTGAAGTGGTGATCTGACAGAAAAACAAGAGAAGCTACGATGCGCTGGTTGTGAGGTTCATTTGTGTGGAGTTTATCGAAGAGAACCATCAACTTGCATCTACATTCTTTGCATGATAAACATTCCAGTGACACAGAGTGCGTCATAGTCAAGCATGTGAGATGATATTGCAAGTCAGTGTTATACAACAGTATTTACTGATGACGTTTCGAGAACAATTTTCTGCTCAAAATCACATCAAGCTTATCATTATGAGCAATAAATTGTTCTCAAAACGTCATCAGTAAATATGACTATATAACACTGTGAGACTTTATCGAAATATAATTTACCCACAATGAAATTCAATGACATTCAGCTAGAGAATGATGAAACAATCGTTAGTTTTGATATAATTGGTCTTTATACTAATATATCAATCAATATGGCCTTATAAGAAGTTAAAACGGAACTAACTGCAGATCCTAAACTTACTCAATGGATAAAGCTGCCCATTGAGGAAATTATTTTAGGAATTCAGTTATGCTTCACATCTATTGTCTTTCAATTCCAGCGTAAAATCAACAGACATAGAGAAGTTGTAGCAATTGGATAGATAGTCAATATTCCCTATCTTAGCAGATATCTTTATGGACAGCTGGGAAAATACTGCTATAAATACTTTTAATCCTACTGCAGAAATATGATGCAGATAGGTTACGAAAAAACAGAACATATCTCTCTCTGGCATCTTGACTCATAAACTCACTAGTAAAGGAAATAAAATTCACATTTATAGCGGAAAATGAACAAGGAGAATAAACCATGATGTTAGATTGTAAAATTAAACGAACGGAAGAAGGTAGACTGCACATATGCGTTTATAAAAAACCAACGCATTATGCTAACAGATATTTAGACTTTAATTCATTTCATCCGTTCGTTGTCTGTAAAGGCGGGCTTAGCTAAGTGTCTAACAAACCGAGCAGTAAAACTGAGTAGTAATGTAGGTAGGTGGAGAGAGAGCTTGATTACCGAATCCTTGTTCACAGAATCTACACTCAACACGTGCAATAGGAATGATTCATCACTTGTACCGGAATATTAAAAAAAAAATAATAGTACCAATCAAGTCAAGCGATGAAAAATAATTGATTTATATGAATGAAGTTAGAGAGTTGTGTGAATAGGGCCTTTATATGATTATGAGCAGTAATAAATTGTGTTCGAAACGTCATCAGTAAATAATAATATGAAACATTGTGATTCTATATCAAAAATGAATTTTACCCACAATGAATTACACAATTATCCTTTTGCTACAAACTACCTTGAACAAGAGATTAAGGCCAACTTTCACAGAGAAGTATAAAATTAATGGTCAACATCTCCAATGACATCATCAAAATCATCATTGGATATATGAATGCCAGCTGAACTGGGAGCAGATAATACAGGAAGAGAAATCACCACAAATTGAAAGCCTATGCCTCGGCGAAATTAAGGACATTGGAGAATTATTCGCAGACATCTGCGCCCCAAATGATTTCGTGATCAAGGGCAGCGTGTACAAACACAAGTAAGTACGCAAAGCGTCGTGGATTTAACCTGAACGACACACAACAAACGAGGTGAATTTCTATTCAATGCTCCCCTAGGAAGTGGAGACGCAGCACGCTGAAAGCAAGTTCGAGAATGAGAGCAAATGTGGGATCAGACCACCATCTAGTAGGGTTCCGAATTGATGGTGTATGAAAGAGACTCTATTTACGTCGTAACAACTGACCTCGATTATTCTGTTTTCGACTCAGTTGTTTGATATATCATTTAAAACCTGCTTATATGACATGACTGGCAACAGTTTCAGTTGTATCTTGAGACAGCAAAAGCGCTCTTAATAACGGTTCGTCTTGTCATTTGTTTTCGTGAGGCAATACTATAAATGTTGCTTCTGTTGTAGTTGATAATGCTACATTCGCTGCAGTGATCTTCACTGACTAGTTAGCGTCTAACAGACGCATGGATAAACGCATGTTGTGTCAATGCGCCTCAGTGTATCTTTGTATTTCCAAGAACTTGAAAATAATATGCTGCGAAGAAAATATATGTCGTATATATTCTTGCACATTATCTAATTCATGAACCTCTATAGACGCAGACGCAACACACCCATCAATTTCAAAATCATTCTAGACAATGGCAGTATGAGAACTATGTGAAGGGCATGTCAGTGACGACGGATTCGAGGCATAGAATCGACTGCAGTTCTCCACTCTGCTCGAAGATTCGCACTGTCGTTATCTGGACCGCGCAAGACATCTTTCGGCGTGACGCCTGCTCCCGACAGTGCCCACCATCCGGTGTATGTATTAGTCTCCCAAGGATCGTTTGACTTATTGTCTCGTTCTGAGCGGATATCATCATGATGGGATGCCAGATATTGTCAATAACGAGCAGCCTCTCTTTGATATTCTGACAAATCACCATTCTCTTCAGTAAACAGGCACCTACTCCACACCCCACAAATTCTCACTCAGGACTCCTGATCGACTTTCAACACCCATGTCAAATCACACCACTCAAGACCTATGAAATAGTTGGGGGATCGGTCTCAATTGACCACTTTGTGGTCACAGGTGTCATTTCGTCATCGTCGCATTGTAGACATTCATCCAGTTTTCATTTCACATGAACGCTTAGGAGTCCTGTTCATTTCTCCTCTCTAACAATCGAGTCTCTTCCATTATCTCTCATTACTTTCATCTGAGTTTACTGCTCCTAGTTGGCAACCTGGTTTTTCCACATAGCGCTTTGAAATATCCTTTATCCATCTCGCGTTTTACTTCATTTGTTAATGACTCAGAGAATCCTCCTTCTTCTAATCTTCAAATTTCTAATCTACTCGTTTGTTCAGCGTGCCTCAGATGACATTGAGCTTCTCCTATCGTTAGTCATCTCTGCACCTGTTCATCGTCTCCTCCATCAGCCCTGTTTCCACTATTACATTCAAAGCCATTCCTTCTATCAAGTCTCCTTTCCTCTGGTACCTTTTCATCTCCCCTTTCACATTGCTATCAGAGAGTTCTTGCCCTCATACATACAGGTTTTTTCGAAGACGTTTCTTCATTTCTTCGACTTTTCCTCTGAAAACTGCAGTAGAGGCGCAATTTATACCTTCGTCCTTCTACTACACATTTGGTGCAGCCGTGAACAGTGCGCTGTATTAGGATGCGATATCAGGTCAACGTTCATAACACCATTCAGAAATTCAGTGTCACATTGAACGAAGAGGTGAAGATGTGTTCTAGCAAAGACTGTGCACTTTGTTATGAAACATTTGCAGCCGAAAACGAAAATTATGCATTGGCGACAGTCCTTGAAACCCTTAATCAGATAATGAGTAGCCCTTCCATTGTCGATTATAGTACAGATGAAGCGAATGGCATATGTTAACAATACTGATATTAATACTAATAATTTGCCTTATTCTAGAGGAGTAATTATGATACAGTGTGGAATCCTCAACATTTCGTACAGTAGTGCATCTAATTCATCCGCAATTTGACAAAGTCCTTCCAGAGTATTCGAGGGAAGACTGTTAGGAGCAATGGCGAAAATTTGGTGAGCAGAAAGAGTTAGCGAACTGTTAAAGTGGAGATTGAAAGATTTCTAATTGCCCTTACTCCTTAGTGTAGTTGGTTAGACGTAAGATTTTCTTAGGATTACACAAGTCATGGGTCAACTAAGAAAGCTAAGATATATAAGAACCAACGACAGATAAGCGATCAACGAACTAAAATGTGCATACTCCTGTCTCCCTTTCTCGATCGAAATCAGTCACATAAATCAGTGTCATGACAAATCGTGGCGTGCTTAGTAAAAGCATGAACTATTAGCAATTAACTCATCATTTTGTAACTACACGTATACATATATATGCACAGTCTACATTCTTTTTACAATCACTAGGCCTGTGATTTTGGTTTGCATCAAACGACACGAAAATGGATGCTCAAATATACATAGAATTCTGTTGCTAATGCTAAATTGAACTGTGGGAATACGTGAGAATGCAATTTCACTACAACATGCTGTCTGTATCATACCAGCTTAAGGTATTTCCTTTTCTTTTCGAATGTGTCCGAGGATGACGTGATTGCCCATTAAACATATATATGACTTCCGCTGAGGTTTTCGGTGAAAGCGAGAAGAAAGGAAAAGTGATTTAACTCAGGACGAATAAACTAATGACCGGTGCGTAGACTACACACAATGTTTTTTTGTGTTCAAATCCAGATAGAAACTGAGATCAGCCGAAGTTAGAGCATAAAGCCACACGATGGAGAAGTAATGTCTTCAATATCGTACGTAATGCAGCAAGTAGTCTAAGGACGTCATCCTGCACTCAACATATAAACAAAATTTACAGGAAACAGCCATGAAATTCCAGAGAACCAACAAATCATTCAAGAGCAGTGAAACCAGACAAAAGTTAGTCACAAAGAAATCAATTAAAGTCGACCATATCATCCACTGTATTTCAATAATATAGGAGAATTTTCACTTCTTTAAGAAGAACTTCCTTCATAACAACACTGAGAGTAGTGTTCTCCGGTCACCCGATGGTCTGAAGAAGCCTAAAAGACAAGATCCCGCATCTGGTCACTTCTTTGTGTGTGTTATTATCAGTTCACCTGTTGCTGTGGAGCCAGGCACATCGGTCTTTCGACGTGCATCCTGACAAAAAGGGTCTAAAAGCGCCATCCAACATGGCCGCAGAAATGAAGTGGTGACCGTACAAGGAGTGCAACAATCGAGCATTTCATCATCACCCGTCGTTCCATCTCAAAAAATGCCCTCTTCAACGTTATCTACAAAGTGAAGAACAACCTGTCAAAGAAGATAATTTTCCGTCTTCTTCACGGTACAGAAGCCCTATCCATTCAGTTAGAAGAACCAGAAGTATGCATAAAAAAGAAAATTATTCAACTACTTCTACTCTCATAATAACAACTGTTCATTTGACTTCACTTTTGGTTGTTTACTTGCTTTATCTAACTACTTTAGACTCCTACGTTATTCCGTATTTCATTTTGCTTCTATGTACACCCTGAACACAAATATTTCATCAAATTACTCACATTATCACGTAACCCTTCTCTAATAATCGTTTGTGACAACTCATCACCTCTTTCACTACCTCTTCTATCAGCATCCGATTCCTCTGAACGCTTTCTGTATCACCTAAATTCCACCAAAATCTTACTAACTGTATTTTCGCCTGACAAATTTTAACAAACCACATGTATACGATTGTACAGCTTGATAATAGATTCGTTCAAAAGAATCTCTTCCCTGAATCACTTGTTTTAAGTTCAATGTCCACACACATACAAAGTAACCATGTATAAATTTGCGATTGTACAGCTTTGAAAATGAATTCACCAAAAATAAACTCTTCGCTGAACTACTGGTCTTCTCTCTATAAATGAGGAATACACCATGATAAACGTGTTTCGCGTTTACCATCGTGTTCGAGAGAGAAGTATCTGGCTATGTAGACCACATTATTCTAAAATCCTGAAGTCCATTGCAAACACACTCAGACAACTGATCATCTTCTTCAAAATATTCTGTGGATTCGTCTACGTGGAGATTATTTTTCACTCTGTCTAGATAATCAAGGAGATCAAATAGATAAGCACAACCGAGAATCAAGCAAAACCATCTGTGATTATCGCCAGAAGGATAAGTGGAATTGGTTAATTTGACGTGGAAATGATTTTTCACTACAGTCAAAATGATCGTTGTCGTTGATGTAGAGAACTCCACATCGATTCGTTTAAACAACTAAATTTCATCTTTATTCAACCTTATCGTTGATATTCGGAAAATGTCAGTATAAACAGTAGCAGTTTGGATAT